>CM055905.1:13190601-13790601 GCA_029582155.1 Panopea generosa
ATAATATGCTGAACCCATAACAATGGAAATAATAACAAAATTAGATAGCTACAGTTGTTTATTTTATTCGATACAACAGAAATATAAAGATAGTTTACCGGTGTGACATATTTTTAACACGTCGTCAGAATCAGATATGCACGAATGCACAAGTTTGGGAAAAACAGTAATTTTTAACTATTGTTTTTAAAAATAATATATCCACAAATTAATTCAAAATATGGATACAAATTATTTTAAAATGTATTATTATCACAGTAGTAAATTGTTTAGCACATAGCAGTAAGTACTTTAGACAATATATAAGGTAAGTTTTTTTTCTAAATATGCAAATGGCAATACATAATTATTGAGATCAGTACATTTAAACATTAAAGCTACTATCAGGCACACATGCAGCCAGGAATTTGCTGTGTCAGCCGGAACCTTGTCGGGATTTGGTATCATCCGTGTATTTAGTACCCTGTACAAGGTACAAAACTTACACATTCATTCACTTTAATTGCCACATTGTTTATAAGACCTAACCATTGGATGCTTTTTAAAAGCAGCCAACATGTTTTTACATCAGACAAATGAACGAACGACTGCCAGTAATAATAACACATAATGCTCCCCCCCCCACCCCCCACCCTGTGCAATTCTTCAAATTGCAGGGGCATCAAAGCACAGCCCTTGTCCCACAAAATTAAGAACTGACAAACTAAATAAAATTCTCACAATGTTTCTGGACTAAACACATGACGCGAAAACAATTATCGCTTCACCCACTGGCCACATGGCATTGTTTATTGAAGTAAATACAATGTAGTGTTTACTTAGACATAGTTTGGTTATCTAAGGAAAATGACAACAAAGCAACCAATATCGATTGCTGATTGGATAATCATCTTGTTTGACTGACAGCCAACATCAGGTCAATTGAGCTGAAACCCATAACACAACGTCAGCATTAAGAGGTAAGTTAGGTCTTGAGACACTGCCTTAGACAATTGAGCTGAAACCCATAACACAACGTCAGCATTGAGAGGTTAGTTAGGTCTTGAGACAGTGCCTTAGACAACTGAGCTGAAACCCATAACACAACATCAGCATTGAGAGGTAAGTTAGGTCTTGAGACACTGCCTTAGACAACTGAGCTGAAACCAATAACACAACGTCAGCATTGAGAGGTGAGTTAGGTCTTGAGACAGTGCCTTAGACAACTGAGCTGAAACCCATTACACAACGTCAGCATTGACAGGTAAGTTAGGTCTTGAGACACAGCCATAGACAACTGAGCTGAAACCCATAACACAACATCAGCATTGAGAGGGTAGTTAGGTCTTGAGACACTGCCTTAGACAACTGAGCTGAAACCCATAACACAACGTCAGCATTGACAGGTAAGTTAGGTCTTGAGACAGTGCCTTAGACAACTGAGCTGAAACCCATAACACAACGTCAGCATTGAGAGGTATGTTAGGTCTTGAGACAGTGCATTAGACAATTCAGCTGAAACCCATTACACAACATCAGCATTGAGAGGTAAGTTACGTCTTGAGACAGTGCATTAGACAATTGAGCTGAAACCCATAGCACAACGTCAGCATGAGAGGTAAGTTAGGTCTTGAGACACTGCCTTAGACAATTGAGCTGAAACCCATAACACAACGTCAGCATTGAGAGGTAAGTTAGGTCTTGAGACACTGCCTTAGACAAATGAGCTGAAACCCATAACACAACATCAGCATTGAGAGGTAAGTTAGGTCTTGAGACAGTTTCTTAGACAACTGAACTGAAACCCATAACACAACGTCAGCATGAGAGGTAAGTTAGGTATTGAGACAGTGCCTTAGACAATTGAGCTGAAAACCATAACACAACGTCAGCATGAGAGGTAAGTTAGGTATTGAGACAGTGCCTTAGACAATTGAGCTGAAACCCATAACACAACGTCAGCATGAGAGGTAAGTTAAGTATTGAGACAGTGCCTTAGACAATTGAGCTGAAACCCATAACACAACGTCAGCATGAGAGGTAAGTTAGGTATTGAGACAGTGCCTTAGACAATTGAGCTGAAAACCATAACACAACGTCAGCATTGAGAGGTAAGTTAGGTCATGAGACAGACTGCCTTAAACAATTCAGCTGAAACCCATAACACAACGTCAGCATTGAGAGGTAAGTTAGGTCATGAGACAGACTGCCTTAAACAATTCAGCTGAAACCCATAACACAACGTCAGCATTGAGAGGTTAGATAGGTCTTGAGACAGTGCCTTAGACAATTCAGCTGAAACCCATAACACAACGTCAGCATTGAGAGGTAAGTTAGGTCTTGAGACAGTTTCTTAGACAACTGAACTGAAACCCATAACACAACGTCAGCATTGAGAGGTTAGTTAGGTCTTGAGACAGTTTCTTAGACAACTGAACTGAAACCCATAACACAACGTCAGCATTGAGAGGTAAGTTAGGTCTTGAGACAGTGCATTAGACAATTCAGCTGAAACCCATAACACAACATCAGCATTGAGAGGTAAGTTACGTCTTGAGACAGTGCATTAGACAATTGAGCTGAAACCCATAGCACAACGTCAGCATGAGAGGTAAGTTAGGTCTTGAGACACTGCCTTAGACAATTGAGCTGAAACCCATAACACAACGTCACCATTGAGAGGTAAGTTAGGTCTTGAGACGCTGCCTTAGACAAATGAGCTGAAACCCATAACACAACGTCAGCATTGAGAGGTAAGTTAGGTCATGAGACAGACTGCCTTAAACAATTCAGCTGAAACCCATAACACAACGTCAGCATTGAGAGGTTAGATAGGTCTTGAGACAGTGCCTTAGACAATTCAGCTGAAACCCATAACACAACGTCAGCATTGAGAGGTTAGTTAGGTCTTGAGACAGTGCCTAAGACAATTCAGCTGAAACCCATAACACAACATCAGCATTTAGAGGTTAGTTAGGTCTTGAGACAGACTGCCTTAGACAATTCAGCTGAAACCCATAACACAACGTTAGCATTGAGAGGTAAGTTAGGTCTTGAGACAATTCAGCTGAAGAGGACACATTGACAAAGTATTAGCCTTTCTACTAGAACTGAATGATGCTGAAAATGTCACACTCAAGGATGGAGCTGTCAATTATAGCCACCCAGAAAGTTCTTTAGTCTAATTATCACGGCTATATTTGTCATAAACACTTTTATCACAAATGAAGCCTTTCCAGATCATCTAAAGGCAGATCATGGTATAATATAACAGTTAATCCCAGGAAAATGGCAAATTTCATAAAAGCTTTTATTCAATTAGTTTGTTTTCAATTTTTTTAATGGAAATTTCATGCCATTTTCAACCCACATTACATGTATATATGGTATCCAATTTTACTTTGTTTTGCAAGTAACGTCTTTGAACCAAGTTTGACTGAGACTGGCTAAAACTGACTAATACCTCAGAAATCTTGAAACGGAGATGGTATAAGTGTCTTGAAAAAATAAAAATAAAAATGGATAAAAAACATCTCCTAAAATATGGACATTCATTAAACTTATTTTGTTAGCAACATCACATTCCAAGTGGTACACTATAAGCATTTCGTGTTTAACAGCATTTGACAACCAATGGAATGGAATCGCTTCAATTTTCAAAATTGTGTCACTCTTTGTTTGTTAAAATACTTATTTAATTATCAAGTTTGTTCAAAATTTTTAAGAAGTTTGTCATCACTGCACACCTGAAAATGACATTGCACAGACTTCGCCTTTGATGATTCAATTCTGAACGAGTCATGTACAAAGTACAAAGCTGTACAAGCTTATTAATGCTTAGAATCAACTTTCAAACATTAATCATCTCAGATTTCATCATAGCTCCGCCCAGAGTCAGTCAAATGACGTCAAACTGTCAGTCAAATGACGTTCAACACTAAGCCAGTAAGTGTTCATTAAGCAAAAATTTAACAATTAAGAAACCCCGGTCGCTCCCTTCAGTCACTCCTATTGGGATTTTTAATTGTTAAATTTTTACTTAACAAACTATTACTAACTGATGAATATTTAGTGACCAATTCTTTAAAAATATTGTTTGTATGAATACTGTTTATAGCCTCATTTTTATGCCATCTGACAGATAATCAGCTAACCATACCACTTTTTCCTGGTATTTTGAAAGGCTAACACGTACATGAGCACTCCCATCACTGCAAGTAACTGACAACCTTCCCACTCGAATTGGCAATGACGAATAACAATGTACAGAATAATGTATATCAATAATCGGGGAGGCTGTGACTGAGCAGGGATTTGAAATCACAACCCCTGATTTATAATCAGACATGCTACCAGCTGAGCTAACCGGACCTGGCTACCAAATCTTTATAAAAATTATAAAAGCTGACAATGTGTTTGCAGTATTCTTCCATTTATTTTTTATTTTATCCTTTTTGCAATAACTTTATCTTGCCTATCAAATGACTATAAACTTAAATATGTTTTCAATAATTTTTGCAAAGAAAGCACGGATGGTAAATCTGGTTTTCAGATTGACATGGGAATTCACCAGTCACTAGACAGTTAGCAAATAGTCACATCTTCACAAAATTAACAACACCTCCAGACATAACACTTTTTGTTAGTCTAGCTTATTAAATGGCAACACTTTCACAAAGTTAACAACTATCATGAAAATTTGGAAGAACCCCTGACCCCCAAGCCAAATCAAGCTTGCATAAGCCTTTTTTTAAGGCTTTATATATAGCAAACTGGAAAATACAGTGCAATAGCTTTAAAGATCATAATGTGCTAACCATTAAATATTGAAGATATTACAATGAAATTTCATATATATCCAGTGTTTTTTTTCCAAACTATAATGTAAGAATGTAAGATAAATTCTCTACAAAAATACATGTCTGTATTTTTTTTTTGCCTCAATTGCCTCAAAAAAACGATTATGTTTTTAATTGGGAAGAATCCAGTTTTTGGATTATCTAGTTAAGTTAAAACGTCCCCACTACAGACATAAAACTTTAGCGTTGACCCTCTTTCTCACAGTTCTCCTCTTCAGTCTCAAGCAGACTGGAGTCGTTTTCCAGGGTTATTCTAAATCTTCCACATTTTAATTAATTTGTCTGAAAATAGCTTAGTGTTCAGTGTCAATATATATGCCACAAACTTTCATGAGTTAAGGCCATTATAAATTAATTGCTAGATTCATAATCATCCAAATTTTTATTATAAAGGGTTAGTTGAATATTTAGCGTCATTTTTATGCCATTGAGGGCTAACAGACAATCTTTTAACCTAACCACTGTTTCCTGGGATTAACCAGTACTCAAGCACACCCCATCTCCACAAGTAACTGATAACTTTCCCACTTGAATCAGTATAAAGGGAAAGACTGGGGGAGTATATAATTTTTCATTTTAATGTTTTGTTGCTTTGTTTAATATAAGTTTTTTATTTTTTTATTTTTCTTAATTCTTTTTAATGAAAAAAAAAGGTTTGGGGATGAAAATAAGGGGAAGGTGGGGGGATGATAATCTAGCAATTAATCTATTATAGCCTTAAGGGAACCTGAACAGATATAAAACCACTCACCTTATAAAGAAATCACCCATTATTTGACAATTTACATCATATGTTCATATTTATGATTAACTCATATATGTTTTATGAAAAGGGTTTAATGTGATTTTGCAGTTCATACAGATTATACAAGGCATGTCCATTATTGGTTGAGGAAAACCTCAGAATGAATCTCATTTTCAGAGTAGAACCAACGCCCTTCTGCAAGAAATAGGCAGGCTTTCAATTCAGATTAGCCGGGCCCGATTAGCTCAGTCGGTTACGCGTATGACTATCAATCCAGGGGTCGTGAGTTCGAATCCCCCGTCCGGCAACAGTCTCCGTGATGATTGATATACGACATTGTGTCTCATTATCATTCGTCTCTCACCACTGATTCAAGTGGGAAAGTTATCTGTTACTTGTGGAGATGGGGTGTGCTCGAGTACTGGTTAATCCCAGGAAACAGTGGTTAGGTTAACTGATCGTCTGTTAGCCCACGATGGCATAAAAATGACGCTAAATATTCAATCAATCAATCAATTCAGATTACACATCTAGGGTCTTTCTCACCCAATAAAACTGAATTATATACATCTGTTTGTTTGATTAGATAGTCATCTTTATGGCAATGAGGGCAAACAGATGATCATTTAAGTAAACCTGGAGGGTTAACAAGTACCCTAGCACACCATTCCCGCAAATAACTGCTTACTTACCACTTGAAATCAGCAGTGAGAAACAAATGAAAACGAAACACATTGTCATATATCAATCATCATGGAGAATGTGTCTAGACGGGGATTCTAACTCATGACCCCTGGATGCGCTACCATGCGCTAATCAGATGTTCTGCTGACTGAGGTAACCGGGCTTGGCACATATACAGCTACTGACTGAGGTAACTGGGCCAGGTACATATACAGCTACTGACTGAGGTAACCGGGCCTGGCATATATACAGCTACTGACTAAGGTAACCGGGTCTTGCACCTATACAGCTACTGACTGAGGTAACTGGGCCTGGCACATATACAGCTACTGACTGAGGTAACCGGGCCTTGCACATATAGAGCTACTGACTGAGGTAACCGGGCCTGGCACCTATACAGCTACTGACTGAGGTAACCTGGCCTGGCACATATACAGCTACTGACTGAGGTAACCGGGCCTGGCACATATACAGCTACTGACTGAGGAAACTGGGCCTGGCACATATACAGCTACTGACCGGGCCTGGTACATATACAACTACTGACTGAGGTAACCTGGCCTTGCACATATACAGCTACTGACTGAGGTAACTGGGACTGGTACATAAACAGCTACTGACTGAGGTAACCGGGCCTGGCACCTATACAGCTACTGACTGAGGTAACCGGGCCTGGCACATATACAGCTACTGACTGAGGTAACTGGGTCTGGCACATATACAGCTACTGACTGAAGTAACTGGGCCTGGGACCTATACAGCTACTGACTGAGGTAACTGAGCCTGGCACCTATACAGCTACTGACTGAGGTAACTGGGCCTGGCACCTATACAGCTACTGACTGAGGTAACCGGGCCTAGTTCATATACAGCTACTGACTGAGGTAACTGGGCCTGGTACATATAGAGCTACTGACTGAGGTAACCGGGCCTGGCACTTATACAGCTACTGACAGAGGTAACCGAGCCTTGCACCTATACAGCTACTGACTGAGGTAACCGGGCCTGGCACCTATACAGCTACTGACTGAGGTAACTGGGCCTTGCACCTATACAGCTACTGACTGAGGTAACAGGGCCTGGCACATATACAGCTACTGACTGAGGTTACTGGGCCTGGTACATATACAGCTACTGACTGAGGTAACCGGGCCTGGCACCTATACAGCTACTGACTGAGGTAACTGGGCCTGGTACATACATAGCTACTGACTGAGGTAACCGGGCCTTGCACCTATACAGCTACTGACTGAGGTAACCGGGCCTTGCACCTATTCAGCTACTGACTGAGGTAACAGACCTGGCACATATACAGCTACTGACTGAGGTAACCGGGCCTGGCACATATACAGCTACTGACTGAGGTATACTGGGCCTGGCACATATACAGCTACTAACTGAGGTAACCAGGTCTGGCACATATACAGCTACTGACAGAGGTAACTGGGCCTGGCACATATACAGCTACTGACTGAGGTAACTGAGCCTGGCACCTATACAGCTACTGACTGAGGTAACCGGGCCTGGCATATATACAGCTACTGACTGAGGTAACTGTGCCTGGCACCTATACAGCTACTGACTGAGGTAACCGGGCCTGGTACATATACAGCTACTGACCTAGGTAACTGGGCCTGGCACCTATACAGCTACAGACTAAGGCAACCGGGCCTGGCACCTATACAGCTACTGACTGAGGTAACCGGGCCTGGCACATATACAGCTACTGACTGAGGTAACTGGCCTGGCACATATACAGCTACTAACTGAGGTAACGGGGCCTGGCACATATATATTCTGTATAACCAGTAATGTGTTGAAAATGTCTAACAATTCGTTTCCTTCAGTAAATTTTGTCTTTTTTTGGTAAAACAGCTATTTTTAATTACTAACTGTGCACAAAACATTTGCTATTATGTCACCCAGGGAACATTAAGACATATTTTATTCCAATTACACAGCAGTTTTGTGAATTATTTAGAAAAATGGTGCTTAAACACAATGTATGATAGTAATTAAGTCTTACATCTTGATGCAGACAAGAATAGCCAGTAGCTCAAGTTTTGTAAGTTTAACAATTAAACTGTAAACAATCAAAAGCCCAAAGATGGTGAAACCAGTTGTTTTTGTATGGTGTTTAGTGTCACTCTCCACAATTTTTCAGTTATATCGTGGCGATGTCTACTTGAGACAGTATTCTTAGCGCTGCCACACTGGAGTATCATGCCGCAGACACATGGTATGATGCCCCTCTCAGTAACATTATACTGGCACTGGGTCAACTAGACCTAGAATTATCCTCTAAATGCTATCATAACATTGCAACATTATTAATTTTAGCGCGCTTCCGTACAACTAAATCTTCAACGTAAGATTAATTTGATGTAGTTTTGAAGACATCAATGTGTTAAATCTTTCTTATCTGACACTCTTATTAAACTTCATCTGTAGCTCCCCACAAACTATTAATTAAATACATGGACCCCTTCAGAGGTTACTGATCTGACAACCAATTTTTCAATTCGGATGGGCAAACAAACGGATGAACAAAAGGACAAACAGGGCTAACACAAAATCTGCATGTGATCATTCTTCAGCAAATATAAATAAAATTAAATAAAATGAATCAAAATTTTGAAGCATAAAAATTATTGGATTTAGTTTTGAACTTACCAATAAATTCTATCAAATAATGTCAATGTCCGGCACACATGCACACAATTCTATAAATTCTATCAACTGCGATGCTTCATTATGTCCAACCTTTTAGTTATTTTCCTATATCCAAAGGCATAATCATATACTGGTCAATTGAATAATCAATTCTGTTTCCCATATTTCGTATGTTGCCTTATAAATACCAACACATGTGCGAAATTATACATAATATGATAAATGATTGTTAACTACCCTAACAGCAACTGTTAATGTTTATAGGCTCAATATAAAGTCATTGACATGTTTCTCTGGTATTCAAGTTATGCTATTGGAATCTCCACAATAGTTTACTATTTACGAGGGTTGTCCCTAAAGTTTCTGACAGGTATAGATTTGCAGAAAAACACCACTAGATATTGCGTTCGAGGGAAAAAGATGTGTCCATTCTATGGCTTATATTTCTATACATTCTGTACAATATTTGTAAAACCCGACCATCCGCTGCAAAGCTATAGATGGAAGGGTTGTTGATGTTGTTGTGGTTGTATGGCGTTTGAGCATTAATTTCAAAAAAATTTCAGTCGTATCAAGAAATCATGTACTTGAGACAGTGCTCTAGATTAAGTGCTACATTATACTGACACCATTTTGGTATAACAAACACTTGACTATCATGCAGAAGACACATGGTGTGATACCCAATCCAATCACATTATACTGACACCATTCTGGTATAACAGACACTGGAGTATCATGCAGAAGATACATGGTGTGATATCCAATCTAATCCAATCACATTATACTGACACCGTTTTGGTATAACCCGACTGGGGATAAAACTCATACTCTACCACTAGACCATGCTGCTGTGGTCAGCTGGAAGGTTTAATAAAGTCATATCAACTTTGATCTTTGCAACCCTTTATTTCATGTGTTGCCAGGCCCAATTAGCTCAGTCGGTAACGTGTCTGACTATCAATCCAGGGGTTGCAAGTTCGAATCCCTGCCCTGCAACAGTCCCCATGATGATTGATATACAACATTGTGTCTCATTATCATTTGTCTCTCACCACTGATTCAAGTGGCAAAGTTATCAGTTACTTGCAGGGATGAGGTGTGCTCGAGTACTGGTTAACCTTTCAGGATCCAAGGAAACAGGTGTTAAGTTAACTGATTGTCTGATAGCCCTCGATGGCATAAAAATTATGCTAAATATTCAAATATAAAAAATGAGTAAAACTGATTTCAGCATTTGCCATGCCTTTCTTTGAACAAACTGCAGCAGTGGTTTAGTGGTAGAGTGTCTGCCTCGCATGTGGGAGGTCGTGGGTTTGTTTCCCAGCCAGGTCATACCAAAGACTTGAAAAATGATACTAGAAGCTTCTTTGCTTGGTGCTCAGCATTTAGAGGATAGTCCTAGGTCTGATCGGTCCAGTGTTAGCATAATGTGACTAGGTGGGGTATCATATCATGTGTCTGCAGAATGATACTCCGGAGTGTTAGCATAATGTGACTGGGTGGGGTATCATATCATGTATCTGCAGAATGATACTCCGGAGTGTTAGCATAATGTGACTGGATGGGGTATCATATCATGTGTCTGCAGAATGATACTCCAGTGTGGCAGCACTCAGTTAGACTACTCACTCACGGTTTCAATTAGACACCGTTATGATATAACTGAAAAATTGTTGAAAGCACCACTAAACACCATACAACAGCAACCCTTCCAGCTATAACTTCTTGTTGGCACACTGTCCCTTTTACAAGCAACACATATAAACTATAAACACATTCATAAAGCAATTAGAAATAATAGGAACCAATTTTCACAATTTATCATATTTTGTCACAATGTTTTCAAACAGTCAACTCAGTAAAGCAAGTGTATTATGCACTGACAAATTCCATATATTTTTAGACATGTATGTATACTGTCTGACTGAGTGCAACCATCATCCTTCCACAAGTAACTGGCAAACTTAAACTCTCACATAAACTTTTTTAAGTGAGCGGAATTTGAACCTACAACCTTAGCGGTGAGAGGTAAGTGATCTTGAGATGGCGCTTCAACCCACTCGGCCACGGAGGACCCTGTATTCTACCAACCGTGAGGAAGTCTTTCAAATTTTTGAAGAAAATTAGCAAAATAGTGGCAAATTGCTAATTTTTTTAACAGTCAGATATTTGTCTAAAACTTTAAAATCTATTCAGATGCTGATTTAACCTTATTTTAATGAATTTAACATATACTGAACAAAACAGCTTAAACCTTTCACTTTTGTATTTTTAATATCTTTATTTTTTGGGAAAATACTAGTCTTGATCATATGCTACGCTTGCTTTTCTACAAGTTTGGCCGATGATAAAAATCATTTTTATTTAGTAAAAAAAACGTTTTTTTATTGGCTGATAATAAATCAATCGGTCTACCTTGGAGATTTCAATAGTATTTCAGACGAGTATCGTTTGGACGTTTATTTCTGTATTCGTTATTTTTATATCATTAGATATTTTCTATGACAAAGATCTTGTAGAAGATAACTGCCATGACTTCCGTCCGAATAAACATTTTTTAATTATATTATAAAATAGCCATTGCAGAGATCTTTCTTCCAAATCTAAACGTTTCTTCTGCACAACTTGTCAAGACATTTGTCTTTTAAAAAACAAGCGTCGCATATGATCAAGACTAAGAAAATATATAAAATGTCAGGTATATGAAATGTAAGGTGGTAGGTTACAGACCGTAATCCGTTCAAGTACACCAAAAATGCATTTCATTTGCGTTCGTTTTGCGTGTCAAACGCGTTTGTTTTGCGTTTGAAATGCATTTTAGTTTCGTTAATGGTTTGCATTTTTTTTATGATAAACGTTAAAGAAAATACGAAAATGCAATTCAAAACGATAGTGAATGCATTTTAACCTGTGTTTGCGTTCAAATCGTTTTGCGTGTATCGTTTACCGTGTATCTTTTACCATTTAACGTTTACACGACATGTTCACCAATCGCATCATCTCTGGTTGTCCAATTGTAACACCGCAGTAGAATAAATAATAAGAACTAGATATTTAAAGAAATCGCCGGGTTTTATATGATAATATATTAATTAAATAAATTAAAATAATATTGATTAAAATCTTTCTGAAATATTGATTAAAATCATTCTGAAATATTTCTAACTAAGCCACCCTATGTTAGATATGGTCTACCATAAAGTTGATGATTTGTAGCGTGACAGCAGATTAATATGTTACATAAAACTCAATCATTGAAATTTAATACACATGGTACGGGGCATTTCAATTACATCAGATAAACACGTTACGGTCACGTAATCATTAGAGTGGCCAAACATTGCCAGACTTGTTTACACTAACGTTAATATTACAGTCTCGAAAAGGTATATAGTAAATAAATGTGAACCAGTCTGTGTTTTTTTATATCTGCAGTGGTGTATAATCTGCTATTATGCAAGAAACAGAGTATAGACGCCTCAGCAAGTATTTATTTTATTTACAGGAATAATGCATTATTAACAAGTATTTTTAATTCCAGTTATGAATTTCGATAGATTGTCATGTTAAACAATTATAACAATTCATTAAACAAAATAATTTATATAATCCGCAAAGATAAATATATTTAGAAATACACATGCCTTAATTTATGTAGCGAGCGCACACACTTTATGTCTATTACTCCAACACAATTTATTTCTGACCTCGTGGCAATGTGCGATGTCGTCACTCTGACAGTTTCTTGCGTCATTTAACGTCGTGTTCTATTTCACTATGGTAAATGCATGGGGGAGGCGGAGATGTTTCCATAAAAAAAGATGCCTTTAAGGGTAAAAGTTTTATATCTTGTGGCATGGCTTCTAAAATCGCTGGTACATGTACTTCTGTCTGACGCTTTCAAAGACTTTTATGTACATTACACCGATAGAATTCCTCTGATATCCTTCCATCAAAAATTTCCAAGATACCCACTTAGCGAATAAAATGTTTGTTTCACTGGTGACGTAATCGGACATTGGCACAAGGTGATAGTGAAAGGGACAGCGTGTTCATTCTGTACACAAATTAAGGTATGTGTAGTTATTAATAAATCTATCAGCTTAATAGTAATCTTTTTTTAACAAACGCCTATATTGAAAACAAACATTTTGGAAGACACCCAGTAACAAACAAACACTGACCCTTTACGTGTGTTTGTTATATATATATAATTTTATATGAACTGTTTTCATATACAATTTTGGAAAAGCCCTAAGAGTTTTTGGTGTAACAAACAGATTTTCTAAAATTGCGTGAAAACTTTTCCTGATTGGCAATCATATAACAGAACAGCAACATAAATCGGTGTTCAGATAATTAAATCAGTTAATTGGGGTAGTTGTGTAAGCAGGTCATGCGTCATCTGATTATTTTATCACACTTTTACAAGTAAAGAAACGATGCCCGAGGCAATGTTTTTCACGGGTAATTCGGGATTAAAACTTATAACAAAGAAATTTAATTAAAGTTACAGGTATAGCAATTTAAAGATTTAAATGACAAAGAGAACAATCATTTCGTTTAATTATTTATTTCATTGTCAATATAACTACGACAATATTTGATGCGTTTAAGTTTGCATTATCGTTTTGTATCGTTCGTGGATCGTTCGCCCTGTTGCGTCCGTGTATCGTTTCGTTTATCGTTTCGTTTCGTTTATCGTTTATCGTTTCGTTTGCATTTTTAGTCCGTTTGTATATCGTTTAAAACGCATTTGATATTCGTTTCGTTTGCGTCCGTTTGGTGTACTTGAACGGATTACTGTCTGTAGCTGTTACATTCAGTATGCATCCAAATGGTTGAGAGATAAAGCTAAAACTATTTTAATAAAATTTCTTTCTCTTTTTTTCGAATTTTGAATTCTCCTTGCCATTATGAATTGGGGAAAAAATGATGGTATCATTTTTAGATTGGAAAATAACTGAATTGCAGCCTCTGTTTTATAAAGTAACTAAAAATGTGTCCATAGGACATGGATCCCCTAAGTTATTTATTTATGTATTTTACCAAAAATGACTTCAAAATGGGGTCATAACTCTTGTTTAAGTTGACAAACATTGAAAAATACACAATGACCCAGGCCTTTCAAAAGTTATTCATTTGAAAACAATATTTTTATTAAAAAAAGCAATAGAGTGTAAAGTTTGTTCTAACTGTTCTATTATATTATGTCTTAACTGATCTATTATATGAACTATAAATAAATGAATTACTTTCAGCTAACACTTGGAATCCCAGCAGCTATTTTTAGTAACCATGGTATATCATCATTTTATGTACAGTTTTACAGAATCCAAAGTAAAAACTGTTCTATATCATAATTACAGTATTTTGTTCAATGAAGAATCATTCTGGCTAATCAGAATTCATTTATTTATAGATCATATAATAATAAAAAATATTGAACTTGACCAGTCCCATTTTTTAAATTATACACACACCAAATATCAATGAAATACACAGCTACATACCAAATATTAATCAAATTCACAGCTACACACCAAATATTAATGAAATACACTTCTTTGCACCAAATATTTATGAAATACACAGATATGCACCAAATATTAATGAAATACACAGCTATGCATGCACAAAATATTTATGAAATACACAGCTACACACCCAATATTAATGAAATACACAGCTACACACCAAATATTAATGAAATACACAGCTACACACCAAATATTAATGAAATACACAGCTACACACCAAATTTTAATGAAATACAGAGCTTAGTAACACACCAAATATTAATGAAATACACAGCTACACACCAAATATTTATTAAATACACTCCTTCATAAGAAAGTGATTGAAACCAATTTGCCGGACATGAGGATAAACAAACGGGCCAATTGGTATTTAAATGGCGTCTTTGCGCCCAGTTGATTACTTGTATGGCTAAGTTAAGTTTTAGCCAGACAATAGGCTTTAGCCACATTAAAGTGTCTACAAACAGCAATATAATTTTTTTTTCAATTGGCCATAAAAATTACTAACCCTAAACCCTAGACCCTTAAATAGCCATTTGTATTTAAGGATGGACAGACAGATTTGATGCCCAAGTTCACTTTTCTTTAAAGGTGGGGACATAGAAAAAGCCCTGTATAACTATTCATTGCAGGGTTTTCCATGATTCTCGAATTTGGTATTTTTTCACTCTATTACATCAAATGACCCTTACACTTCTCTAATCTGCCAATAAAGTCTTCTATCAATCCAGGGGTCATAAGTTTGAATCCCCACCCAGCAACAGTCTCTGTGATGACTGACATACCACATTGTGTCTCATAATCATTTGTCTCTCACTGATTCAAGTGGGAAAACAGAGATGGGGTGTGCTCGAGTACTGGATAATCCCAGGAAACAGTAATTAGGTTAACTGATCATCTGTTAGCCCTTGATGGCATAAAATGACACTAAATATTCAATCAATCAATCAATGAAATGAGTCTTTAAATTCTCCAATCTGCCAGTAAAGTCTTACCATATGAGGGACAAATTTCAAAGTGTAACAGAAAACACTGCAGAAGGTAAACTCTGTAACAATGTACTGTAACATGTGGAATCAGCACATTATTAATGTCATATCTCCCTATAGCACTGTCACCTCCTATTACAATACTATCACATCTCCCTATAGCACTGTCACATCCCATTACGAATCTCTCATTCAGCACTCCATTACAATAGTTCCCAGCATTGTTTCTCACCAATTATTATAGCAACAATTAATGAAAGGTATAACACTTATTGTGTATGGTAGAGTAATGCAGAATTACACAGTAGTAGAATCGTGCAGACATGTATAGTCTCAGGATATTCATATAAACACTTACAATACTAGCAAAAAAAATTGTAATGGGGTTTTAATGCCATTTCAAACACTTGCAGTAATAAATTTTTGGCATCCAGTTGTATTGCAGAACCTTTTCTTTTTATTTTTTAAGTTTTTATTAATTTATTTTAGCTCAATTGCCAAGAAAGCTTGACAAAGCTTATATGAACAGCTTGGGTAGAACCAGTACTGATTGCTGTTTTTAGAGAGACAGCAGAGGAAGCTGGGGATTGAACCTGCAACCTCTGGTATGAGAGGTCAACCTTCAATACACTGTCACAGTTTGAAAAAACATAACGAGATTGCAAACACTTAGCAATTTAGTTGAGATTTTCTATCAATACATCAATTAATATGCTGCTAGTTTTTAATAAATCTGGTTGAATATATTCATTTTAAATTTGGGAGCCATAGAAAGAACGCATTATAACGAGCTTTACATTATGCTGGACTGCGTTATAACGGGACCCAAGTGTACTGATATATATCTTCATATGGTGTTATAATACATTCATTGGTGTTAAGATTAATTACATGCACCAGCGCCAGTAAAATTTGATTTTAACTAGATGCATAAATGTGTCGACTGGTACAAATGCCCTCGCTATTGATCGGATACCAATTTTTTACCCCCCCAAAAAAATTAAGTAGAAAAGAGACTATGGTTGCATTTCACAAAAAAACTTACGATAAAAACCAGTCATAAATGTAAAGTAAGAAACTTTTTTTTCTTTTCCCAGTCATTCAGATGAATTTAAGATTATATTTTCAGAAAACAAACTGCTTTATGAAATATTTAATCCAAGAATGGGTTTATTTGAATTAATATTTAAAATATTATGAATGATACTTACTTTACATAAATTTTAAACCTATTTTAAAGCGTAAAATTTTTTGTGAAATGCAATCCATATTATTATTTGCCTTATTTTAAAATTATACAGGTACACATTGAAGAAATAGTTATTAAATACATAGATCTCTTCAGAAAATATTGGACGGACGAACAAACAGACAGGCAAGGGTTCAAACACTTAACGCTCCTTTACCAGTCTTTGAATGACAGGCCGGGCCCGATTAGCTCAGTCGGTTACGCGTCTGACTATCAATCAAGGGGTCGTGAGTTCGAATCCCCCGCCAGGCAACAGTCTCCGTGATGATTGATATACGACATTGTGTCTAATTATCATTCGTCTCTCACCACTGATTCAAGTGGGAAAGTTATCAGTTACTTACGGAGACGGGGTGTGCTCGAGTACTGGTTAATACTAGGAAACAGTGGTTAGGTTAACTGATCATCTGTTATCCCTCGATGGCATAAAAATGACGCTTAATATTCAATCAATCAATCAATTGAATGACAGAAACGAATTTCAACCTTATCTTATCGATCATTGCCTATTTTCTGCATCATATAATATTGCCTTCATTAAAGAATCAAGTTTACCTCAATTCATCTGAAATATTTCTATGACTCCATTGTACTGTAGTCTGCAGTTTGGTTTCTTAGTTAGTGGTTAAATATTGTTTACTGAAAATCTGAAGAAAAACAAGAAGAATTCCTGGCAGGTTTTCTCCATCAGTGTTATTTCATTTTCTGCATCTAAAACCTTGAGCGGTAAAAGAGTCAAGTTTCTCCTCGATTTGTCTGAAACATTTCTATCACTGCATTGTACATCAACAGTGCCAGGTTTCTATATCTCTGGGAAAATATCATTTACTGGAAAATTGACATTTTAAAACAAAGAGAATTCCTACCGAGTCTTCCCGATCGTTGGTGTGATCTTCCCGCATTACTGGAACATGAAATGGACGAGTTCTTGAACGGTATCGCGCCATAGTTACTGTGGAACAGCTACACAAACCATAGATCTCCAAACACTGAAACAATAGACATCATTGATTTATTCTGTGATACAAATAAAAAAAGAAAGTTGTAAAACGAAGATGACAATAAATCATGATTACAAAAAATAATTCAATACGAGCTTCACTGCAACACAATATTGATGAATTATAATACCCATATATAACAGAAAGACAGTAATCAGTCAGCAACCATCTTAGTACAATGAACAGTATTAATGAGTTCACCATAGTAAGATCGTAATCTATAAAGACAAAATAAAAAGTGAAGCCTAATATTTCTATTAATTGCAATATTAAAGTAGAATTTTTTTTATACTTGTTTTTACTAATTTATTTGAGCTCAATTGTGAAGAATGCTCAAAGCTTATTATATGAACTGCTTTCAAGTCCGGTTCAAGGGTAAAATCAGATCAGAAGATCTATTAAAAAATTGTGGGTGATTGAGAGAGCACTAAGTCACAAAATGGGCAATTTTGGAAAGGCCATAACTTTGACATTATTCATCTGTTTTGGCCATTCAAAATCTTATCCAAGACATAATGGTTATCATGACTCCTGTGCAAGTTTGGTGAAGATCAAACAAAAACTGTGAGAAAATGTCAAGTAATGGTCAAGTAATGGTCAAGTAATGGTTAAGTAATGCAATATTTTACAATTCAAGAGCATAACTCCAACATCAATTATCAAAAGTGGTCAGTTGAAGACATTGCCCAAGATATTATGATAATTATGTTTATAACTGATGGGGATCAAGTGCCAGAGTGCACACAAGGTCAATTATTGTAATAATTAAAGATTCAAGGCCCATTACTCCATCCATTAATTGTTTTGTTTTGGCAAGTTCAAGAGCTGTTCTGCAATATTGTGGTTATGAAACTTCTACGTAAGTTTGGTGAAGATTCCATGAATCAAACATCCTATGACAAACAGTAGATACAGTGCCATTTTAGAAAAGCTACCTACTCAAATATTGCTTAGATGAGATAAAAAGTACATCTGACATGTGTATGCTGTGTTAATTGTTGTTGTGATTACCGGGTAATTTTCATTGTTATTTTGTTCCAGGACAATTGTAGCAACTTAATTTGATTGAAAACCTATTTGAGATAAAAAATTAATCAGCAAATTATTTTGAGTTTCCGGCTCATTAAAATCCAAACAATCCAGCTATGTAATGTGTTCTTATTATTAACCTCCAACTTCACACATGAGTCAATGTGTGTTGCGACACTGGGTAATCCTGGTGAGAAAATGCAGTTAGCTGGCACATTAAAAAGACTATGAAAACAACATTAGAGAAGACGTGTCATAATTTTTTCATCTGACAACAAACATAATTATTTCCTACTTAACCGTTGTTTGCTCAGTTTTCAGTACATTTTATCACTCGGATTTTTTTAATAGAATTTAACACACAGTTTAAATCAATGAACAATGCCAAATCTACTCTTTAAAAACCTGGTGAACACCCAAGCTCCCCTCCCTCACACCACCCCTTAACTCCCATATTTTATTAAAATTCACAATATTACTACTGAAAAACATGTGTGACCGTTCAGATTTTGTGTTGCATCGTACGTGCCACACCCCCTCCCCCTCTCCGCTAAAGTCCTGGAACTGCCCCTGATGAAGAACATCAGTAAACCTGTTTTAAACATACATACTTACAATTTCTATTTTTCATTTTTTTACTTATTTTCATCATTACTACACCATATGAAAGGACCTAACCACATTCCCCTAAAACCAAAACTAACACTGATGTATATAGGGCTTAAAATGGTTAAAACAGGAACACAGATTGAACATAACATGGTGAAAATGATTGGCACATAACTTCTGATCTATCGTAATAAGAAATCCATACAGTATTGAACTTATTGAATGCCTCTCATATATAAATCCTCACAAACAGTTATGTACATGCATATGATCTGTGACTGTCAATCCAGTGGTCATGAGTTTGAATCCCCGCCTGACTACAGTCTCTGTGATTGGTCATGAACTTTGTTCTATGGCTATAAGATTCCAACCTTTGAATATGTGGGGAAGTAGTAGCTTGCAGAGATACAACTGGTGTACCTAGTACTGATGTACTGGTTAACGGCCTAGGGAATCTCAGGAACAATAAGATGCGGTCACAAACTTCATTATCACATAGCTGAAATGCTCTTGAAAAAAAAGCGCAGCACCCCATTCAAATAAACAAAATCATAACAACATAACTGTTTTACTAATTAAATAGTAATTGCACCAAGTTTTTTGTTTCCAAAACAAAGAAACATTGAAGTATTTTATCACACAATACCCTCCTATTGATAAAACCTGTAGTGTAACTGATCAAAAAAGCTATTTTAAGTGAGAAAAAAACCAAACAGGATATAAAAGCTGTTAAATGAGTGTCAAATATATTCTAACACCTGACTGCTAATAACATTTAGTTCAATCATTACATGGTTACTATGGTAACCTTTAGAAAGCAGCAGAATTATGTTGATGAGCCGATTTCAAGTTATGTTAAAACATAATGTCACCAAAGCATTATGGTAATAGTGACTTTGCTTGTATTTTTATGATGATACAGTCAAACCTGTGTAAGTTGTCACCTCTATTAAGCAACCACTTGTCTTAAGCAGCCACATTTGTAATTTCCCATTTCTATGTTTTCAGAGCAAATTAACCTGCATTAAACAACTTGTCTTAAACGGCCACTTTTGCTTCTTCCCTTGACTGGTTGCTTAAGACAAGTTTCACTGTACAAAGAGAATACCTGAGGTTAGTGGAGTGTGTGGTCCAGTGGTAGAGCATCGGACCCGTGGGCCGTGGATTCAATTCTCTGCCACAACTATGTGCGGCGTCCTTAAGCAAGGCACTTAAACCATGCATGATTAGTACTGGTTCTACCCAGACGACCTTAAACATGGTTTGTCTAAGTTGTAATAACTTGTTCCTCAACTAATTCTTTTAAACTGAGCTGGGCTTGAACCCATGGCCTCAGCAGTGAGAGAAAATTGGTCTGTTTTTTACTATAGACGGACAAACAGATGGACGAATGGGCAGATGGACAGGCAGATGGACAGGCGGATGGACAGGGATGGACAGGCAGATGGACAGGCGGATGGACAGGGACGGACAGGCAGATGGACAGGCGGATGGACAGGGATGGACAGGGATAACACTTATTGCCCCTTCACCACTCTTCAAATGACAAGGGCATATAAACAAGAGGCCCAAGGTGGCCTGAATCGCTCTTCTGGCAACAAATGGACAGATGAACATATCAAAGGAAATTTTTTTTGAAAGTTCCTCTTCAAGCTACGCCCCTGTATGGATAATTATTTACATTCTTATGATGTGTAGTTTTTGAAGAAACCAGTACACAACCGAATTTTGTTAAAATATATATATATAGATATATTTTTTTTTTTAATTCCAACATTTCTTTGTATTCAAATTATGTTTGATTAAAATTTGTCAACAATATCAACAGCTTCACTTTGGTGTCTTTTTTTTTTAATTCAGACAACATTTCAAAAAGCTATTAAAGAAATGTTAAATGTTTCAGACATGTATTGACTTCCCTACACCCTACCCCAATCCCAATTGAGAAATTTTCTGGATATTAAAAAAACATTATCATTTTAGTGAAAATTGTGGAAAAAAATATTACTCCAAATCACCATGGATCAGCCTTTGATATCTGTTATTTTTCAAAACAGAAAAAAACAGAGAGAAAACAACCACATGGCATAATTTTTAATCTTATATTTCTAAAGAAAATATGTACATGTATACAGATCTATTTGAAACTGAATTGACCTAGAAATGCATATACTACTCACAACCGACAACTATAACAACTCAGTACACGATTTGCTTACATTTGCACATTCATCATATAAACAAAAGGTACAAAGTTAAATATTATTATTTCAATGCGCATACATTGGAGCAGATTTTTTTTTTTTAGAAATAACCCAAACCTGTAATTATTTCCGGAACGTCTGTTTGTTTCAGTCCCATCCTCTGTTTACCACTCCCAGTTTTTTCCTCAGGTGTCGATCTGCTATTTTATTAGTTGTTGATGAAATTCCGTTTCGTGGGAAAACACGACGTCTGAAAATTGTGTTAACTTGATAGAAACACAGAAACGACTTTCTGTTGAGAAAATTGTGAATGAAAATAACTTTTGACCTGATTCAAAAGTAACTTTGGGTGCCATTGACCCCCCACTTTCAAGATCATCAACAACCTCCAATTAACGCGGTCGCGGTCACGTTTCTATTTCAGGGATGCGTTCTTGCATTTTTGCATTTTATAAACGCGCTTACATTGTATTTTGTTAAATAATTAAATATAACATTGTAGATAATTACTGTCAGTGCGTTTATTTTATGCAAATATATTGTTTAAACAACTTTTACTGTCTCTATATGTATTGTCTGCAAAACAGATTTCCCCATATTTATAAATGGACTCATCCAATTTTGGTACTGAGACGAGCACTTCCGCAGATAAGAAAAGGTGTACGTGTAATATTAACACTCGCGGGATATACACACAACACAGATTGCTTTCGCGTAAGAGGGATGGGGGACTCCGATGCGAATTTTGTAAACTCCAATTTGCAAAACGAGAGTCCAAGTCATTTTCATGGAAACATATACATGTACTCAAGGACTTATATAAAGAAGGAAAAGGCAAGTGATTGAGATGTTAGAAATCCTTGCGTGTTCACGGAAAATCTCGAGAAATCTTTTTTAAAAAATCAGGAAATCCACGCCAGACCCCTCCTCTCCCTGCCCACCCCTCTGAATGCGCCTTTGAAGCCGTAAGTATTCCTTAAGAGTAGTGTTCTGGGACCCAGATTGAGGGACCTAACATAATTATCACTGATACTAGTATGCAAACATAGACACATTGATACACAATAATAAAGTTAATACAATATCACAACACACCCATTTATCAGGTATAATTTACAATTAATGCCCCATATCGGCAAAATTAAATGTACACTCGGGGGAAGGTCATCAAACTACGGTGTCCCGTTGGGGCCATCGCAGCATATTTATTAAATTAAGTAAAGTTGAAACAATGAAACAACGAAACTATGATGGTGAAAAGTTGAAACAACGAAACAACGATGTTGAAAAGTCGCAACTACGATGGTGAAAAGTCAAAACTACGATGCGGAAAACACGAAACAACGATGGTGAAAAGTCGAAACAACGGTGGTGAAAACGCGAAACTATGATGGTGAAAAGACGAAACAACGAAACTACGATGGTGAAAAGTCGAAACAACTTAATTTAATAGATATGCCAAACATCGGTACCAAACATCGGTATCACGGACTGATATCGATTTATGAGACAGAAGTTTTAAACAGAACACTTTTTTATATACTGGTATATTTCACCATTAATATCATCTAAGTTCTTAACCTCTCTTTGATCATAACACTTTACAGAGAGAGAGAGAGAGAGAGAGAGAGAGAGAGAGAGAGAGAGAGAGAGAGAGAGAGAGAGAGGGGGGGGGGGGGGGACGTAGCCACACTGAAGCAAACGGAGGCACTTGCCTCCTGTAGAATTTGTAGGAGTTCACATGTTTATATTAATTACTCTTGCAAAAATATGACACATCTTTCACATTTACTATTTTCAGTATGAATGTATCACAATACACAACAAACACTTGTCTTACAGTGTATTACTAAACGTTGATGTGTACTGTTATGTCGGGTCTAAAAAGCTACCAATGTGTAATCAAGATAATAGTGTAAAAAATGGGTAATTATATGAAATGCAGTTTGTTTTATAGATTTGAACTGCCTTATATGTCTCTGAGATATCAGAAAAACGCAGGAAGTACACACCAGAAGCTAAATATTTTTGCGAAGTAACATGGCCCCCCGGACATTCCTAGCAAAGTTGGGATTGTGCCTCCTGGAAAATCAAACTCTGGCTACGGCCCTGGGTTAGGTACTAAAGTTTCATGTAACTAACATTTTATTAACCCCTGTGTTTCCCCTCTACCTGTTAAACTCTTTTGTTATTTAAATTATGTAACGTGTGAATCGATTGGTCATTCCACTTTATAACTGGCCATCGCATATGACCATTGTATTATGAATTATACATTGATAGACATATAATTAAACATTGAAACAACTATACTGATTATAACAGGTAAGAATAATGATAAGATCAATGGTATCTTTATCTTCATAATGTAGTTTCAACAATGATTCAATATTTATTGATAAGGGTGTATTTTATGGATAATTGTATGAACATATTCCATTTGAATACCGTCGGCCATGTTTTTTAATAGACACTTTATAATTGACTATGGTATATGACCATTGCAGCTATGAATTATACATTCAGGAGCTTATTAATATAATATCCATAGAGAACCAAATAAACAACTGGCAACACTCTTCTAATTGATACACACGAAGTCGTGGCGGTGGGGATCGAACCTACTGTAGTAAAAAGTAAATACCAGTCTGGTTTCTCCCAACCGGAAGTCCGAAAATACAGTCTAATTCTGATCACTCAGAAACCTACCTCCAATAAAGCAACAAAACCCCTCCGATAGATTTAACATCATCAAAGTAATAAAGCTATTTGGAAGGTCCTGATTCTACATCAGGTGAGTAAAGGCGATTATTGCAACTTTGGCGTAATTGGCAATAGAACTTTATTTGCATATTTTTGGGAAATTCGTCTTTTTTTTTGTGGCGGGCAGAACTTGCTTCACGGATCGAGAAATCTCCATGAGATAGCGTTTGGTCCGCCATAGAGCAACACTACGATTTCTCATATTGTCTGTATATGTGTAAACTACTTTCGGCACTGTCTTTGGCTATTTGAAAATATGTTTTGTCTTTCGGTGATAATTTTGATTGGTGGCGGGGAAAGTCAGCCATCTCATTTCCGGTAGAGCACAAAGGCGGCTTTTTTTTCTTCTCAAAATTATAAAATTCCCAGATATCTAAAAGAAATCTAAACAAAGAAATTAATAATCACTCGATCAAGTATACCGACTATAGCGTTGATTTTGTGATACTATCTTTGTTGTAGTTAAACCGACAGAACGTTGAATGGTGGCACAGCTACTCCGTTCGAAGTCAACAATGACTACTGGCGTGATTGTGTTATCAACACTCCGTTTCAGCGTGTCCGATGTTTCACGAGTGCAAAACTGATATGCTAGATAGACTAGGCTGGAGAACCTTAGAGCAGTGTCGGGCAGATGTACGCCTATGCCTCCTTTATAAGAGTGTTCATGGTTTGGTTCAAAGTCTTATACAGAAAGACAGGAAACTTGCATCTCCTGACTTAATGTTGATAAAATAGCACACGAAGGATTAATTATTTAGTAAACAATCATTCATCATTTACACGCAATAATTTTCTTGTACATAAAATGTAAGTTGTTTGCAATCTTAGATGATTTAAAATGTATCGATCATGAAAAATGAGCTGTAAGCTTTCTTCTGAATCCCTTTCATAAATGTATACACATGTGTTAACTAATATGTGATATTTTCAATGTAATTGTATACTATTTGTGAATAAAATATGTTTAAACTTAAAATGATCTTGAATTAAAGACATTGAGGTTGAAGTAAAATGTCTCGTAATGTGCTGTTATTTTAGCTGTAGACTGTATACACATTTTGAGATAAAAAGTGCTTCAACACTGACTTTTAAACACAAATTGCTGGGAACGCTATTGGTTTGACGAGATTCATTCTGCAACGTAATAATTTTGATTTGTGTTCCTGAGCCGAATGGAGGTTAAGATAATTGAAAACGAGATATTGCGAGATATTTCGTGAATACGCGAGCGTTCACAAACTATCAATCAGTTGCCTTTCCTACTCTATATAATTCCTTAGTTGGTTGCTGTCTCCTTACACCTTACATTTTATTTAAAAGAAATCAGTTGCCTGTGAAATGTGAATAATTAATTCACCATATTATTAATTATACGCTATTTTATCAACATTTAGTAGAGATATGCAAGTTTCCTATTCTTCTATATATATATATATATATATATATATTAATCCTTGATTTGATCAAGGAATTATATAGACAAGTTCTTGATTTAAGATAGCATGGAAATCTGAAAACTTCCTAGCCAACATCCCTAAGTACACTGTATACAAAATATTGTCTCAGTCTAGGTGACAATTAAACAACAATAATGGACACGACACTTGGATACTTCTTTTCGGCGAACCACTTCTCTCTTACGACAATAATCTTAAACCTTTTGATGCAGTTCACAAATACATTATATCTTCAAAACGATTCCCTTGATAACATGTATGTTTGAATAACTAATGAAACAGTTAAAATAACATCCAAATTTGTGTTCTCTGTCCGCCGCTCTTGTTTGTCAATGCCGTCCTCAAACGTCTTATCTCTACCCAGCTTGTATTTATTATAGATACTAGTATTATAACTGAAAATATATAATTAACCTTTGTTCATTAATGTTTCATTATATTTTTTTTCTTTGTTTCTAAAACATATTATATCTAATAGCTTTAATTAAAAAAAGAGTATATTTATCCAGCAATGAGTTATTTAAATAAAGTTGGTACCTATCTTAGCGCAGTTAAAATAACAATAAAACTCTAAAATTGTCAATAATCTGCCAAATTGTGTACACATTTTACACATGTCATGGAGAAGAACTTTATAAGATTATATCTTCCGTTCTAATCCATATTTGTATTTATGTTGATTTCTATGTATGTATAATTGAACTGAATAAATATGTTTAAACCAATGGACACGATAATCATTTTGGAGGATTCCTACTTAGCCTATCTCAGATCCTGATCTCTCCCCAATCAGGTCTATTAACCCCCAATAAAAAAGCAGGGAATTTTATGCCTGTCCCACAATTCATAGCAATTAAACGCTTACGAAACTGTGACGTCATTCAAACGTTCCCTGAAGCAACTCACCAATCAACGTGCTCCAATGTTGACTATTTAACGGACCCAATCAGGGGAGCTGGTCCGTTCTACAGACTAGGTAATATCTATATGCAGAGTGTGACAGTTATCTCATTCTTACCCGGAACCATTTAATGAAAGACCCATGATTGACAGTAACTCATTTCACTTCCGTTGTCGGAAATTTCGTTATGTCAACATATTGAACTTTTCGTAGTTTAAACGTTCAACATCGATTGTAAAACAAGTTCTTTTAACTTAGACAGATCACACTCTGAGTTTTCCTGGGTAGAACCAGTACTAAGCACATGCAGATAAAGTGTCTTACTCAAGGGCACCACACATAACCGTGGTAGAAGATCGAACCCACGACCCAGACCCTGGGTCGATGCTCTATCACTGGACGACTACGCGGTCGATATAAGAACTTTTTCATAGTTTAGAGGAGATGTAAATTACACCAGTGACATATCTGCATGTGACAACACTGTATAGACGTGTTTCCTTTTGTTTTAACCCTGTAAATATATGATATTAGTAAATTTGAAAGTTGTTAATAAATATCATGATTCATCGCCGTTAGGGATAAGTGTTTATTTTCTTTGTTAAATAAAATATTGTTATTGAATACATTTAGGTATTTTGATGTAATACTTTTACTTTGTGAACCAAATAAGAACATTTAGGTAATTTGGGGGTAATACGTTTTCTTCAAATTTCTTTATTTTTTATAAATAAAACATGTTAACTGTACAAAAAATCGAAGTTTAACAGAGAATATTTAACAAGAGGGAAGAAATTCAGATAATTTTCAGAGAGAAAAAAACACACCAGATATGATTTGTTTTAGTGAGATATTTAATAAGAAAAAGAGTAAACATTTGGAAATTTCTGAATTTGAATTCGGCGATTATGAATGTTTCTTATCGCCATATACTGTATAGACATAGAAGTGTAATGCTATATATATCACGATATAATCACGATTTTATCGTGTATGTGTAGTATAATATACGATTTTAAATGATTTTGTAATTATAGATGTCTAAATATCATGACTGTTTCCGTTTGAGTATGTGTTATGTGTGTATTATAACGGTTTGTATTTAGTATTTCATATAATTGTATGTCTATGCCATATTTAAATTAAATCTAATTTGAAAATGGCCATATGCAATGATTTGCTGATATGCCAATAAACTTGTAAACGTGTATAAAACTTGAAGATTCGGACAATCTGCGGATAGGATGTATTTATCGTAGTCCGTTGAGTAGAATGGAGACTTGTTTGAGGTTAAACAGTCTAATTAGATTACAGAAGCCAGCAGTTATAATTCAGTGTTTTTTTACCCTAAATATTTGGCGAAATTCGGCCAATTTTCCCCCTTAAAATATTTTTTTTTAAAGTGGGGTTTAATGCCAGTTTAACAGTTTAAAACAACGAAGAACAGGGATGTTAACCTGTTAAGTGTTTTAAATATAAGTACTTATGATTTTATTTTAAGACTTATTAACTGCCCCCCCCCCCCCCCCCCCCACACACACACTTCAAAAGGCACCGACCCCCTTTCCCTAAAAGTAAAAAAAAACACACAGTAATTGTTCACTTTCACTTATCGTTGGAGCTTCACTTACCTAAATATTGACAGACAGTGCTCACACACATTAGAACAACTAAACCATAGCTCTTCTCTTTGTGTTGAATGTATAAATGACACTTTCTTGTATCAGCATATAAAGAAAATCATTGTGACGAGATATACGACTATAACACGTCACGTAGATTTTCTATTTACAAGTGATAATTAACGATCTTCATTTGATTGACTGATTGATTGATTGATTGATTGATTGATTGATTAGTTAGCGTCATTTTTTTGCCATCGCTGGCTTACAGACGATCAGTTAACCTAACATTGGTTTTTGGGATCCTGAAAGGTTAACCAGTACTCGAGCACATCCCATTATCGCAAGTAACTGATAACTGATAACTTTCATTTAAATCAGCGGTGAAAGACGAATGATAATGAGACGCAATGTCGCATATCAATCACCACGGAGACTGTTGCCGGGCGGGGATTCGAACTCACGACCCCTTGATTGGTAGTCAGCAACGTAACCGACTTAGCTTATTGGGACCGGCTATCGATCGGTTCAAGTGACCACGTACCTATTTCCTTAAATGTGTCTGTCAAACTGGTAAAAGAGATTTACAAAAACTTAAATTTTACTTTCATGAATGAAACATGTCTGATCAGTACTAAAGACTGGTCACATGTTGAGGAATCGTGTGCGGTAGACGTTTAGCAGTTTGTTCATAATGAAATATGTACGATAAAAGATGACGTTATTTCAAAGACGACTCCTGGTCAGAAAAAAAACGTGTTTAAATAAAAAGCACTTACATTTAGTACATGTAGTTTAAAGAATAAGGCATGGAACAAGCATCTTCACCTGAACACTTTAAAACCAAGGCCAACTGTCAAATATTTGCAGAAAGAGAAATTCAGCAATCAAAGCATGCTGCAAGTCAAAACTAAACTTTAAAACTCTATAAATGACAAGCCTGCAAATTTTGTTTGTTAACTATAGAATAAAGAACAAAAATGAATGGTGGACTTACACCTATAAGCGACCTTATTTCCCCAACCAAGTGGAGTTAACTCCAGCTATGTCCTTAGAAACAGTAACCTGGCTCTCCATTGATTTTTGTTCTTTATTCTATAGTAAATAATAAAAATTTGAACGCTTGTCATTCATAGAGATGACCAAATGAAAGAAGTGAAACTTACATGTAACTGTTTGTCAACCTCTGCACTAACGAAATATGAAGAGAAAAGTAGGGGTCATGTGTCATATAAAATATTTTTTCTGCTCAGTGTGTTCTGTTCACAAAGTGAAAATAGGCTTCCGAAATCATGTATTCATACCTCAATTTCCAAGCATCATTTTCTTCCCCAAAATTCACAATTCAAACATGACAATGCTTTCAAAATGTTCAAAATACATCAATAATGTAATTCAAATAAAAAAATGAGCATTAAAGTTTGGAAAATGTATTTTTAAAAAAGAAGAAACAAGAATTATTTATAACCGCCATTATGCGACTACCCCACGGAAGCACATCCTATTTATCCCCCGCCACCGCTCGCAGAGCGGAGCGAAGGATATAGAAATGAATTGCGTCCGTCCGTCCGTCCGTGCGTGTGTGCGTCCCCTGCACTGTATCTCCTTCAGTTGTGATTGGACTTTTAGATAACTTGAAACAAATGTTCACTAGGACAAGACGATGTGTCAAAGGTCAATGTCATAGCTGTATTTCCCCATGTCCGGACCTTATCTTCTTTAGTTGTGATTGGAATTTTAAATAACTCGGGACAAATGCTCACTAGGACAAGACGATGTGTCATGCGAATGACTTTGGTCTGTTCGTCAAAGGTCAAGGTCATAGCTCAAGGTGAAGTGTTTGGAAATCCAATGTATACACCGTGTTTCCTCTTGTACGGAACGTATCTTCTTTAGTTGTGATTGATATTTTAAATAACTTGGCACAAATTATCACTAGGACAAGACGATGTGTCATGCGAATGACTTGGGTCTGTTTGTCAAAGGTCACAGCTCCGTCCGTCCACTGCTGTCCGGACCGTATCTTCTTTAGTTATGATTGGATGTGTCATAATTTAAATCCACTTATCTGAAAATGCCTGTAAGGGTTAACGAGGCGGCGGGGGATATGACCATGTTGTTCCAATGGCGGTGCTATGCCAGAAACAGTAATCATACACTCGAACTGAAACTAGTCGAATATTATTTATTTAACCTCTGTTCTACTCTGGAATTCTGTAGAGTTGGATATCAGAAAACCAAACAATAAAATAATTCAAATTACAATGTAATTCAAACGTGAAAAATAAACACCAACATATTATACTTTTAGAACTTTTTTTAACTGTACACAATGCATGCATGATTACAGCAGTAATGTAAATAAGGATCTGTTTGTAAGTCATTTAAAAGAAGATCCTATGAAACGGTGCCCCGTTGGGGCAATCGCGCCATAATAAGTAAAGTCAAAACAACGAAACTACAATGGTGAAAAGTCGAAACTACGATGGTAAAACTTCGAAACAACGATGAAGGAAAGTCGAAACTATGGTTGCAAAAAGTCTAAACAACGATGAAGAAAAGTGGAAATAACGATGGTGAAATGCCGAAACAACGATGAAGAAAAGTCGAATCAACGATGAAGAAAAGTCGAAACAACGATGAAGAAAAGTGGAAATAACGATGGTGATAAATAAATTGCTAGATTACATCCAATACTTTCTTACAATGGGAGGGGGGTGGGGGGGATTTATTTTTTATATTTATTTTTTTTTTAATTTTTTGGATGTATTTTTTTAATGAAAATAAAAAGAGTCGGGCATGAACAAATTAGAGGGCAGGCAGGGGATGATAATCTAGTAATAAATTTATTATGGCCTAAACGTCCACTATATATAAGTGCAGACATATGTAAGCAAAGTTTAAACTATTTTATATGTGTCCTAGTATGTATGAAAAACGATTATGGCTTTACGGTTAGGGGAAAAGGATGGATTTATTGATTAAATGTGATAGGAAACGAAAACAAAAATCACTGCTGGATTTAAACTTACATGTAAAAAAGTTCAGGCACGTTCACGTAAATTTTGTGAAATTCTAGGCACATTAAAAACCAGGAAATAGAACAAATTTCAATGTTTTCCACATTTTTTTTCTTTTAGGCAATACAGTATACACATGTAAGTCTGCTTTGGTAAACAATGTGGTCCACGCATACACGTGGAAATTGACGTTTCATCCATCGAGGTACAGCACGCCCTGTACCTACCCTGCCGTGTCATGCCCTGCCCCTCCATGCCATGCCATGCTTGCCTTGCTCGGCCTGAATGAAATACTACAGACGCAGGGGAAGCATGTCAGTAGAACAGGGGTATCACTGTGCCGAAAGTCTGAAGAAAAATAATAACATAAGCAATTTTTATGAATTAAGACAGTCGTGCGTACTCGGCAAATTCCGTCAGCCTAATACTGTTCGGCTGAATTAGAGCGGTTTAGAGCCAGGTCATCCAAAAGATGTACGTATAAATACTACATGGTTGTTATTGATCTAACTACGGAAGTACCGTATTATGGACTTACTTAATCATGTGTATCTAGATATCATGATACGATAATCTCGACTATTCGAAGAATAGGGGAATTTTTGTTCTCGCCCTGGAGTCGGCGTCGGTGTACCACTTGCGTTAACGTCTTGGTTGTTCATAAGTTGTTCATAAGTCTGCATTGCTTGCAGTTATATGGATGGAACTTTGCACACTGTACATCCTTATACTCTGAGGCAGTATGTATCATATCGGGCTCCTTACTTGAAAGTCAATGTCATATTCGAGGAATTATATAGAGATACAAGTCCTTGTCAGATTGCATGGTTGAAAATGTCATATATTGTCTTTTAACTCTGTGTTAAAGTTTTGGTGCAAGTTGTGATTTACTATGCATGCTTACAGTTATGTGAGTGTAACTTGGGTGTATGCTTATACATGAGGCATTTTGTATCATAAAAAGCCTGCTATTTTTAAGGTCAAGGCGAAATATCAGTGCTAAGAGGAGACATTGGGCTCATAACTCTATGAATAATAATATATATATATATATAGACATTATTTTGTATTATGATACTTATTCTTATGTCTTATATTAGTTTTCAACCAAATGTTAGCTCATTATTTTTATTACCGTGTGTCTATTAGTATAATTATAGAACATTACAGCTTTGGGGTTCAGTATCGTATTCTCTCTGGAGTCCAAAACTGTTATTGATTATTCATATGAATTGTTGTACATGTAAATGTATCCAGATAGATTAATAGATCACAGATGGGAAATACTTATTTTATTTTTTTTGTATCAAATCAAATACTCCGCCCTATTTCAATTGTGTTTCTGACCCAAAGATTACCCACCTACACCCCGAACCCGATACCGTCTCCCTTCTTTTGTCCCATATCTACTTGGCTATCTGCCAATTGCTCATTTCTTATTTTTAATTTTTGTTTTGTATTAAATGAAATACTATGCACCATTTCAACATTGTTACCGACCCCAACCCCGCCCATCTTTTTTAAAAAAAGTTTTAAATTGAATACTCTACCCCTTTGTTACCGATCCAAGACCAACCCTCCCCCCCCCCCCCCCCCCCCCCCCCCCCCCGCTATATACACAAACAATCCCCACACCTGGCCCCACACCCCCTCCATTTAAAAGAAAAATAAATTAAATAGTCTGCCTCATTTCAACTTAAGTACTGGCTAGCTAGCCATAGCCAGACACATTCTGCCCTAATGATTGTCCTTCTTGCAGATATATGTTTTTTTCTGAATGCACAATTTTATACAGTTCTGTGACAAGGCTAGAATAGTCGGATGTACGCTTTTCTTCGGCAGCGATTTTATTTATCGCCGACACTGGTTTTCCATATGACGTCTCCAGAAGAGTATTAGTAATTTTACATTTTTGTATGATAGTGCAGAGATACCAACACAAACTTTGTAGCGTCATGGTTCTTTTACATTCGCGTTGTAAAGCACCGATACATGAGACCTCGAGTTTTTGTTAAAGTCTCATCCGAAATACTGATACGTATTTTTTGTTGGAGAAACGGGGGATCGAACCTGAGACCACTGGGTTCGCAATCAAAGGCCTTAAGCACTGGACCACTAATTCGCTATATCATGACACGATTTAACTATATCATCAGCGTACTATAATATTTACTGACATATTATAAGTCGGACTTAATAGATATTCACACGTCTTCCTTATTGGGTTGATATTATCAGTGGCCTATCCATGTTATCAAGTCACTGATATTATCAGTGGGCCTATCCATGTTAATCAAGTCACTGATATTATCAGTGGGCCTATCCATGTTATCAAAGTCACTGATATTATCAGTGGCCTATCCATGTTATCAAGTCACTGGTATTATCAGTGGTCTATCCAAGTTATCAAGTCACTGATAGTATCAGTGGGCCTATCCATGTTAATCAATTCACTGATATTATCAGTGGCCTATCCATGTTAATCAAGTTACTGATATTATAAATGGCCTATCCATGTTAATCAAGTCACTGATATTGTCAGTGGCCTATCCATGTTATCAAGTCACTGATATTATTGGTGGCCTATCCATGTTAATTAAGTCACTGATATTATCAGTGGCCTATGAATGTTATCAAGTCACTGATATTATCAGTGGCTTATCCATGTTTATCAAGTCACTGATATTATCAGTGGCCTATCCATGTTATAAAGTCACTGATATTATCAGTGGCCTATCAATGTTCATCAAGTCACTGATATTATCAGTGGCCTATCAATGTTCATCAAGTCACTGATATTATCAGTGGCCTATCCATGTTGTCAAGTCACTGATATTATCAGTGGCCTATCCATGTTATCAAGTCACTGATATTATAAGTGGCCTATCCATGTTAATCAAGTCATTGATATTATTATAGCGTTTGGTTCATTTTGTGTACCGTGTTTTTTTCAATGACATAATACACCGAAAGACTTTGGAAACGCAACACTAAGATAAACAGCAATATAACATTGAGTTTGTTATCAATTTTTTTTCCATTTATTTATTTGATAATATAACATCTTTCTACCATTCTGTGAAATTTCCATCAAACTCTATTGCGATTATCACTTCTTTTTATTGCTTTGACACGTACAGTCCCCGTTATCTAAATTCACAACTTGACATCAGTATACATAGTTGAATTGCGTGCGTGCATGTGTGTGGTAATTTCTGCAAATATTATGTTATCACGCGTTAGGCTGTAATCATAAAACTACAACTGTATTCACCACGTTCGTATGTGAACTGTTTAAAGAAAAACCTAGGTATAAAACGAATAATTTGCATCTATGGGCAGCATTACAGCGCCTTACCTCGAAAACATTGAATTTAAGGCGTTCTGATTGTAGGTTGTATTGTGCAATTGATTTCGCTTGATTAAAATGTCAAGGTCAATGAAACATATTTCATTTCAAAAATAGCATTAATTCGTAAATTCAATAGCATTAAAGGATTGAAACAGAAGCAAAATGCTCATGGAGTTTCTCTCCTGTTTTTGTGTGAATTAACATACGAGGCGGATACATATACAATATTTGAACATTTAAACTATATATAATACAAGTAGGATTGATTGATTGATAGAATGATTGAATATTGCGCGTCATTTTATGCCATCGAGGGCTAACAGACGATCAGTTAACCTAACCACTGTTTCCTGGTATCCTGAAAGGTAAACCAGTACTCGATCATACCCCATCTCCGCAAGTAACTGATATATATCCCACTTGAATCAACGGTTAGAGACGAATTATAATGAGACATTATGTCGTATATCGATCATCACGGAGACTGTTGCCGGGCGGGGATTCGAACTCCCGATCCCTGAGTTGATAGTCAGATGCGCTAACCGGCTGAGCAAATCGGATCCGGCTAAGGCGGATTGTTGTTGTTGTTGTTGTTGTTGTATGGTGTTTAGCGTTGCTTTCAACAATTTTTCATGCATATCGCGATGGTTTCTACTTGAGACAGTATTCTGAGCGCTGTCACACTGGAGTATCATGCCACAGACCATGGTATGATACCCCACCCAATCACATTATACTGACACCGGGCCGACCAGACCTAGATCTCTCCTCTAAATGCTGAGCTTCAAGCGAGAAAGCTTCTAATACCATTTTTAAAGTCTTTGGTATGACACGGCCGGGGATTGAACCCACTACCTTCTGCATGCGAGGCGGGCGCTCTACCACTAGACCACGCCGCGGTCGGGCTAAGGAGGAAGGAAGTAAACAAAGACAAGAGGTTGTACATTACGTACACCTTGTCAGGTAGAAAAAATATGTGTAATCATAAAGCTATGGAGGGGGGGGGGGGTGAATAATATTTTCATTTGTATCAGAGATCACCGTAGAGAAGGGGTATTCGGACATTCTTCTTTAAAGTGATTATATCAGAGAAAGCGCTATAAAGTCTCAAAAAAATAAAATTATTTTAAAATTAGATAAAGAGCATCTTATTATCATTAATAAATAAAATCCAAATGGTTTGGTATATCAAATTCACCAAATAGTGACATAATCGATATTTAAATTGGAGTGCAAAACTCGAAACCAAATCTCCATAATGTACAGTGTGCAAAGTTCCATCCATATAACTGCAAGCAATGCAGACTTATGAACAACTTATGAACAACCAAGACGTTAACGCAAGTGGTACACCGACGCCGACTCCAGGGCGAGAACAAAAATTCTCCTATTCTTCGAATAGTCGAGATTATCGTATCATGATATCTAGATACACATGATTAAGTAGGTCCATAATACGGTACTTCAGTGTTTAAATCAATAACAACCATGTAGTATTTATACGTACATCTTTTGGATGACCTGGCTCTAAACCGCTCTAATTCAGCCAAACGATATTAGGCTGACGGAATTTGCCGAGTACGCACGACTGTCTTATTTCATAAAAATTGCTTATGTTATTATTTTTCTTCAGACTTTCGGCACAGTGATACCCCTGTTCTACTGACATGCTTCCCCTGCCTCTGTCGTATTTCATTCAGGCCGAGCAAGGCAAGCATGGTATGGCATGGAGGGGCAGGGCATGACACGGCAGTGCAGGTACAGGGCGTGCTATACCTTGATGGATGAAACGTCAATTTCCACGTGTATGCGTGGATTATTTTGTTTACCAAAGCAGACTTACATGTGTATACTGTATTGCCTATAAGAAAAATACATGGAAAACATTGACATTTGTTCTATTTCCTGGTTTTTAATGTGCCTAGAATTTCACAAAATTTACGTGAACGTGCCTGAACTTCTTCTACATGTAAGTTTAAATCCAGCAGTGATTTTTGTTTTCGTTTCCTATCACATTTAATCAATAAATCCATCCTTTTCCCCTAACCGTAAAGCCATAATCGATTTTCACACATACTAGGACACATATAAAATAGTTTAAATTTTGCTTACATATGTCTGCACTTAAATATTGTGGACGTTTAGGCCATAATAAATTTATTACTAGATTATCATTCCCCGCATGCCCTCTAATTTGTTCATGCCCGACTCTTTTTATTTTCATTAAAAAAAAATACATCCAAAAAATGAAAAAAAAAATGAAAGATTTCCACTTTTCTTCATCGTTGTTTAGACTTTTTGCAACCATAGTTTCGAATTTCCTTCATCGTTGTTTCGACTTTTTACCATCGTAGTTTCGACTTTTCACCATCGTAGTTTCGTTGTTTTGATTTTACTTAATTTAATTATTATGGCGCGATAGCCCCAACGGGACACCGTTATCATAGGATCTTCTTTTAAATGCATTACAAACAGATCCTTATTTACATTACTGCTGTTGCTGTTGTTTTTTTTCACGTTCGAATTTGAATTATTTTATTGTTTGTTTTTTTTTTTAATATCGAGCGCGTGGTCCAGTGGTAGAGCAACGAACCCATGATCGGAGGGTCGTGGGTTCGATCCTCCGCTACAGCTATGTGTGGTGTCCTTGAGCAAGGCACTTTTTCCGCATATGCTTTGTACTGGTACTACCCAGGAAGACTTCGAGCGTGATTTGTCAATTGTAAGAACTTGTTTCAAAATCGAAGTAAAATAAATAAGTTTAAAACAAAAAAAAAACAACAAACATCCAACTCTACATAATTCCAGAGTAGAACAGAGGTTAAATACATAATATTGGACTAGTTTCAGTTCGAGTGTATGATTACTGTTTCAGGCATAGCACCGCCATTGGAACAACATGGTCATATCCCCGCCACCTCGTTTACCCTTACAGGCATTTTCAGATAAGTGGATTTAAATTATGACACATCCAATCATAACTAAAGAAGACACGGTCCGGACAGAAGTTGACGGACGGAGCTGTGACCTTTGACAAACAGACCCAAGTCATTCGCATGACACATCGTCTTGTCCCAGTGATCATTTGTGCTAAGTTATTTAAAATATCAATCATAACTATAGAAGATACGGTCCGTACAAGAGGAAACACAGTGTATACATTGGATTTCCAAACAATTGGAAACTTGACACAATGTCTTGTCCTAGTGAACAAGTTATTTAAAAGTCAAATTTGGCCTTGGGTTTAAGTGTAAAGGTGAAGATGCGTGTTCCATGCATTATTCTTTAAACTACATGAACTAGATGTAAGTGCTTCTTTATTTAAACCAGTTTTTTTCTGACCAGGAGTCGTCTTTGGAATTACGTCATCTAACATCGCACTTATTTCATTATGAACAAACTGCTTTACGTCTACCGCACACGATTACTCAACATGTGACCAGTCTTTAGTACTGATCAGACATGTTTCATTCATGAAAGTAAAATTTAAGTTTTTGTATTTTTCTCATACCAGTTTAACAGACACATTTAAGGAGATAGGTACGTGATCACTTGAACCGATCGAAAACTGATATTCTTTTTTAAAAATACATTTTCTATACATTAATGCTCATTTTTTTTATTTGAATGACATTATTGATGTATGTTGAACATTTTGAAAGCATTGTCATGTTTGAATTGCGAATTTAGAGGAAGAAAATGTTGCTTGGAAATTGGGGTATGAATACATGATTTCGGAATCCTATTTTCACTTTGTCAACAGTACACAGAGCAGAAAAAATCTTGTATATGACACATGACCCCTACTTTTCTCATCATATTTCGTTAGTGCAGAGGTTGAGTAACAGTTACATGTAACTTTCAATTCTTTCGTTTGGGTATCTCTATGAATGACAAGCGTTCATTTTTTTATTATTTTACTATAGAATAAAGAACAAAAATCAATGGTGGGCCAGGTTACTGTTCCTAAGGACATAGTTGGAGTTAACTCCACTTGGTAGGGGGAATAAGGTCGCTTATAGGTGTAAGTCCACCATTCATTTTTGTTCTTTATTATATAGTAAACAAACAAAATTTGCAGGCTTGTAATTTATAGAGTTTTAAAGTTTAGTTTCGCCTTGCGACATGCTTTGGTTGCTTAATTTCTCTTTTCTGCAAATATTTGACAGTTGGCCTTGGTTTTAAAGTGTTAAGGTGAAGATGCGTGTTCCATGCCTTATTCTTTAAACTACATGAACTAAATGTAAGTGCTTCTTTATTTAAACACGTTTTTTTCTGACAAGGAGTCGTCTTTGAAATAACGTCATCTAACATCGCACATATTTCAGTATGAACAAACTGCTAAACGTCTACAGCACACGATTACTCAACATGTGACCAGTCTTTAATACTGATCAGACATGTTTCATTCATGAAAGTAAAATTTAAGTTTTTGTACTTTTCTCATACCAGTTTAACAGACACATTTAAGAAGATAGGTACGTGATCACTTGAACCGATCGGCGACAGATATTACGTTTCATTATCATTCGTCTTTCTACGCTGATTTAAATGACAATTATCAATGATCAGTTACTTGCGGTGATTGGGTATGCTCGAGAACTGGTTAACCTTTCAGGATCCCAAGAAACAGATGTTAGGTTAACTGATCATCTGTAAGCCAGCGATGGAAAAAATTGACGCTAAATAATCAATCAAGCAATCAATCAAATGCAGATCGTTAATCATCACTTGTAAATAGAAAATCTACGTGACGTGTTATAGTCGTATATCTCGTCACGATGATTTCTTTATATACTGATACAAGAAAGTGTCATTTATACATTCAACACAAAGAGAAGAGCTATGGTTTAGTTGTTCTAATGTGTGTGAGCACTGTCTGTCAATATTTAGGTAAGTGAAGCTCCAACGATAAGTAAAAGTGAACAATTACTGTGTGTTTTTTTTTACTTTTAGGGGAAGGGGGCCGGTGCCTTTTGAAGAGGGAAAATTAGGTTGGGTTTGAGGGGGGGGGGGGGGGGGGGGGTTAATAGGTCTTAAAACAGAATAAAAAACAAAAGAAATCATAAGTATGTATATTTAAAACAGTTAAGAGGTCAACATCCCTGTTCTTTATTGAGTTAAACTGTTAATATGACATTAAACCCCACTTATAAAAATATATTAAGGGGGAAAATGGGCCGAATTTCACCAAATATTTGAGGTAAAATAACACTGAATTATAACTGCTGGCTTCTGTAATCGAACTAGGCTGTTTAACCTCAAACAAGTTTCCATACTACTCAACGGACTACGATAAATACATCCTATCCGCATATTGTCCGAATCTTTAAGTTTTATACAAGTTTACAAGTTTATTTGGCATATCAGCGAATCATTGCATATGGCCATTTTCAAATTCAATTTAATTTAAATATGGCATAGACATACAATAATTTGAAATACTAAATACAAACAAATACACACAATTCACATACTCAAACTGAAACAGTCATGATATTTAGACATCTATAATTACAAAATCATTTAAAATCGTATATTATATTACACATACATGATAAAATTGTGATTATATCGTGATATATATCATTACACTTCTATGTCTATACAGTATATGGCGATAAGAAACATTTATAATCGCCGAATTCAAATTCAGAAATCTCCAAATGTTTACTCTTGTTCTTATTAAATAACTCACTAAAACAAATGATATCTGGTGTGTGTTTTTTCTCTCTGAAAATTATCTGAATTGCTTCCCTCTTGTTAAGTATTCTCTAGTCCAGGTTTGCATTTATAATGTTTAAACTTCGTTTTTTGTACAGTTAACATGTTTTATTTATAAAAATTTAAAAAATTGAAGAAAACGTATTACCCCCAAATTACCTAAATGTACTAATTTGGTTCACAAAGTAAAAGTATTAGATCAAAATGCCTAAATGTACTCAATAACAATATTTGAATAAACAAAGAAAACAAACACTTTAACCCTAACGGCGGTGAATCATGATATTAATTAACAACTTTCAAATTTACTAGTATCATATATTTAAAGGGTTAAAACAAAAAGAAACACGTCTATACAGTATTGTCACGTGCAGATATGTCACTGGGGTAATTTACATCTCCTCTAAACTATGAAAAAGTTCTTATATCGACCGCGTAGTCATCCAGCGATAGAGCACCAGACCCAGGGTCTGGGTCGTGGGTTCGATCTTCTACCACGGTTATGTGTGATACCCTTGCGTAAGACACTTTATCTGCATGCGCTAAGTACTGGTGTGATCTGTCTAAGTTAAAAGAACTTGTTTTACAATCGATGTTGAACGTTTAAACTACGAAAAGTTCAATATGTTGACAACGAAATTTCCGACAACGGAAGTGAAATGAGAAAATGTCAACCATGGGTCTTTCATTAAATGGTTCTGGGTAAGAATGAGATCATTTTCACACTCTGCAGAGAGATATTACCTAGTCTGTAGAACGGACCAGCTCCCCTGTTTGGGTCCGTTAAATAGCCAACATTTGAGCACGTTGATTGGTGAGTTGCTTCAGGGAAAGTTTGAATGACGTCACAGTTTAGTAAACGTTTAATTGCTATGAATTGTGGGACAGGCATAGAATTCCCTTCTTTTTCATTGGGGGTTAACAACCTGATCACCTCGGCCTTTATGCTACGCAATAGACCTCTGACATAATAAGGCGCCATTTTGGAACTACTTTCAGTCACATGATAAAATAAAATGGCGGCCCCCTTATGCCATCTTTGTGGAAGTTGTGCCAGAGACTTTTATTTACTGTCTGGGAGGAAGAAATTTCCCTATAAACATGACCCATGTCGAGTGTATAAATAAAAAATCGATATAATAACGCTATATATTCAACTTAATGACGAATACATAATTTGTTACTTTCACGCGAATTAACACAGACTTATAACACAGGCGAATAGCGTTGGTGTATTCTAGAGCTATTCACGAGGTGTATTATACGGAGGATGCGGAATTACCCGATGTTTCACGATAGTGGGGGTTAATAGACCTGATTGGGGAGATATTAGGTTCTCAGATAGACTAAGTAGGAATCCTCCAAAATGATTGTCGTGTCCATTGGTTTAAACATATTTATTCAATTCAATTATACAAACATAGAAATCAACATAAATACAAATATTGATTAGAACGGTTGATATAATCTGATAAAGTTCTTCTCCATGACATGTGTAAAATGTGTACAAAATTTGGCAGATTATTGACAATATTAGAGTTCTTATTGTTATGTTAACTGCGCTAAAATAGGTACCAACTTAATCTAAAGAACTCATTGCTAGATAAATAAACTCTTTTTTTTAAATTAAAGCCATTAGATATAAAATGTTTTCGTAACAAAGAAAAGAAATATAAGTAAAAAATTAATGAACAAAGATTAATTATATATTTCCATAGTATTAATACTAGTATGTATAATAAATACAAGCTGGGAAGAGAAAAGACGCTTGAAGACGGCATAGGCAAACAAGAGCGGCGGACAGAGAACACAAATTTGGATGTTAGTTTAACTGTTTCATTAGTTTTTCAAACGTACATGTTATCAAGGGAATCGTTTTGTAGATATAATGTATTTGTGAACTGCATAAAAAAATTTAAGATTATTATCGTACGAGAGAAGTGGTTTGCCGAAAAGAAGTATCAAATTGTCACCTAGACTGAGACAATATTTTGTATACAATGTACTTAGGAATGTTGGCTAGGAAGTTTTCAGATTTCCATGCTATTTTAAATCAAGAACTTGTCTATATAATTCCTTGATCAAATCAAGGATTAATATATATATAGAAGAATAGGAAACTTGCATCTATTCACATTTCACAGGCAACTGATTTCTTTTAAAATAAAATGTAAGGTGTATGGAGACAGCAACCAACTAAGGAATTATATAGAGTAGGAAAGGTAACTGATTGGTAGTTAGTGAACGCTCGCGTATTAACGAAATATCTCACAATATCTCGTTTTCAATTATCTTAACTTCCATTCGGCTCAGGAACACAAATCAAAATTATTACGTTGCAGAATGAATCTCGTCAAACCAATAGCGTTCCCAGCAATTTGTGTCTAAAAGTCAGTGTTGAAGCACTTTTTATCTCAAAATGTGTATACAGTCTGCAGCTAAAATAACAGCACATTACGAGACATTTTACTTCAACCTCAATGTCTCAAGATCAATTTTCGTGATCGATACATTTTAAATCATCTAAGATTGCATACAACTTACATTTTATGTTCAAGAAATCAGTTGTGTGTAAATTATGAATGATTAGTTACCAAATAATTTATCCTTCGTGTGCTATTTTATTAACATTAAGTCAGGAGATGCAAGTTTCCTATCTTTGTATATAAGTCCTTGAACCAAACCATGAACACTCTTATAAAGGAAGCATAGGCGTGCATCTGCCCGACGCTGCTCTAAGATTCTCTAGCATATCAGTTTCGCAATCGTGAAACATCGGGTACGTATAGTCTCCGTAGGCTATTGCGTAGCATAAAGGCCGAGTTGATCAGATTGATAAGTTTCACTGGAGTAATGGGAATAGTCATCCATGTTCCAGCACGTTTTTTTTTTAAATTTTGGGACTTAACCTTAATGGTACACTTGACAAAAACCAAGGGAGCTGTTGATGTTGACTGCTACTCTGCCTATATCATATGGGTATTCCATGACAAATTGTGGAGATATCTATACCTCGATAGCGAGCACTTTCGGTTGTCCTTTAAAAAACATAATATGGACAAGAAATGCATTTTTTTTCAGAAAAAAAGCAAAAAGCTGGGTTCCACTCTGGCATTTAGGGATCAATGAGTTATCCTGAAATTGATATTTATTAGCGGAGTCTCTGGATGGACAGATGAATCGTATTGCATTTTCGTCCTCTCGTTATAATTTAGTACCTCCTGCTTTTATGATTACCCGCGAGACTTATCTCCCTTGCGAGCTCTTCATGGTGGGCGTAGATTGTTTACAAATGGCGGGAGGACATGTCAACACCAGGGTAAAACAGCAGCAGACATAAACAACTGGACCAATTACACGTAATTATAATTATTTAATTATATAGACATTTTCACCAACTAACACATGTCGTATATTCCATTTTTGTTACAAGTTAAACTCCTTGTTATATCTGTGCCAGCATCTGTCAGTTGCGTTTTCGTCTCATCTCACCACGACGATAAAAACATGCAGCTTGTTGAGGCTCGTTCACGTACAAATATCCTAAAATCACAAATATTTTCACTAGGTATTTACTTTGTAAGCTATTGTACAGTGTACACTCAATTTAAAATCATTTAATAACTGCAATACAATTATAATCAATTCCGTCCATTTTTATTTTGGAATACGTGGTTACGCAGGTCTACACGACGGAACAACTTGGCATTTGGTTACCGAATACACATTTGTGATGCATTTCACATACAGAGAGGATGTTCTATTGACTGATATAATAAGAATGCCGGTATATGTGTCATTCTCAATTTTCCATAGGTAACCGATAGTGAGTGTGCTTCTTAGAATATTAGCCTGATTTAAAATGGTGTTGATTGGCAGCTTTTTTATTACTTGGATATCCGATATGCTGCTGTAAGGTGAGATGAAAATAAAAACTTTAAATGGGTCCTTAGAGACGTGAATATGTCGCATTATAAGAATATATGTTGGGCAAAATATAATCGTGTTTGTCACCTGACATAATGCATATCTCATTATCTGGTCATTTTGTAAACGAGTCATTTCATAACCGGAAAATTCTTCGTCATTTCGTAACCTTCCTTTGTTAGAGTATCCAAACCTTTAAGGTCCTATTGTTCCACTTGTCACTCAATTACTGTTAATTGATTGATTTCATCAAGTGCTTGTTTCTATGTAAAAAGAATAACTACTGAAGGATAATTTCTTTTCTTAAGGTTGATTGTGAAGAAAATGAATTATAGATTTATATCTTGTATAGATGCAGTATTTTTTTTCAGCCTTTTTATAGCTGTTATTGGGTCATAGTCTTAATGGCAGATAATATCTTTTTTCACAATTGAGTAGTAAAAACTCATGATTGAAAGGTTTCAATAATTGTAATAGAACTTGCAATAATTCCATGGTAAAATCCCCCAAAGTTTTCCCAATTCTGAATTTAGTATGAAATTGCTTCTTCAATTAAATGTAGAAGTTTTTATAAAGTTAACAAGTAAGTTCAACTCAAAAGTTTTCCCAATTTTGATGAAAACGCTTCTAAAATTCCTAATTCCAAGGGTATAGGTCAACTTCCCAAAATGGTGAAGACATGCACAAGAAATGTGCGTTTCACTCCTGTTTATAATATTTTAAGTATTCAATGAAAAACACAGCTGAAAAAAATCTGGCATGTGTTTTCAACAGTTTAATAAATCATGGGCAGGAGAACTGGATATGTTTTTTTTGTTTTGTTTTTCACAGTCCTCTTTCTTCAGCAGGCTGTCAATGATGGATATTGCCTGAAATATACTTACACATTTTTTTAAAGGGAATACATCAGGAAAAATCAATACAAGTGTCTTAAAAAATAAAATTATTTTTATAAAGTTAACAAGTTCAACTCAAATGTTTTCCCATTTTAATGAAAATGCTGCTAAATTACAAGGGAATAGGTCACCTTCCCAAAATTGTGAAAAAAAACCTCTGAGATGAAAAAATATCAACATGAAAACATTTTAAATTTTATCATGTTATTATCAAATCGTAACAAAGCAAACACATTACATTATTATATCATGCACATGTATATATAACCCATAAGCTTAAGCCCATAAATGGAGTGTGTGGTCCAGTTGTAGAGCATCAAACCCAGGATTGGAGGGTTGTGGGTTCGATCCTCTCCCACAGCGATGTGCGGTGTCCTTGAGCAAGACACCTTTTCCACATATATACAAAAATTTCATGTATTCTTAGAACTGGTGACTGGTTCTACTAAGGAAAGCTTTGAGCATGATTTGTTTAAGTTGTAATGACTTGTTTCACAATCAAAGTAAAATAAATAAGTTTAAACTGACCCATCAGTGTTGAATTTCGTTTAAATGATGAAAGAGTCTTTACCACATAAAATGTTTATATTGGAAAGTTATACTATGATTTTGAAAAACACTTTAACATTTAACTTATTTATATTAATCTTAAGTTCCTCTGTTCACTATTTACACATTAACAATTTGTTCACTTGCTTTATACACTAGATAATTTTCTCAGTTTCTGAAGTTTGTCGGCCGTAGTAGATGTGGTGCTCATTTTCACAGATCGATTTTATAATCAGGGCTTAAAATTTCTTATAAAAGTTACTCATACTCCATTTCCAATATTTTCTTTTGAATACCGGTACTTAAAATCAAAGAAATATTAAAGTTGATCCTTGAATTTCACTCCTCCTGACCAATGTGTTCACTCGTCATGGCAGTGGTCAAGTGGAATTTTCCAGCCCTAATAATAATGAACAATATGTACACCGTACACCTAAATAAAATAATGACATATTAGTTAAATGTGTACCGGTATGTGCATGTATATGTCTGTGGATGTGTTCGTCGGATATTGTCTGGGCTATAACTTTCTCATGCAAAGGGTCTCTGTGTTAGAGTTTTTACAGGACAATTTAAAACAAAGTAAATGTTAAAACTGAATTGAAAAAATATTAGAAGCTGCAATGTTAGTTACACGAGCATGGTAGCTATGGTAACATTCATGTTTTTAATTTAAGTGCAGTATATACATGTACTGTGGTATTTGATATATGCTTCATAAGGACAGTTGTTCAGGCCAGATTAATTCTGACATCTTCCTCCATCAGTCAAACTGGATATCACTATATATATGTATAGTGAACATATTTAATTGCTGTCATATAACAAGCAAACAGGTTGGGACACAAGTTCTAGCAACATTATTTAAGGCCATCCCTTTTCAATATACAAATAACATTAGAATCAAGATGGCAATTATAACATTCAATTGGATATAAACAAACAGTCTAAGGAAATGTCAGGATAAATAAAAAAGAGAAAATAATAAAAAGTATATAGAAAAAAGAGAAAAAGACATGACATTTTTTTTTTATTTAAGTGCTGTCATAATATCGTTCTGGTGCATTGATGTGTGTTGAAATAATGGTTGTTAAGTCCAGTAAAACAATGTTGTGTGGTATAACCAAGAACTTATATAGAAGGATAGGAAACTTGCATCTCCTGACTAAATGTTAATAAAATAGCACACAAAGTATTAATTATTTGGTAAATAATCATTCATAATTTACAGGCAACTGATTTCTTGTACCAAAAAAATGTAAGTTGTATGTAATCTTATATGATTTAAAATGTTACGATCACAAAAATGGATCTTAAATTAAAGATAAAGAGGTTTGAAACAAAATTTCTCTTAATTTGTTGTTATTTTAGTTACAGTATTCACATTTTGAAATCAGAAGTACTTCAACATTTTTAAATACAAATTGCTGGGAATATTATTGTTTTGATGAGAATTTCATTCTGCAATGTAAGAATTTTGATTTGTGTTCCTGAGATGAATGGAAGTTAAGATAATTGCAAGCGAGGTTTTGCGTTAAGTGAGTGTTATCAAAATATCAATCAGTTACCTTTCGTTCTCTATATAGTTCCTTGGAGTAACTGACATTATCTTAGAACACTTTTCCCTTACATCATGTTATTTTTGCTGTTACACCATTTAAATGATGACAAAATTTGTCTTGGTACTGTATTGATTTGATAGTAAACAGTTTACAATGAATTATTTATTAGCGTATTAGTAAATCTGCAACTCATAAACACTTCATGGGATCTGAGATACTCGTACAGGGTTAGTGTACTGGAAACACTATCTGTATTATGCAATACTTGTAGTACACACGGCCCCTGGTTCTAGTACACTGGGCCCCTGGTGTACAGGGTTAGTGTACTGGAAACACTATCTGTATTATGCAATACTTCTAGTACACTGGGCCCCTGGTGTACAGGGTAAGTGTACTTGAAACACTTTCTGTATCATTCAATACTTGTAGTACACACAGCCCCTGGTTCTAGTACACTGGGCCCCTGGTGTACAGGGTTAGTGTACTGGAAACACTATCTGTATCATGCAATATTTCTAGTACACCGGGCCCCTGGTGTACAGGGTGAGAGTACTGGAAACACTATCTGTATTATGCAATACTTCTAGTACACTGGGCCCCTGGTGTTCAGGGTTAGAGTACTGGAAACACTATCTGTATCATGCAATATTTCTAGTACACCAGGCCCCTGGTGTACAGGGTGAGAGTACTGGAAACACTTTCTGTATCATCCAAACTTCTAGTACACTGGGCCCCTGGTGTACAGGGTGAGAGTACTGGAAACACTTTCTGTATCATGCAATACTTCTAGTACACTGGGCCCCTGGTGTACAGGGTTAGTGTACTGGAAACACTTTCTGTATCAAGCAATACTTCTAGTACACTGGGCCCCTGGTGTACAGGGTTAGTGTACTGGAAACACTTTCTGTATCATGCAACACTTCTAGTACAATGGGCCCCTGGTGTACAGGGTTAGAGTTATGGAAATACTATCTGTACCATGCAATACTTCTAGTACAATGGGCCCCTGGTGTACAGGGTTAGAGTTATGGAAATACTATCTGTACCATGCAATACTTCTAGTACACTGGGCCCCTGGTTTTAGTACACTGGGCTCCTGGTGTACAGGGTTCTGTTTCACCAACAAATACTTAAATACTTAAAATAAAAACTTAGAGGTAAGGCCATAATAAATTAATTGCTAGATTATCATCCCGCCCACGCCCTATTTTTCATGCCACCCCGACCTTTTTTATTTTCGTTAAAAAAAAAACACATACAAAATTCTGAAAATGAAAATAAAAAATTAAATCCTCCTGTCCGCCCCGTTTTTAAGAAAAATTTAGATGATAATCTAGCAATTAATTTATAATGGCCTAACAAAAGTATCAATGTGATTATGGTTTTAGACTTATTCCAGTAAAATTGCATTTGGTTTCAGTGGCATTGATTAAAGAATATTTAAATAACCAGTCAAGTCTCACTGAAGTTTTGGTATATATTTAAGTAAAACCAGGCCATTAAATTATTCTTTTACTTCACTTGTCCAGTAGGACAAGTATTTCTAAAATCTACTTGTTCTGACCAAAAACAACTTGTCCTTATTTTAATCTAGAATTATGGTACTAGTCCTATGGATATAAAATAACTAAAAATAATTAAAAAATATCCTGTGTTTAATTAATTTCTGAATTTTCATTTGTCCAGTTGGACTAGAAGCCTTACTTTTTATTTGTCCGTACCCATGATTCATTTGTCCAGGACAGTCTGGGCGAGCGTTAATGACTAAAGCCCTGAAAACATCAGAAAATATTGGTGAAACAAAATTTGTTAACTTTGTAAACCTCCTGAGTAATAATGTATTATTTCTCAATATTTTTTCTAACATACTGTTTACAATAATAACTGTTATAACCCAATATGTAATAGCAAAAGTGTATATTTATATGCATAATTTGTGTATCTCCATTCAAAACATCTGACATAGACCCAGGCTGCGTCAAATTACAAGCCGAGTCGAACTAGCTCACTGTCGTTAGCGTGTCTGACCGTCAATCCAGGGGTTGTGAGTTTGAATCCCAGTGATGTTTGATATACAACATTGCGTCTCATAATCATTTGTTTGATTCAAGTGGGAAAGTTAGCAGTTACTTCCGGAGATGGGGTGTGCTTGAGTACTGGTTAACCTTCAAGGATCCCAGGAAACAGTGGTTAGGTTAACTGATCGTCTGTTAGCCCTTGATGGCATAAAAATGACGCTAATTATTCAATCAATCAAACAATTAATCAATCTAATTACTGACTCTCAGAAGTGTACTTATACTCAGAAAGTAACAGATTAATTATCACATAATTTCAATATTGCTTTGCCCTTTTTTTCACTGCAGCTTAAAGTTAAACATTAACTGTTTATTTCTATAGAATTATATAATTACGATGATATATCCCATGCTTGCCATCTTTGTATTTAATAAGCTAAAAGGAGAGGAACTCATTTAGTGTATTCTATCGTTCCAATCCTTTTCACATTGTATGCATGCTTGTCAACTGTTTCACAAAAACGTACATGATGAAGTAGATATGTTTAAACTAAACTTAGAAACAGAAGTCAATTGACATTGCCTTCAGGTATCAACTTGCTGATTTCCTCTTCCATTCATGGGTTTGGGCCATCATGACTAATTTCTGTTTTTGTAAAAGCTTGGGGTTATCGAAATGTACAACCAGTGCCACACAATGTAGAATTTGTGATATTATGACACTTTCTGTGCTTTATCATTTCTGTCACACATGGTTTGGAATGTATCTTAGCTGCTTGTTTGCCGTGTACAGCATTGGGAATGTTTACCAAACATTGTACCCCCTTGATGTCTAAAGCTTGCTCAACCAATCATATTGTCACTACCCGACTGTTTCACAGTCGATATAAAATAAATATGTTTAAACTTGACAAGTAAAAACACATTTGTGAAAATAAACCATCGGAATTTGCTCCTCCGTTTAAGGCCATCCTTAAAAATATATTGTTTGCGATGCTCCTAACTACTCACTCAAAATGACCATGCATAATCAAAATTTGACAAAAAAAAATAATAGCTACCTTCTTACCTACAAAATACTGTGTTGGAGAACAGCAAACAAATATTTTTTAAAAGAATGGCCTTAGTTATACATGTAAAGAAATGTTTATGATGAAAGTATAAATGTGTTTATTTGACATAAATCTTTTGATGCAAATTCAAACACATTATTGTTTATAGTGACCTCGTCTAAGATATTTGTTAATAACTGATTGCTTTACAACAGGAAGTATATTGTAGTTAGGATTCTGTATATAATTAATGCATATACATACATATTACACCTTCCTTGATAGTGTTTCATAATAAATAAAACACCATTAAACAGTAACAACAATAGCAACAACAATAACAACTACAGTAACAACATCAATAGCAACAACAGTAACAACTACAACAGCAACATCAATAGCAACAATTATAAAAACAGCAGCAACATCAGTAGCAACAACAGTATCAGTAACAACTACAGCATCACCAATAGCAATGTAGCAGCAGCAGCAACAACAACATTGACTACAATTATTTTATAACAACAACATTAACAAAAACAGCAGAATTATTAATAACAATTGGCATCAATAGTATCAATAGCAATAACAGCATGGCAATAGCAACAATAGCAGTAGCAACAACTACAGCATCATCAATAGCAGTAAGAGAAGCAGCAGCAACAATATTGACGACAATAATAACAACAACACTAACAAAAACAGCAACAGCTTCAATATCAATTGACATCAATAGCAATAATGGCATAGCAATAGCAACAATAACAACAACCACCAACTTAAACAACAGAATGATACAAAATAACAAAAAAACAAAAACTACCAAAACGTCAACAGAAAAAAACAACAACAATCAACAGAAATGACAAAAGATAAAAAACTACAACAAAACATGCACAACTTACTTTACCTATAACGTAGCATGTGTCAGGTGACCTGTTGAACTTACCTGTATATTGCCTGACTGGTGTGTAAATCTGTAATTAACTTAATAACTTGGTTTCTTACTTATGCATAATTGATTAGATATTGTTTTCTTACTGCGTGTGCTTGCCTTGGTATACTGCACAGTTTCCTTATATAGATGAAATTTAAGAAAGGAGGAATTGAATAAGGAATATTGAGAAACTGGTGAGATATTTTGATCAGTTGCTTTTGGATAAATATAGCAAAGTTAATCAAAGGATGATTTCTGTTCAGTTCTTAATTGGATAACATTAAACAATTCATGTTACAGGGTGGTAATTGGCAATTTAACCCTGGTTTTGCAGTTATAACCACTACCAGTATAGTGAATTATGCTGATGAATGCGTCTGACTTACCAGATTCATGTAATGGGATTATGCTATTTGCAAGTTTGTTGTTTATATTTGAAGCAACAAGTGTTTTGTTCAACTCTTTTGAGTGATTTGCAATTGTATGTGAAAACTTCTTTCCAGAAAGTGTTCTGTGATTTTGTGATGTTACTAAAATTAAAATCTAAAAATAAAATAATTGGCAACATGTCTAAAATAGATGAATTCTGCAACACGTAGGAATAAAAAGTAACCTAACAGGTTTATAAAATCAGTAACAGTTAAAAAAATTACTTCCTAAATAATAATAAAAAAAAATTATGTACCAGGCCAGTAGATAAATAAGTTTAACCTTATGTTTGTGCTAGATTTTGTTTCACTTTTTCATGTGACGTCTTATATTTTTGTGTGTCTCTACAGAGTACACACATAGACTTAGGCCATTTTTATTTTAGCCCAAAATGCAACATGTAAATACATCAAATTTTTTATAGAGTGATGCAAATTGAATGACATACATGTATGTGTGTCAATATTACAGAATTCTCATAGTTACGTAAAGTTATCCATATCTACAGTAAAACCTGTCTGAAGCAGTCAATCAAGGGAAGGAGCAAAAGTGACCTTTTAAGACAGGCTGCTACTTAATACAGGTTAATTTGCTATGTAAGCATAGCAATGGGAAATAGAAAATGTGGCTGCCTAAGACAATTTGCTGCTTAATAGAGGTGCCCACTTATACAGGTGTGACTGTATATTGAATAATTTCAGTTTTAAGTTCATGCTTACATAAGGTGAATAACTCTTGTAAATAGTTTTTAAATTGGTGTATCTAGAATGTCTCTTCTTGTAAAAGCATGAGAATATGAATGTAACTGTACTAAGGATCAAAGTGGAGGAATACGAATGTAACTGTATTAAGGATCAAAGTGGAAGAATACAAATGTAACTGTACTTAGGATCAAAGTGGAGGAATTGTATTGTATCACTTTCAAACATTCAGCAATAATGAGTGGAGCGCGTGTGGTCCAGTGGTAGAGCACCGAACCCATGATCTGAGGGTTGTCGGTTCAATCCCCCACACAGCTATGTGTGGTCCTAGAGCAAGACACTTTTTCCGCATATGCTTTGTACTGGTTCAACCCAGGAAGACTTTGAGCGTGATTTGTCTAAGTTGTAAAAACTTGTTTCACAATTGAAGTAAAATAAATAAGTTTAAACCAATACTATTATCAAGACTCTTACTTTATGTCACTGGCTGGTGATTAAACCCATGACCTTCCACATACAGCGCCGATGGACTACCTCTAGAATACCACAGCAGTTAAGAACTGGAAGAAAAAATGAATGATAAAACTATTAACACATTGAATTGAGGTATTTGCATACATGTCTGTAAATCATGATAAAGTACATTCTATAGTTTGAAATACAAGATATAATCACAGGGTCTACATTGAATGTGAGATCACAAATTTTGGTAAAGATGGAAATAAATAGACTGACTCTATATCTTTCCAGGGAAAAATTAAGATCAGACTCATTTTGGGTTATTATATATAAAAAATGATTTTAATCATTAAATGGTCTTCTGAATTTGGTCGGTAAGAAATTTGGGTGGATTGGGATGGAAAGTAGGAATTAGTTTATTATGGCTTTTAAAACTCAATATATTTTAGTCATACATTTCAACTACTTTCATTTAAGCATTATGATTGATTTCCTGCCCCTAGAAGTGATATGAGATTTGGAGGCGGGATCATAAGGGGGTTGTGTTCATTTTTGGGTTGCAGACAATAATTATTCTTATTGTTTTTGTTTTTTTCATTCTCATTCTCTATATCTATTGTGTTTACTTTAAAACATTATTATATTCATTCAGCTTCTAGCAGAATTATTACTCCCATTTCTTTGCATACATGTGTAAGTTTGCGTATGTGTGAAAGAGAGTGATACTGCAGAATCGGATTGCGTATGTGTTTATATCAGTTTTACGGACACATTTTTAATGCACCTATTTAACTGATAATATACTTTGCGCAACACCTATATTTCATATAGGCTTAAACATAAGCCCTACGCGTGGTTGTTCCATGGGCGTTACAACCAAAGAAAACACATAATGAATATTTTAAAAGGCTCAATCACCGAACATGAAGTACAAAGTATATTATCATGACCGTGTCACCTCTTCTAGTTTCTATAAAAAAAACACAAAGTGCGAAAAGAAATTCAGTTTGGTGAGTTCAAATTCGGGTTCTTCCAATGTTCTTTCGAAAATAACACATGTGTTAACTAGTATTGAAATAAAATGTTATTGAATCTTAATACCAATTCTTTTCACTCTTTACTTTCAGATGACTGAAAATCATTTAAGCAGCTATTATATTAAAAATCTGTTGAGAAAGATTTGCAGAAGAAATACACATACGAGAGTTCCAGATGGAGGATGTGTGTGTGATTTTCATGACCTTGTGGTTCTTACATAGTAGTGCATCTGGCTCAGAAATAGGTAAGAGAAATATCAGGAGAGTGTTCATCATTTTGTTTGCTGCATTTGAAAATAAGTTTGATTGTTTTGAATATTTTACGTAATTTTTATGCCATCAAAGGCTAACAGATGTTCAGTTAACCTAACCACTCTTTCCTGGGATCCTTGATGGTTAACCAGTATTCGAGCACACCCATCTCTACAAGTAACTGATAACTATCTCACTTGAATCAGCAGTGAGAGACGAATGACAATGAGATGTAATGTTGTATATAGATAATCACAGAGATTATGGTCAAGCCAGGATTCAAACTCACATTGTAACCCCTGGTTTGATAGATGTTCTACATACTGTGCTAACTGGGCCGGACTTGAAAAGGAGTAAAATGTTATGTATAAGTTCTCCTGATCCAATGGCTATTGTGAGATTTTGTGATTGCTGATCACCATAATTACCGGTATGATTTTTTATGATTAAATTTATCATTTATATATAATATAAAATTACTAGAATTGTAACATAAATATAGATGTAATCACAATATACAACACCTTTATCCCTTTACTCCATAGATACGCGTTTTCCCGCACCAATCACAGAAGGCCTTTGAAAACATTGCAGGAAGAGTTCAGTTTGCTCGTAACGAGCACTATGAACACTTCCTGCACTGTTTTCCACTCTGTCAGATAATATAAACATAATTCACCCATTGCTGATACGTGGTTGATTAATGCTTACAGTATTAGAGGTGTCCAAAGGTGCCTATATGAAGTAAAGGGTTATATTAGATTTCATCTTTATCATTTTATTCTCTGCTAAATAATTTAGGGAAGAGTATACTTGTTTCACCATGTCCTGTCTATTTCTGGAACATTTTGGAGCATTCAAACAGCGGACATTTTTTATATAACTATAGTGTTGTTGCTAATATTAAGGCTTATACATAAGTTCCGATTTGTCTGTCCATCTATCAGTCTGTCTGTAGACACAATATTAAAGATTTTTATGCCCCCCACTATTCTAAGAATGGTGTAGGGGCATATTAAATGTTACCTATGTTCCTCTGTTCGTCTTGCAAAAAATTGTTTTCCTATCAATATCTTCTGAAGAGGTTTATGCATTTAAATTTTCTGCGTAACAGTATATGGTAAAATGTAGGTCATAGTCAATATTTGTCAAATTGAGTAAAATATAGGTCATGGACAATATTTGTCAAAGTGAGTAAAATATAGGTCATGGTCAATATTTGTTAAAGTGAGTAAAATATTATAGGAGTTATGGCCCCTTGTTTGACTTAGTTAAAAAATTGGATTACGATTAATTTTGGATGCAGCATTCATGTTGGTAGACACATTTCTATTTCAAACTGAAATTGCCAGAAGTTTAATTATGATTTGTATCAGCGAATGGTTCTCAGTAAATTATTTATCTGGGTTAATAAATACTTCTTTCAGTCAATTATCTGACTTATATGAGAAACATGCCCTAGGACTGTGATAAAAAAATCGTTTTATAAAATATTTTTTGTTGATATTTAGAGCTTAAGTATCATAATTGATAGTACCCTGCTGAAGACTGAGTGATACAAAATTAGTATGTATTGTCTGTTGTGACATACTACATTACATTAGTTGGCTTGTTTAAGTTAGGATTATGAGCAAACAGTAACCAGTACCTTGTATCATATTTCAGTTTTCCGGAAAATTCCCATCCACCAGGCTGTTGTTTATGGACAAGATCTATTCTTGGATTGTGTAGTTGAAAATTTGACATCTGGTGACACGGAAGGATTAAGTATCCAATGGCGACACGACTCCGTCTTGCTTGATCCCAAGGCTTCCATGTTTTTCAATGGCACATTACTGGTGCCATCAGTGGTGAAAAGTGACATGGGCAATTACACATGTGTAGTCCTGGATGACAGTGAAAACCTGGTGATGGAGTCTCTGCCAGCCCTCGTGTTTCACGCATGTATGTTTATAAGATATTTTCCCGAATAAACACCCACCTTAATGAACACAACTCCCCCCCCCCCCCCCCCCCCCCCCCCCGTCAATTTTAGTCCAAGAAATCAAAATTTATTTATTTTTTACAGGAATGAAACCTGCACAATGTCCAACTTTAAAGACGTTTTCTATAGCTTTTCATGCGCACCAATTCCGCACACAAAGGGGAGCATCTTTGTCCAGACCAGCATACTATTATTCTTAGTAACAACTGACCCTATTTTGGATGGCACACTCATTTACAGATAGGCCTGAAATTAGTCTCTTATACTGTGTTCAATATTTGAAATATTCATACTGGTATGAAATAATTGTTTATAACAATTTAACTTGAATTTAAAATATAATAGAAATCTTAATATTTATACAAAATACATGAAATATGCTCAGTTAATATCAAAACATTATTTTTGCAACTGCAGTTTATTTAATGATGGCATACTTTAAGAGCTATTTTTTCATTAAATTACGCTGTAAAGTGTATTTTTTATTTTGATAGTCATTAGAATAGGTATCAGAGAGTATTTTGTGAGGTTTTAAGCAAAATTTGTCCATACACTATAATATTAATATTAAAAAGAACTACGCTATATTTTTAATGCAAAATTAAAATACAAATGACACTCCGCGAAATGAGTTTGTTTTTAAAAATCCTAAACAGTTGAATTCAAGCTTGTAATTACCATTTCCATGACAATTATTATTATAAGCATGCGTCTATTTATTAAATATTGGATGTAAACAATTTTAAATATTTTTTTATCATTGCTTGTAAAATCTTCATTTTTTCGCCAAATTTCAAGGACTGGTATGTTTATGAAGTGGTAATACAAAAATCTCTGTATGGTAACATGTGTTTTTTATTTCTGATATTAAACTTAGATTCTGGGAAGTTTTATAAATTTTATCAATAGGAAAAAAGGACATAAACTATAAAAATCGCCTTTAACCCTTTACTTCATATATACGTCTTTGGACACCTAATATAGACGCCTTTGGAAACCTCTAATATAGAACGCTTTTGAATTATTGGGTGAATTATGTTTATATTAACTGACAGAGTGGGAAACATTGCATGAAGAGTTCAGATTGCTCGTACCGAGAATGGAATTGCTATGCACGATATCTGACAAACATATTGATGCATCGTATAACTAAAGAATGCATTGCATCGCGATCTATTGGAAGTTTCATTTAATACCCTATGCACACATCGGCAGATAGGTGAATCGCAATCCATCGATGCATCGTTACACCTCTAGTTCTAATACAAGTATGAGGGACAGTACTGCAGTGGGTGGTGTACTGACTGCTCATGTCAGAGGTCACAGTTCTGATCACATGCTTGGCCAGGTGGTCTCTCGAGCAAACACCAACTAGTACTAGTTTCACTTAGGAATAGCCATCTATCGAAGCTCAGAGCTTACTTTGCAATCAAGCTGAATAAAATGTACTAGTTCTAAACAGGTAGCTGTATATCTATATGTTCCATTATGGCTACTTTTTCTTGAAATAGACAGAAAATTTGAACATTTCAAACAAAATTTTGGAAACAATGTTGTGGTGTAGATGATATACTTTGGTTTGATCCTTTGACTCATTTATCTGGGTATAGATTATGTACTTTGGTTTGATCCTCTGTCATGGTTATGTGTGGTGTAGACTATATACTTTATTTTGATCCTCTGTCATGGTTATGTGTGGTGTAGATGATATACTTTGGTTTGATCCTCTGTCAAGGTTATGTGTGGTGTAGATTATATACTTTGGTTTGATCCTCTGTCACGGTTATGTGTGGTGTAGACTTTATACTTTGGTTTGATCCTCTGCCACGGTTATGTGTGGTGTAAATTTTACACTTTGGTTTGATCCACTGTCACGGTTATCTGTGGTGTAGATTATATACTTTGGTTTGATCCTCTGTCACGGTTATGTGTGGTGTAGATTATATACTTTGGTTTGATCTTCTGTCACGTTTATGTGTGGTGTAGACTATATACTTTGGTTTGATCCTCTGTCACGGTTATGTGTGGTGTAGACTATATACTTTGGTTTGATCCTCTGTCACAGTTATGTGTGGTGTAGACTATAAACTTTGGTTTGATCCTCTGTCACAGTTATGTGTGGTGTAGATTATACACTGGTTTGATCCTCTGTCACGGTTATGTGTGGTGTAGGTTATGTACTTTGGTTTGATCCTCTGTCACGGTTATGTATGGTGTAGATTATATACTTTGGTTTGATCCTCTGTCACGTTTATGTGTGGTGTAGATTATATACTTTGGTTTGATCCTCTGTCATGGTTATCTGTGGTGTAGATTATATACTTTGGTTAAATCCTCTGTCACTGTTATGTGTGGTGTAGATTATGTACTTTGGTTTGATCCTCTGTCACGGTTATGTGTGGTGTAGGTTATGTACTTAAGTTTGATCCTCTGTCACGGTTATGTGTGGTGTAGATTATAAACTTTGGTTTGATCCTCTGTCACAGTTATGTGTGGTGTAGATTATATACTTTGGTTTGATCCTCTGTCACAGTTATATGTGGTGTAGATTATATACTTTGGTTTGATTCTCTGTCACAGTTATGTGTGGTGTATGTTATATACTTTGATTTGATCCTCTGTCACGGTTATGTGTGGTGTAGATTATATACTTTGGTTTGATCCTCTGTCACAGTTATGTGTGGTGTAGATTATGTACTTTGGTTTGATCCTCTGTCACAGTTATGTGTGGTGTAGATTATGTACTTTGGTTTGATCATCTGTCACAGTTATGTGTGGTGTAGATTATATACTTTGGTTTGATCCTCTGTCACAGTTATGTGTGGTGTAGATTATATACTTTGGTTTGATCCTCTGTCACAGTTATGTGTGGTGTAGGTTATATACTTTGGTTTGATCCTCTATCATGGTTATGTGTGGTGTAGATTATATTCTTTGGTTTGATCCACTGTCACGGTTATGTGTGGTGTAGATTATGTACTTTCGTTTGATCCTCTGTCACAGTTGTATGTGGTGTAGATTATATACTTTGGTTTGATCCTCTGCCACGGTTATGTGTGGTGTAGATTATATACTTTGGTTTGATCCTCTGTCAAGGTTATGTGTGGTGTAGATTATATACTTTGGTTTGATCCTCTGTCACAGTTATGTGTGGTGTAGGTTATATACTTTGGTTTGATCCTCTGTCACGGTTATGTGTGGTGTAGACTATAAACTTTGGTTTGATCCTCTGTCACAGTTATGTGTGGTGTAGATTATACACTGGTTTGATCCTCTGTCACGGTTATGTGTGGTGTAGGTTATGTACTTTGGTTTGATCCTCTGTCACGGTTATGTATGGTGTAGATTATATACTTTGGTTTGATCCTCTGTCACGTTTATGTGTGGTGTAGATTATATACTTTGGTTTAATCCTCTGTCATGGTTATCTGTGGTGTAGATTATATACTTTGGTTAAATCCTCTGTCACTGTTATGTGTGGTGTAGATTATGTACTTTGGTTTGATCCTCTGTCACGGTTATGTGTGGTGTAGGTTATGTACTTAAGTTTGATCCTCTGTCACGGTTATGTGTGGTGTAGATTATAAACTTTGGTTTGATCCTCTGTCACAGTTATGTGTGGTGTAGATTATATACTTTGGTTTGATCCTCTGTCACAGTTATATGTGGTGTAGATTATATACTTTGGTTTGATTCTCTGTCACAGTTATGTGTGGTGTAGGTTATATACTTTGATTTGATCCTCTGTCACGGTTATGTGTGGTGTAGATTATATACTTTGGTTTGATCCTCTGTCACAGTTATGTGTGGTGTAGATTATGTACTTTGGTTTGATCCTCTGTCACAGTTATGTGTGGTGTAGATTATGTACTTTGGTTTGATCATCTGTCACAGTTATGTGTGGTGTAGATTATATACTTTGGTTTGATCCTCTGTCACAGTTATGTGTGGTGTAGATTATATACTTTGGTTTGATCCTCTGTCACAGTTATGTGTGGTGTAGGTTATATACTTTGGTTTGATCCTCTATCATGGTTATGTGTGGTGTAGATTATATTCTTTGGTTTGATCCACTGTCACGGTTATGTGTGGTGTAGATTATGTACTTTCGTTTGATCCTCTGTCACAGTTGTATGTGGTGTAGATTATATACTTTGGTTTGATCCTCTGCCACGGTTATGTGTGGTGTAGATTATATACTTTGGTTTGATCCTCTGTCAAGGTTATGTGTGGTGTAGATTATATACTTTGGTTTGATCCTCTGTCACAGTTATGTGTGGTGTAGGTTATATACTTTGGTTTGATCCTCTGTCACGGTTATGTGTGGTGTAGAGAATATACTTTGGTTTGATCCTTTGTCACGGTTATGTGTGGTGTAGATTATATACTTTGGTTTGATCCTCTGCCTTGGTTATGTGCGGTGTAGATTATATACTTTGGTTTAATCCTCTGTCACAGTTTTGTGTGGTGTAGGTTATATACTTTGGTTTGATCCTCTGTCACGGTTATGTGTGGTGTAGATTATATACTTTGGTTTGATCCTCTGTCACGGTTATGTGTGGTGTATATTATATACTTTGGTTTGATCCTCTGTCACAGTTATGTGTGATGTAGACTATATACTTTGGTTTGATCCTCTGCCACGGTTATGTGTGGTGTAGATTATATACTTTGGTTTGATCCTCTGTCACGGTTATGTGTGGTGTAGGTTATGTACTTTGGTTTGATCCTCTATCACGGTTATGTGTGGTGTAGGTTATATACTTTGGTTTGATCCTCTGTCACGGTTATGTGTGGTGTAGGTTATGTACTTTGGTTTGATCCTCTGTCACGGTTATGTGTGGTGTAGATTATATACTTTGGTTTGATCCTCTGTCACAGTTATGTGTGGTGTAGGTTATATACTTTGGTTTTATCCTCTGTCACAGTTATGTGTGGTGTAGATTATATACTTTGGTTTGATCCTCTGCCATGGTTATGTGTGGTGTAGGTTATGTACTTTGGTTTGATCCTCTGTCATTGTTATGTGTGGTGTAGATTATATACTTTGGTTTGATCCTCTGCCACAGTTATGTGTGGTGTAGATTATATACTTTGGTTTGATCCTCTGTCACGGTTATGTGTGGTGTAGATTATATACTTTGGTTTGATCCTCTGTCACGGTTATGTTGGGTGTAGGTTATATACTTTGGTTTGATCCTTTGTAACGGTTATGTGTGGTGTAGATTATATACTTTGGTTTGATCCTCTGTCATGGCTATGTGTGGTGTAGACTATATACTTTGGTTTGATCCTCTGTCATGGTTATGTGTGGTTTAGGTTATGTACTTTGGTTTGATCCTCTGTCACGGCTATGTGTGGTGTAGACTATATACTTTGGTTTGATCCTCTGTCACGGCTATGTGTGGTGTAGACTATATACTTTGGTTTGATCCTCTGTCATGGTTATGTGTGGTGTAGATTATATACTTTGGATTGATCCTCTGTCACGGCTATGTGTGGTGTAGACTATATACTTTGGTTTGATCCTCTGTCATGGTTATGTGTGGTGTAGGTTATGTACTTTGGTTTGATCAATTTGCCAAGGTTATGTGTGGTGTGGATGATATACTTTGGTTTAATCCTCTGCCACGGTTATGTGTGACAGTGACTATATACTTTGGTTTGATCCTCTGTCACGGTTATGTGTGGTGTAGATTATATACTTTGGTTTGATCCTCTGTCACGGTTATGTGTAGTGTAGGTTGTGTACTTTGGTTTGATCCTCTGTCACAGTTATGTGTGGTGTAGACTATATACTTTGGTTTGATCCTCTGTCACGGTTATGTGTGTTGTAGACTATATACTTTTGTTTGATCCTCTGCCACGGTTATGTGTGGTGTAGATTATATACTTTGGTTTGATCCTCTGTCACGGTTATGTGTGGTGTAGATTATATACTTTGGTTTGATCCTCTGTCACGGTTATGTGTGGTGTAGGTTATGTACTTTGGTTTGATCCTCTGTCACAGTTAAGTGTGGTGTAGACTATATACTTTGGTTTGATCCTCTGTCACGGTTATGTGTGGTGTAGACTATATACTTTGGTTTGATTCTCTGCCACAGTTATGTGTGGTGTAGACTATATACTTTGGTTTGATCCTCTGTCACGGTTATGTGTGGTGTAGACTATATACTTTGGTTTGATCCTCTGTCACAGTTATGTGTGGTGTAGGTTTTACACTTTGGTTTGATCCTCTGTCACGGTTATGTGTGGTGTAGGTTATACACTTTGGTTTGATCTTCTGTCATGGTTATGTGTGGTGTAGACTATACACTTTGGTTTGATCCATTGCCATGGTTATGTGTGGTGTAGATGATATACTTCGGTTTGATCCTCTGTCACGGTTATGTGTGGTGTAGATTATATACTTTGGTTTGATCCTCTGTCACAGTTATGTGTGGTGTAGATTATATACTTTGGTTTGATCCTCTGTCATGGTTATGTGTGGTGTAGATTATACACTTTGGTTTGATCCTCTGTCACGGTTATGTGTGGTGTAGATTATATACTTTGATTTGATCCTCTGTCACGGTTATGTGTGGTGTAGATTATACACTTTGGTTTGATCCTCTGTCACGGTTATGTGTGGTGTAGATTATATACTTTGGTTTGATCCTCTGTCATGGTTATGTGTGGTGTAGATTATATACTTTGGTTTGATCCTCTGTCACGGTTATGTGTGGTGTAAGTTATGTACTTTGGTTTGATCCTCTGCCTTGGTCATGTGTAGTGTAGATTATGTACTTTGGTTTGATCCTCTACCACGGTTATGTGTGGTGTAGATTATGTACTTTGGTTTGATCCTCTGCCTTGGTCATGTGTGGTGTAGATTATGTACATTGGTTTGATCCTCTGTCACGGTTATGTGTGGTGTAGATTATATACTTTGGTTTGATCCTCTGTCACAGTTATGTGTGGTGTAGACTATATACTTTGTTTTAATCCTCTGCCATGGTTATGTGTGGTGTAGATTTATGTACTTTGGTTCAATCATCTGCCATGGTTATGTGTGGTGTAGATTATATACTTTGGTTTGATCCTCTGTCATGGTTATCTGTGGTGTAGAATATACACTTTGGTTTGATCCTCTGCCATGGTTATGTGTGGTGTAGATTATGTACTTTGGTTTGATCCTCTGTCACGGTTATGTGTGGTGTAGATTATACATTTTGGTTTGATCCTCTGTCACAGTTATGTGTGGTGTAGATTATATACTTTTGTTTGATCCTCTGTCAAGGTTATGTGTGGTGTAGATTATATATTTTGTTTGATCCTCTGCCTTGGTTATGTGTGGTGTAGATTATATACTTTGGTTTAATCCTCTGTCACGGTTATGTGTGGTGTAGATTATACACTTTGGTTTGATCCTCTGTCAAGGTTATGTGTGGTGTAGATTATATACTTTGGTTTGATCCTCTGTCATGGTTATGTGTGGTGTAGATTATATACTTTGGTTTGATCCTCTGTCATGGCTATGTGTGGTGTAGACTATATACTTTGGTTTGATCCTCTGTCATGGTTATGTGTGGTTTAGGTTATGTACTTTGGTTTGATCCTCTGTCACGGCTATGTGTGGTGTAGACTATATACTTTGGTTTGATCCTCTGTCACGGCTATGTGTGGTGTAGACTATATACTTTGGTTTGATCCTCTGTCATGGTTATGTGTGGTGTAGATTATATACTTTGGTTTGATCCTCTGTCACGGCTATGTGTGGTGTAGACTATATACTTTGGTTTGATTCTCTGTCATGGTTATGTGTGGTGTAGGTTATGTACTTTGGTTTGATCAATTTGCCAAGGTTATGTGTGGTGTGAATGATATACTTTGGTTTAATCCTCTGCCACAGTTATGTGTGGTAGTGACTATATACTTTGGTTTGATCCTCTGTCACGGTTATGTGTGGTGTAGATTATATACTTTGGTTTGATCCTCTGTCACGGTTATGTGTGGTGTAGGTTATGTACTTTGGTTTGATCCTCTGTCACAGTTATGTGTGGTGTAGACTATATACTTTGGTTTGATCCTCTATCACGGTTATGTGTGTTGTAGACTATATACTTTGGTTTGATCCTCTGCCACAGTTATGTGTGGTGTAGATTATATACTTTGGTTTGATCCTCTGTCACGTTTATGTGTGGTGTAGATTATATACTTTGGTTTGATCCTCTGTCACGGTTATGTGTGGTGTAGGTTATGTACTTTGGTTTGATCCTCTGTCACAGTTATGTGTGGTGTAGACTATATACTTTGGTTTGATCCTCTGTCACGGTTATGTGTGGTGTAGACTATATACTTTGGTTTGATTCTCTGCCACAGTTATGTGTGGTGTAGACTATATACTTTGGTTTGATCCTCTGTCACGGTTATGTGTGGTGTAGACTATATACTTTGGTTTGATCCTCTGTCACGGTTATGTGTGGTGTAGGTTATACACTTTGGTTTGATCCTCTGTCACGGTTATGTGTGGTGTAGGTTATACACTTTGGTTTGATCTTCTGTCATGGTTATGTGTGGTGTAGACTATACACTTTGGTTTGATCCATTGCCATGGTTATGTGTGGTGTAGATGATATACTTCGGTTTGATCCTCTGTCACGGTTATGTGTGGTGTAGATTATATACTTTGGTTTGATCCTCTGTCACAGTTATGTGTGGTGTAGATTATATACTTTGGTTTGATCCTCTGTCATGGTTATGTGTGGTGTAGATTGTACACTTTGGTTTGATCCTCTGTCACGGTTATGTGTGGTCTAGATTATATACTTTGATTTGATCCTCTGTCATGGTTATGTGTGGTGTAGATTATACACTTTGGTTTGATCCTCTGTCACGGTTATGTGTGGTGTAGATTATATACTTTGGTTTGATCCTCTGTCATGGTTATGTGTGGTGTAGATTATATACTTTGGTTTGATCCTCTGTCACGGTTATGTGTGGTGTAGGTTATGTACTTTGGTTTGATCCTCTGCCTTGGTCATGTGTGGTGTAGATTATGTACTTTGGTTTGATCCTCTGTCACGGTTATGTGTGGTGTAGATTATATACTTTGGTTTGATCCTCTGTCACAGTTATGTGTGGTGTAGACTATATACTTTGTTTTAATCCTCTGCCATGGTTATGTGTGCTGTAGATTTATGTACTTTGGTTCAATCATCTGCCATGGTTATGTGTGGTGTAGATTATATACTTTGGTTTGATCCTCTGTCATGGTTATCTGTGGTGTAGATTATACACTTTGGTTTGATCCTCTGCCATGGTTATGTGTGGTGTAGATTATGTACTTTGGTTTGATCCTCTGTCACGGTTATGTGTGGTGTAGATTATACATTTTGGTTTGATCCTCTGTCACAGTTATGTGTGGTGTAGATTATATACTTTGGTTTGATCCTCTGTCAAGGTTATCTGTGGTGTAGATTATATGTTTTGGTTTAATCCTCTGTCACGGTTATCTGTGGTGTAGATTATGTACTTTGGTTTGATCCTCTGCTTTGGTTTTGTGTGGTGTAGATTATATACTTTGGTTTAATCCTCTGTCACGGTTATGTGTGGTGTAGATTATACACTTTGGTTTGATCCTCTGTCACAGTTATGTGTGGTGTAGATTATGTACTTTGGTTTGATCCTCTGCCTAGGTTATGTGTGGTGTAGACTATATACTTTGGTTTGATCCTCTGTCACGGTTATGTGTGGTGTAGACTATATACTTTGGTTTGATCCTCTGCCACGGTTATGTGTGGTGTAGATTATATACTTTGGTTTGATCCTCTGTCACGGTTATGTGTGGTGTAGATTATATACTTTGGTTTGATCCTCTGTCACGGTTATGTGTGGTGTAGGTTATGTACTTTGGTTTGATCCTCTGTCACGGTTATGTGTGGTGTAGATTATATACTTTGGTTTGATCCTCTGTCAAGGTTATATGTGGTGTAGATTATATACTTTGGTTTGATCCTCTGTCATGGTTATGTGTGGTGTCCTTGAGCTAAATACTTTATCTGTGCATGCTTAATAGCTCAACGTCTTGTTCTACCCAGGAAGACTGCAAGCATAATTTGTCAACATGTAAGTTGTAAGAACTTTTTTTTTAAGACTTAAAGTAAGATTTGAAGAAGTTGTAAGATGTTGTATGTACAATCTATGTAAAATGAATAGGCATAAAACAGTCATAGGTTTTTTTTTCTATATAAATTAATGTACTGTTCAAGGAGACTTTCTATATGATATTTTTGCATTTGCTTTATCAGTCATAAAGATGTTTGCGGTCAGTCCGACTCCGGTGATAGCTATCGAGGATGACATTGTGTCATTTGATTGTATCACTGGAGAGAGCGCCCCGCCCCCAGATATACTATGGGAGAAGGATGGGGAACCGTTCTATGGTGGGGACCAGTATAATGCAACCTATGGAGGATATAGCCCCGACTCTCTCATCAGGTAAGTCATAAGGAATATTATAGTCATAGTGATCATTGATCATCTCATTTACTGGATAAGGATATCTGTTATTTTACTGCCAGGCCAGGTTTGCTCAGTCGGTAGCGTGTCTGACCATCAATCAAGGGGTCGTGAGTTTGAATCCCCTCACAGTACAGTCTGTGATGACTGATATAAGGTTGTGTCCCATTGTTATTCATCTCTCACTGCTGATTCAAGTGCAAAAGTTATCAGTTACTTATGTATGTGCTTAAGTACTGGTTAACCTTCCTGGGTATCTTGGAAAGGAGTGGTTAGGTTAATGATGATAAATATTAATACATAAAAACTGTTATTTTGCCAGTTTGTGCTGTTCTTACCCTAGGGACATTTGAACTTTCTATGACATAAAATATATACAAATATGACACAAATTAAATGATTTCCCTTCTTAACCCTTTACTCCATAGATACGCGTTTTCCCACACCAGTTACAGAAGGCCAGTTTTCCATTCTGTCAGTTAATATAAACATAATTCACCCAATAATCAAAAGCCTTCTATATTAAAGGTGTCCAAAGGCGTCTATATTAGAGGTGTCCAAAGGCGTCTTATATTAGGTGTCCAAAGGCTTCTATATGAAGTAAAGGGTTAAAGCGAATATATCAGAATTTTTCAAAATTTGAGGCAATATACTATGCCTATATATACTCACTGACCCGTAGTGCCAAACAGATATCTATTTAAACATGCCAAAATTATTTTTTTAAGACATTTATAGCGTTTTATTCTGATATACTCCCTTTAAAAGCGTTCATGATAAAAAAGGATAACCATGAATTCAAATAAAATTGTTTGGTATGGAAAAAAAAGTATTATTACATTCCTAACGATGAATGTCTGCTATCCAATTTTAGATATGTTGAGGGTCCTCCGTGGCCAAGTGGTCTAAGGCACCGTCTCAAGATTACTTACCTCTATCCGCTAAGGTTCATGTTCTGCTCGCTCCATAACTTTATATGAGAAAGTTTCCAGTTACTAGTGGAAGGATGGTGGTTCTACTCAGTCTGACTCAGTCTGAAGTCTTTTTCCACCAGTAAAACTGGATATGCCATATATAACCTGAAATGTGTTGAAAATGGCGTTAAACACCATTAAAAAAAATATATATATATAAAAATTATATAGATATCTTGAATAAAGAATTCACAGATTTCAGAAAATGTTTTAAACTATTATAAGTTTAAAAGTCTCTGGTATTTCACTATGTCATAGATCTACTCTAGAGCAAACCAACGCCATCAACATCAGTATGTACTACATACATGTATGCATGTTGATGGCGTTTGTTTGCTCTAAAGCTACTATGTAGATATACTTAATTTGTGGGGAATGGTTTAGTATATATTTGAGAATTTAAAAGTGATATTTCAGAATCCTTTTCAATTGATGAAATGTAATAAGCAGTTTATTCAACTGTTTTTTTTTCATTTTTGAAAAACAAATACCCTCATTATTTACAAATAAGAAGAGTCACTTGTGACTGACATCACTTGTGACCGACGTCACTTGTGACATCCTCGCTCTTGACGAACATCAGTCTTGGCATCGTAAATTTTTTAACGGAAAACAACAGTTGAATGAACTATTCATTTTTGGTTCGGATAGAATATTCCATCCCTGGGAATAACTGTAAAGGGTTGAACCCAAAGAAAAGAATATTTTATCCGAACAGTTGTCCCAAGGACGGATTTTTTTATCCGAATCTCAAGTTCATGGAAGAGTCTTATATTATTTTGCATCATTCTCTATATAAAAAAATCCACTTCTAGACCTTTTTCAATGTGTTTGCTAGTATCTGAATGTTTCCTATTTCTTTAGAACATCGTATATTCGTTAAATTATATAAAAAGACAATACCTAGACTTGATTTTTTTTTCACATTATCAAATTGTTTTATGACACCTTTTTCATCTTGGTTATTCTGATTGGCTGTTCCAATTGATCGCTAAGCATCTTAAAGCTGTCATATCATCAACAACAATTAATCACTTAACATCTTAAAGCTGTCATAATCTTCATCAACAATTTATCACTAAGCATCTTAAAGGTGACATAGCTTCATCAACAATTTATCACTAAACATCTTAAAGCTGCCATATCTTCATCAATAATTTATCACTGAGCATCTTAAAGCTGCCATATCTTCATCAACAATTTATCACTGATCATCTTGAAGCTGTCATATATTTACTAACAAGTATCCATGATCATCCAAACCTGGCAGAATTCATTAGCTTGTTACCTGTAAATGGAATTTTGATGACTATTTTTGAATAGATCATTAACCTGTATTGTGCTTAAAATGGCATTTTAACTCCTTTAAAAAAAGTTTTTATGCCTACACCATCATAAAATTGAAGATGTTACCAATGTTCATCTGTTTGTCCAGCCAGAAAATTGTTTTCCAATCAATAACATTTGAAGAGGTCTATGTATTTAATTAATATTTATTATGCTATTTATTAGTTATGTCACAAATTTAAAGATCTCTTTGTTTATTTCAGGCAATTTTCTATGAAGCTGATTCTGAAAGCCAAGCCATACCTTGATGGGGTATATAACTGTTTAGCCAGAAATCCGATCCTAAAAATTGATGTGCGCAGTTTGAAAGTGTTGATGAGGACAGCAGGTATGTTGATATGACCATTACAAAAAAAAAATTTTCTAATCATTAAAATATGTATAAATTTAATTACAAATGCCAATATTTTACCTTAATAAAATTTACAGGAATTATGGCCCCTTTTCAAGTTAATTCAATTTAAGAAATTGGTTTCCGATCAATATTGGAGGCATTTATGGTGACAGACACATATCTAGTGAATATAGTGATGTTCAAACATGTGAGATTTTTGGGTAACTGTGGCATGTGTGCCGGCTTACGTACATATCTATAGTGCTTGAGATTTAAACTGTGTTCAGTTTTTATTAGACTTTGAGGATTAGAAAATTGGTTTCCGGTCAACAAAGGGGCCTATATTTAATTAATATTTGGTTTGAAGCTGTATAATTATAAAATACAGGCTCAGTTTTTGCCAGTGTCTGTCAAATTTTACAGGAGTTATGGCCCCTTTTTGGCTTAATTTTTGGTAAAAATCGTTTTTCTCATCGATATCGATGGTATTCGTGTTGACAAGCACATTTCTAGTTTATTATATTTCAGAGCTTGAGTCAGCACCCTATGTGATGGAAGAGCTTGTAGTTACTGAAACTATTAAATCTGTGAACCAGCCCATGTTGTTAGACTGTCCAATCACAGGCAAGCCCCAGGTCACCAACACCTGGTTCAAGAATAGCATTTTGATAGAAAGGAACCCAGCCTTTTTCGTACTACAGAATGGTTCCCTGCACAATCCCATGGCAACCTTAGATGATGATGGGACATATCGCTGTGAAGGAAGTAATAGTTTGGGTCTTGCAAGAAGCCCCAATATCAACGTTACCATAGCAAGTAAGCTGTCTCAAAACTAGCAACAGATACATTCTAGACATAACCCCTTAGTTGAACATATAAACTCTCACTACGTAGTTGTCATTTGCTATGCGTTCTACATAAAATAACTTCAAGGATTTCCACATAGAGATGTTTTTAAAATGGTTATTTTCATAGCAGGAAATGTCATAATCGGTCCAGTGAACGCTTGCGCATGAAACCAATGGCCAGGTAAAACGTCATCAATGTCAGTGCATTTCCAACATGTCGGTACATTCTTTCAAGGATAAAAAATAAATGTTCTTTGTTAAAAAAATTTGTTCATATGGTAAGTGTCTGCATACATTATTTTGGTTTAGTATTTCCCTTCTGTTTCTAATATAAACAAATCAAGGGAAGCAGCTGCATAGCGACCCACATAAAACTGAAAAGCAAATAAATATTTAACGTCAGAAAGGCACAGTAGCTTGGTGGGTTAACATGCATGTCATGTAATATTTTGTCAATCTGAACATCGTTTGTTCAAGACACGTCAGTGTCGTTTTTAAAAAAATAAATCAATTTGTTTTTATTATTATCTTTCTTTCATTTATAGACTAGGTTAAGATATAAAGAAAATATGTTTAACGCAGTCCTTAATTGTATGGCTTATAATATATAATAGTACTGTAGGAGCTTTTGTTAGCTTTATTACTATTTAAATATCACATTTTAGGTAAATACTTTCAAACTGTAGCAATTTACTAGTTTCAGCCAATTAAGCTTTGATAGTGGAATATAAGAATCTTACATGGGTTTGAGGTTCGGCTAGAAAATTCCGTCCCAAGGGATAACTGTTTTGGCGGGAACAAGTTATCCCAAGGGACGAAATTTTCTATCCGAACCGAAAAAAAAACATGAATGATTCTTTGTCTTGCATACCAAACACATTGACTACTTATTTTAACTTAAGTTGTCATTATAGATTTTACAACGATCACTGTTTAATTACGTAATTTACGTATATATAAATGTATATGTTACGTCATCTAAATGGTTCCAACGTCACAGCGCGAGAATCTTATCTTGGCCCTAGGGTGAAATAGAAATATATACCCTGGTAAAAATGCAGATATCCTTATCCAGTATGCAAGAAATTAATATCTCTGTGTGGCTATAGGGTCATACAAGTACAGATTGATTTGATGTGTTAAAGGGAATAGATTAGGAAAAAGCGCTATCAATGTTTTGAATAATAGAGTTATTTTTAAAAGGAGATCAGGGACTAGGGTCAACTTTTTTAAGTCACAAATTTTTAAAATGCTTTTTTATTCTTTCATACTTTTGCAGGGTTAGAGATGACATTCATCAACCCACCGTCAGACCTGAATGTGATAGCTGGTCTCCCTGCAATGTTGACATGCACCCCTCCACTCAGTGTTCCCTTGGCAACAGTCACATGGTACAAAGACAACAAACTGCTAGTTCCACGTACAGGTAAGAACTAATTATGATATCAAAACATAATTTATTAATCTCATTAATATTCATTGATTCATTCATTGATTGAATGTTTAGCATCATTTTTATGCCATCGAGGGCAAACAGACAATCAGTTAACCTAACCACTGTTTCCTGGGATCCTAAAAGGTTGACCAGTACTCTAGCACACCCCATCTGTTAAATAACTGATAACATTCCCACTTGAATCAGCAGTGAGAGATAAATGATAATAAGACACAATGTCGTATATGAGTTGTATTTACAGCTTATTATTAGTATATACTGTAAATGTTTAAATAATTCACCAAACAAATTGCTGACATGTTGCTCATGACATTGCAGTTTTGAAATAACTCTGGCTCCGTGAATTTAACTCCACAATCATAATGATTAATAATGCCGTGAAACACACAAGGATGGTTGGAAAATATTCAATAACAGCCTGTTACTTCGTCAAACAATCAATATACTAATTTACCAAATTTACTGCGGTCTAGGTTCATTTTTTGAAATCAATAATGAGCAATTAACGACAATGAATTAGCAAATCGGTCAGTCACAAGAAATATGATGTTCAAATTTCAATTTTCAACTTACCGGATGGTTTCCAGCAAACAATTTCTTTGAATAAACACTTTAATATTCAGTAGACTATTTTACTTCGAACAATCATGTCGAAGGAGTGAACAGTCATACCACGTTAACATCAAAGTAAAAATGTAGCCGACAGTGTGTGATGTCAGAATCATGCCAGTAATATTGTACTTATGTTCTGTGAATAACAGATAGTGAGTGGTTGAAACCAAGATTTAAACTCCTTCCATTAAGATTTATGACATATCGCGTGCATAAACAATGCCAACTAATAACACGTGGTTGATGATTAATTCATATGGTAGGAATGTCGCTAGGAGGATTATTACTAATTAGGTTAATTGATGAATTAAGACTGTATATTGGGCGTGATTGGGATATTTTTTAATGGGGCAGGTTAATTGATGAATTAAGACTGTATATTGGGCGTGACTGGGATATTTTTTAATGGGGCCTGTTTTTTTCTAGAAGGAGGCAATATATAGATAAAAAAACTGAGTTCTCTGCAAGTTTGAAGCTCCACCGTTAAAATGAATCAAGACGATGTGTCGTTTTTATTAAGTCCTTATTTCACAAACTTTTGTTTATTATAACATCATAAAAATTAGGTTGCAAAAGAGTCTAACATACTAGGTAGGACTGTGGCGGCGTCTGTATTGGACTTGGTTTCAACGTTAAAGTTGCTATCATTCATTTCTACTTTTACCGTAACTGAAGCTCCTTGCGAAGTTTGACATGTAGTGCTACTTTTATTGGAATGATTGCGAATTTGTTTATTTAAAAAAAGGAACTTGTCCACGAACTCGGAATCCAAAGCAGCATGTTATTTTAAAACAATTGCTCTGAGAAAACATGCTCAGAGAGCACTGTCATAGCGAAAACACACAAAAGATTCTTAGCAATGCCACTTAGCAGTGGATATGCCAACTTATTATTTTGCCACCAGTCAAAAGGGTTATTTTGTTACGTGGTACAACTTGTCCAATGGTCACACGTTTATCAACACCAGACTGGTAAGACAATTTGTCTTGCAGGAGTTTTCTCTCTGCATCATAAGGCAAGGACACATACTTAGCAATGGTTGTTTTCCTGGGGACCTTAAACAAGGGCTCCATCGCACAACAAAGTTCTTAAAGCCTGCGCTTTCAACAATAGTAATAGGTCTCCAGTCCCTGGCACACATGTGCACAATAGCCTCTGTACAACGTTGCCAATTGCCTTGGCTGTAACGGGGTTTTAAAGGCAGTGATTAAACTTTGTTTGGGTACACGAGCTGCATTGTCGCCACCGCTGCTCTCTGTTTTTATCAAGTGATGCTTAAATTTCAGGTTTGTATATGTTACAGTAAGATTGTGAAATTTCAGTAATTTTCGCAAAATTACTGTTTCACTCAGGGATTTCATGAAATCCCTGAAAATTCCAGTAATTTCGTGAAATCCCTGAAAAATGTAGTGAAAATGTCATGAAATCCCTGAAGAGGAAATAAGCAGACAATACATCTGGTGATTTTTTATTTATTGATACATTTGAATAATCAGGTATACATTTCAGGTATAGTTTCTTGCGTAGTTCAACCAAACTGCAAACTTACAATGACAATAAACCCCTTCACTGCTTACCGTAAACTATAGTGTTACCTGCAAACAGGATAGACTCAGATCAAAGGGCTCAATTGTTAAACTAACACCTCATTATAAATTAACATCCAATTAATATGTTCAATGAAAGGAAGATCTCAAAATTCAGTATACTCCACAGGTAAAAGAAGAAACACAGTAATGATTAACTTATTAACTCATTATCTAAAGGTGACAAATAACACTTTAAAACATTTGGCAGCTTGTCTTTATATCACAGCACAAGGTCGTCAAAAAAAAAAAACCTCTTATATTTAATAACATCACTAATTGTTAATCACCAACATAGTTATTCAATAAAAAATATAGATTTTAAAATTAGGCGTCATCCCTCTCTACCTCTTTAATTATCTACCTATCATTTAGCAATAATAACTGTTAATAATTAAAACATTTATTTTATAAAAACATTTATTTATTTTTAATTAATTGTAAATCACCAACATAGTTATTCAATAAAAAATATAGATTTTAAAATTAGGCATCATCCCTCTCTCCCTCTTTAATTATCTACCTATCATTTAGCAATAATAACTGTTAATAATTAAAACATTTATAAAAACATTTATTTATTTTTAATTAAGAATCTAGGGGATTTGTATAACACCACCTATTTATAGCTACACTTTCAAAATAACAAGCCGTGCAGTTAATAGCAAAATATAGGAAGCTGTGTAAAACCTAGCTAAAATGCATCTTGAATTTAGCTGTGCATTTGTTAAAGCTTTGTAAAAATTGCCAAGAGTTAAGTGCAGAGGGTAGAATTTTGGTTGCTATGCCAGTGGTTATGGAAAAACCTAGGCTCAACATAATGGTTCTTAAAAACAACACTCAGTACTGATTCTATTCAGGAAACACTTAACAGACTTGAGAACAGTTCATGTAAGTTCTAAGATATTGAGCTAAGATAAACTAGTATAAACTTTAAAACAAGTGGCTGTTGACCTTATACTTATTATACCTCCCAGTTTCACTGAAAATTCTCTGAACAATGGATCTAATATAATTTAGTATAAGCTATAAAAAAAAAGTGGTAATTGACATTATAAAACTGTTAATAAATCGTGATTTATACCTTCAGGTACATGTAATTACCCCTTAGTATCACTGGAAATTGTGAATGTGGGGGGGGGGGGGGGGGGGGGGGTGATTGTTTATATAGGGGATATCTGAGTGCAACAAAGTTGGTGGTAATTAATTAGATAAAACTTCCCCTGCAAAGTTTAGTACACAATTATTAGGTACACATTTCTAATAAGTAAGTCCTTCCCAGGTGTGTAAGGTTTGCACTCATATCCCTAGACACTCCTCGAAAAGGTATGATGATGGGAAAGTTAAAGTCAGTGAGAGTGAATTGTTCCCAACTTTGCCATTGCTGTGTGCATCGTTTGTCTGTCTGTACATTGTTCATTTCCAGGTGTATGGATTCTAGCTTCAGTATTTTTCATTCGATCTTCACCAAATTTATAAAGTAGTAATATAATCATTATGATATTAAATCTCTTAGACTTATTCTCCAACTGGTCAAATTGGATAATAATTTTTTTTTATTATTTTTATTTTTTTTTTTTTAATTTTGTTTTGTATTATTTGTATTAAATCAAACACTCTGCCCCCATTTCAACCTTGTTACTGACCCCAAGACCCTCACCCCTAATTTCGTTTTGTTTTAAATTAAATACTTTGCCCCATTCAACTTTGTTACTGACCCCAAGGACATCCCCTCCCCCATCTTTTTTCTTTTTTCTTTTAAATCTTGTTTTGTTTTAAATTTGATACTATTCTGCCCCTTTGTTACTAACCCCAAGACCCCAACCCCCTCCAATTGATTTCTTAAAATTTTGTTCTGTATTGAAGTAGATACACTGTCCATTTTCAATGTTGTTGCTAACCCCAAGACACCCTCTCCCTCCAACTTTTTTTTCTATTTTATTAAACTAAACAGTCCTGTTTATTAAACTTTGGCACAGACACCCCCACATCCACACCCAGATTTTGAAATTAAATTAAATATTTTTCAGCTTAAGTACTGGCTAGCTAGCCTAAGCCAGACATAGACATAGTGTATATTCTGCCCTAAAAGTCCTACCTGCACATACATATGTATCTACTATTTTGCTAATATGAAAGATGGTTTCATTCATACAGATATATCTGTTTTTCTGATGGTACATTATAATATACTGTTCTGTGATCAACAAGGCTAGAAAAGTCTAGTTAAAGTTGTTTTTTGACATCTCTATTTTTTTTGGTGATTTTTTTAAATCTGTTTTATTTTTTCAGTAATAGTATTGATTTTTTAAACTAATCACCATCAAGTTTAAAAAGTTTACTTCACTGACTTTGACCTACATAATAGATTTGGAAAAGAGATGAGCGTCTGCACCCGCTTGAGGTGCTCTTGTTTTTTCTGATATTGCATGAACATACATTAAAATTAAATACTGGGAACTTTCATCAAATTCTATCCATAGTAAAAAAGTGACAAAAACTATAGAAATCTACTTGAAGTATGAACCTGAGAGAAAGATATAAAATTACTATAGTAAAAATCCAACCATTCTCGGATCATATATTGATTAATAAGTACTACTACATTAGTTATGAACTCGTATTCCATATGACCATTACCTTGACCCTCATGCTTAATTATCTTTCCCACAATGCAAATATCTCTATATCATTAATTATTAATTGATTGACAGGTGAAACATCTCTCTGTGTTGTGATTTGTGTATCTTTGTCTATACATTAATAGCTAGCCTTCTCAACTGTCTCACTATGTGATAAAACCAATTACAAGTGATGCTTGATTTTATGTCAATAGTACAGGTGTTATTATGGTGTTTGACAAATCAGAAAATATATTGGCATTTTACTTACAACAGTCCAAATTATACAGAAAACAGAGCTATGAATTGGTTGTGATATTACACTAGGTTAATATAAGAAATAAATCATGGGTTTATCACGCTGTAAAAGGGAGTTATGTGATAAAAAGAATCTTACATTCATACTCATTTATTAAACACGTTGGCAAAAGCAATATAATACTCAGCAGAGCCTTACATAATATATTTTTACCCAAATCGTTTAATAAATTCAATAATAATATTTAATGAGGACTCGTGTAAGATTCTCTATATATTGACTGAAGTTCAAACGAGGTAGACTCTGATCAGGTTACGCACAGGGTTTTCATTGGTTGCAAATGATTCTAATATAGTGTGTATTTCATTACATAACTTTGAAGATATTGAAAAAACAACAAAAACACACAAAAAAGATACTGGAAAAATAAAAGTGTCTGGTTGACTGTTCTGTTCAGTGTACAGTCAAACCTGTGCAAACGGTCACCTCTATTAAACAGCCACTTATCCTTAGCAGCCACATTTTCTATTTCACATTTCTATGTTTTCAGAGCAAATTAATCTGTATTAAGCAACAAAATGTTTTAAAAGGCCACTTTTGCTCCTTTTGCTTCCCCTGACTGGCTGCTTAAGACAGGTTTGGCTGAACATTCATTTTCCATTGATTTACTTTGATTTTTCAGGCAAGCAGTCTGTGAGAATTGTGGCAACAGTTGATAATGCCTGGAATGTTGTGTTTGATGAAATACAGAAGATAGATGAAGGGGAATACTTCTGTGTGGCCAATAATGAATACTCCGTACCACAGTCTCGTACATCCGGCATGGCCACAGTCAGTGTTGGAGGTAGGAGGCATAAATTGTAGATAAATTAAAAAGAATATCACTGATATATGCATACATGTAATCCTACCACTGACAGGTCAAATCTACTGCTTTTTAACTTGCCATGACAAAGTCCAAGGAGAGCTATTGCCATGACCCCGGTGGCGTTGTCATTGGCGTCGTCGGCATATTGTCTGTAGACACCCAGGTTAAACTTTTGCATTCAAGTTTAAGATATCTATGCAACCACTCATTGGATGTGAATGAAACTTTGTATGTGAGTTCACCATCATCAATGGAACACACAGAGACAAGAGCCCTAACTCTGGATTGCATTTTGGCACAGTTATGGCCCTTTTTGGACTTAGACACCCAGGGGCCAACTTTGTTGTCTTACTCTTGTTTCCCTATCAACCGTATTAGGTAAAAAATCTAGCATTTTTAAATATCTGCAAAATATGCATTTACAATGATTATCAATCTCGTCTCCAGCTGTGGTATGTTGGCTTGTCCCGAGATTTCGGTAATTTTATAAATATTTCATATATTTACAATAATTGAAACTGAATGTATGCAAATGTTTTTTTGTAAAAGTGCAAATATTATTCATATTTACATCCTCTATTTGTAGTTTCATTTAATCGCCGTAATAGGGGTGAAACTTGAAGAGGACGATGAACTAAAAAAAATATTTCAAATCGTTTGACAACGTGTTTTGATATGCACTATATCTTTATGTTGAAAATAATGGGTGGGGTAAGATATTTTTTGTTAAGTTTCAGAGTATTATTTTCTAAATCAAATCAAATCATGATTCAGTTAAGCTCTCTGCTAAGAAGTAACCAAATAGGATGCTAGGAGAAATCTAGATCAGAAGACTGTTTTATACTGGAGTGCCTTCTGATGAGTTGCAAGCACAACAGTGAATGAAATTACAGAATGAAAAAAACATTGTTATTTCTACATCGGCTGCAAAAATATACTGACGTAAAAAATCTACTGATTTTTAATCCCAAGTCTACTGTTCCCAAATCTCAGATTCAGCAAATCCATCACATGCATGGGACAAGTATTATTTAACTACTGCAAAGTGTACTAAATGGGTTGACATTATTGAAAACATTTGATTTGATTTTTAGAATATTAAGCATCATTTATATTTCATTGAGGGCTAACAGATGTTTTTGAAAACATTGTTTATGATTAAAATTAATATTAAGTTGTCGGTCTATAACAAGGAGAAATTCACACAGTTCTTGTTTTATTCAGGGGCTCCAATATTTGTCCAGCCTCCGACTGGTTTGACCATAGAGAAGGGAAAATTGGCTCAAATGACCTGCTATGTGCAGGGGGATCCATTTCCAGAGGTCACTTGGTTATTTGAGGATGAGAAGTTAGAAGTAACAGAGTCTGTGTCTTTCAGGTAAACTACATTAGATATCATTGTCTTTTCAAAAAAATGTTTGGATCTAAGAAAAGCAGCCAGGTGATCATGATTATAGACTGGTATCAATAAAACTGCACTTGATTTCATTGATATTGATTATATAATTGATAAATAACCAGTCAAAATTTAAGTTAATTTTTTTAAGTATTCAAATCAAACTGAAGAAAATGTTGTTGAAACAGAGCCTTGTGTTGTGGTAGACATTGTATCCAAGATTAGAGGGCTGTGGTTTGAATCCCCAGCCTGAGGCCTATGTGTTTTGTTTCGTTGTAGAGCATCATATCCAAGTTTAGAGGGCTGTGGTTTGAATCCCCAGCCTGAGGCCTATGTGTTTTGTTTTGTTGTAGAGCTTCATATCCAAGATTAGAGGGCTGTGGTTTGAATCCCCGGTCTGAGGCCTATGTATTTTGTGTTGTTGTAGATCATCATATCCAAGATTAGAGGGCTGTGGTTTGAATCCCCGGCCTGAGGCCTATGTATTTTGTGTTGTTGTAGAGCATCATATCCAAGATTAGAGGGCTGTGGTTTGAATCCCCGGCCTGAGGCCTATGTGTTTTGTGTTGTTGTAGAGCATCATATCCAAGATTAGAGGGCTGTGGTTTGAATCCCCGGCCTGAGGCCTATGTATTTTGTGTTGTTGTAGAGCATCATATCCATGATTAGAGGGCTGTGGTTTGAATCCCCGGCCTGAGGCCTATGTGTTTTGTTTTGTTGTAGAGCTTCATATCCAAGATTAGAGGGCTGTGGTTTGAATCCCCGGCCTGAGGGCTATGTGTTTTGTATTGTTGTAGATCATCATATCCAAGATTAGAGGGCTGTGGTTTGAATCCCCGGCCTGAGGCCTATGTGTTTTGTTTTGTTGTAGAGCATCATATCCAAGTTTAGAGGGCTGTGGTTTGAATCCCCGGCCTGAGGCTTATGTGTTTTGCTTTGTTGTAGAGCATCATATCCAAGTTTAGAGGGCTGTGGTTTGAATCCCCGGCCTGAGGGCTATGTGTTTTGTTTTGTTGTATAGCTTCATATCCAAGATTAGAGGGCTGTGGTTTGAATCCCCGGTCTGAGGGCTATGTATTTTGTGTTGTTGTAGAGCTTCATATCAAAGATTAGAGGGCTGTGGTTTGAATCCCCGGTCTGAGGGCTATGTGTTTTGTGTTGTTGTAGAGCTTCATATCCAAGACTAGAGGGCTGTGGTTTGAATCCCCGGCCTGAGGCCTATGTGTTTTGTTTTGTTGTAGAGCTTCATATCCAAGATTAGAGGGCTGTGGTTTGAATCCCCGGTCTGAGGGCTATGTATTTTGTGTTGTTGCAGAGCTTCATATCCAAGATTAGAGGGCTGTGGTTTGAATCCCCGGCCTGAGGGCTATGTGTTTTGTGTTGTTGTAGATCATCATATCCAAGATTAGAGGGCTGTGGTTTGAATCCCCGGCCTGAGGCCTATGTGTTTTGTGTTGTTGTAGATCATCATATCCAAGATTAGAGGGCTGTGGTTTGAATCCCCGGCCTGAGGGCTATGTGTTTTGTGTTGTTATAGATCATCATATCCAAGATTAGAGGGCTGTGGTTTGAATCCCCGGCCTGAGGGCTATGTGTTTTGTGTTGTTGTAGATCATCATATCCAAGATTAGAGGGCTGTGGTTTGAATCCCCGGCCTGAGGGCTATGTGTTTTGTGTTGTTGTAGAGCATCATATCCAAGATTAGAGGGCTGTGGTTTGAATCCCCGGCCTGAGGGCTATGTGTTTTGTGTTGTTGTAGATCATCATATCCAAGATTAGAAGGCTGTGGTTTTAATCCCCGGCCTGAGGGCTATGTGTTTTGTGTTGTTGTAGAGCATCATATCCAAGATTAGAGGGCTGTGGTTTTAATCCCCGGCCTGAGGGCTATGTGTTTTGTGTTGTTGTAGAGCATCATATCCAAGATTAGAGGGCTGTGGTTTTAATCCCCGGCCAGAGGGCTATGTGTTTTGTGTTGTGGTAGAGCATCATATCCAAGATTAGAAGGCTGTGGTTTTAATCCCCGGCCTGAGGGCTATGTGTTTTGTGTTGTGGTAGAGCATCATATCCAAGATTAGAGGGCTGTGGTTTGAATCCCCGGCCTGAGGGCTATGTGTTTTGTGTTGTTGTAGAGCATCATATTCAAGATCAGAGGGCTGTGGTTTGAATCCCCGGTCTGAGGCCTATGTGTTTTGTGTTGTTGTAGAGCATCATATTCAAGATCAGAGGGCTGTGGTTTGAATCCCCAGCCTGAGGGCAATGTGTTTTGTGGTTTTCTCTATGCTTAGTACTGTTTCTTGAAAGACATTTACCGGTAGGTAGCCTGATTTGTTTTGCCCTTGCTATTTGAAGATATTGGTTAAGAGTGATAAAGCATTACCCCTGTCTGTTCATTCATCCATGTGTCTGATGAATAACTTCTAAAGGGTTCTTTGTATTCAATTAATATTTGGTATGTAGCCGTTTTATTATTATAAAATGGATTTCAGTTTGATATTTCAAATTTTGCAGGAATTATGGCCCCTTTTCAAATTAATTTTCAGTACAAAATTGTTTTTCTATCAATTGTGGGGGCATTTCAGACACATTTCTATGTTAAGTGGTTATTAATGTAAAATAAATAAGTTTAAACTGACTTCTGTTTCATATACTTAAATACTCAAAAACTTAAATACTCAAAAAGCAGTCAAGTGGACATGTTTTAAGACTTGCTCCAGTAAAACTGTGTATTGTTTCATTGATTATATGATAGATAGATAACCAGTCAAAACTTAGTGAAGTTTTAAGTATTTAAGTAAAATGTTGGTGAAACAGAAGCCACATTAAAATGTATGATGATTCTGCCTTTAACTTCCTTGTCATTTCAGACAAGGTAACCAGGAGCTGTGGATAGGTAACATACATAAAGGGTTTGAGGGCACGTACACATGCCGGGCGGTAAACAGATATGGCACAATAGAGACTAGGGTCTACATAAAGGTGCTAGGTAACTGATGTTTCAGTATACTGTATGTTCTACTGAGATATAATACAATTTAACACACACAGCATAACACATATCATAATAAAATGTTATAATGCTATTGAACACAGCTTAGCTGAGCACAGTAGCCAGACCATGTTAGATCAGTCAGTAGTGCATCTGGCTATCAATCATGGAGTCGTAAGTACGAGTTCCCTCCCAACTAGAGTCTCCATGATGATTGGTATACAACATTGTGTCTTATTGTCTTTCATCTCTCTGATTTAAATGGGTAAGTTATCTGTTACTTGCAGAGGTGGGTGTGGTCGAATACTGGTTAAGAATTTCCCAGGATCCCAAGAAAGTGGTAAGGTGAACCAATCATCTGTTAGTCCTTGATGGCATAACAATGATGCTAAATATTCAAATTAAAACAACTTGACACAATTTACTACTTTGCAATTTGATATAGTACAATTTCATTCAATATGACTAAATAGTTCAATGAAATACAATATACATGTATATGCTGCGCTATACAATACAATATGAAACAATACAATATATATATGCTGCACTATACAATACAATATGATGCAATACAATACAATATATCAATGCTGCACTATACAATACAATATGACGCAATACAGAACAATATATATGCTGCAATATACAATACAATATGATGCAATATATATGCTACATTATACAATATGACACATACAATAGATATATGCTTCAAAAATACAACACAATATGATGAAATACAATGCAATATATATACTGCACTATACAATACAATATGACATAATACAATAAAATATGTTTCACAATAGATCAATGCAATACAACACATTTATGTTATTTTCTCTGTTTCAGTTCCACCTGTGGTCTTACAGCCTGTTGGACACACAATAGTGAGTGTAGGGGACACGGCAGTGATACCTTGTGGGGTTTACAGTGACCCTGACCCCACGGTCACATGGTATAAAGGTACAGTAGATACAGTTTCATATAACTATATATGTTTACATGAAAATTACTTTAATAAATATCATATACACTAACATGGTTTGCTGTACGGATAGACCAACAACAAATACAATATCAGGTTTACTATACAGCACGTATAATTCATTTCAGTGGTCACCGTCTATGTGTGAGACATAATTTTAGGATATATATATATATATATATATATATATATATAACAGAAGGGTGCACATGTTTATCGAGATATTACTTATGATGCATAATTCACCAATGTAATGAATGGGCCGAGCCCGACAAGCTTAGTCAGGTATGCATCTGACTATCAATACAGGGGTCACGAGTTCGATTCCCTGCCCGGCAACAGTCTCCGTGATGATTGATATACGACATTGTGTCTCATTATCATTCTTCTCTCAATTCTGATTCAAGTGGGAAAGTTATCAGTTACTTGCAGAGATGGGGTGTGCTCGAGTACTGGTTATCCTTTGAGGATTCCAGGAAACAGTTGTTATCTAACTGATTGGCTGTAAGTACTTGATGGCATAAAAATGACGCTAAATATTCAATCAATTTAATGTAATGAATGGTCTATGTGGGACATGTTAATCTTACTGCAGGGCAAAGATGTAGTAATATATGTCTACCAGGCATACCTATCAAGATCAGGTAAACTCGACACATCACTCTTTTTATCAGTTTTGTCCTTGACATAAATCCTGCAGTCATATGTCAAGCACTGGTTAATGTCTTTGCTTTTAATAAATAGTCTTGCCACATTGTAAAGTTAATGAAAACATGAGGAAACTTCTAGTTGCCTTTGGCTGCTGCTCAATTATGATTGAAGTTGTCTAATGCACAATAGGTTGCAAACTTCACAATGATACCCCTTGGGATGTAGGTCGTCAACACAGTGGGTTCTGTCTATGTCTCCCAAAGTTATTGTGGAATGTATCTTGGATGCAATGTCCGTAATGATGGCATCAGTGTATTTGGACTTGCACTCTTTAACCCCAACAATACAAATACAGTTTTGATGACTGTATTGCTCAGCAGTGTCTTGGTCGACTTCTAGCTTTTCAGCTGGATAAGAGTATGAGCATAAAACAGTCAACTTAACATAAAATATAGAAATTTAACCTCCTTTGTTGTTTAATATCTTATAATCATATGCATTAGAGAAGACAACCATATAGTACTGAGGGCCCTAAGGAAGACCGTATCAAGCTAATTAGTTAGCTCCTTTGTTTGTTCGTTCATTTATTCATTTATTCGTTCATTCATTCATTCAGTATTGTGATATTTATTAATAAACTCACTGCACGAGGACAACCGTATGACTGTGATGGCTTGCTATATGTAAAACTCCTCCCTGTATTTGGGAGACAACTGTATGACTGTGATGGTTTGCTATATGTAAGACCCGTCCCTGTATTGGGGAGACAACCGTATGACTGTGATGGTTTGCTATATGTTAGATCCTTTCCTGTTTTGGGGAGACAACCATATGACTGTGATGGTTTGGTATATGTAAGACTCGTCCCTGTATTGGGGAGACAACCGTATGACTGTGATGGTTTGCTATATGTAAGACTTGTCCCTGTACTGGGAAGACAACCATAGGACTGTGATGGTTTGCTATATGTAAGACTTGTCCCTGTATTGGGGAGACAACCGTATGACTGTGATGGTTTGCTATATGTAAAACTCGTCCCTGTATTGGGGAGACAACTGTATGACTGTGATGGTTTGCTATATGTTAGATCCTTTCCTGTTTTGGAGAGACAACCATATGACTGTGATGGTTTGGTATATGTAAGACTCGTCCCTGTATTGGGGAGACAACCGTATGACTGTGATGGTTTGCTATATGTAAGACTCGTCCCTGTACTGGGAAGACAACCATATGACTGTGATGGTTTGCTATATGTAACTCGTCTCTGTATTGGGGAGACAGCCACATGACTGTGATGGTTTGCTATATGTAAGACCTGTCCCTGTATTGGGGAGACAACCGTATGACTGTGATGGTTCGCTATATGTAAGACCTGTCCCTGTATTGGGGAGACAACCGTATGACTGTGATTGTTCGCTATATGTAAGACTCATCCCTGTATTGGGGAGACAACCGTATGACTGTGATGGTTTACTATATGTAAGACCCGTCCCTGTATTGGGGAGACAACTGTATGACTGATGGTTTGCTATATGTAAGACTCGTCCCTGTATTGGGGAGACAACTGTATGACTGATGGTTTGCTATATGTAAGACCTGTCCCTGTATTGGGGAGACAACCATATGACTGTGATTGTTTGCTATATGTAAGACTCATCCCTGTATTGGGGAGACAACCGTATGACTGTGATGGTTTGCTATATGTAAGACCCGTCCCTGTATTGGGGAGACAACCGTACGACTGTGATGGTTTGCTATATGTAAGACCCATCCTTGTATTGGGAAGACAATCGTATGACTGTGATTGTTCGCTATATGTAAGACTCGTCCCTGTATTGGGGAGACAGACGTATGACTGTGATGGTTCGCTATATGTAAGACTCGTCCCTGTATTGGGGAGACAACCCTATGACTGTGATGGTTCGCTATATGTAAGACCCGTCCCTGTATTGGGGTGACAACCATATGACTGTGATGGTTCGCTATATGTAAGACTCGTCCCTGTATTGGGGAGACAACCGTATGACTGTGATGGTTCGCTATATGTAAGACCCGTCCCTGTATTGGGGTGACAACCCTATGACTGTGATGGTTCGCTATATGTAAGACTCGTCCCTGTATTGGGGAGACAACCGTATGACTGTGATGGTTCGCTATATGTAAGACCCGTCCCTGTATTGGGGTGACAACCGTATGACTGTGATGGTTCGCTATATGTAAGACTCGTCCCTGTATTGGGGAGACAACCGTATGACTGTGATGGTTCGCTATATGTAAGACTCGTCCCTGTATTGGGGAGACAACCATACGACAGTGATGGTTCGCTATATGTTAGACCCGTCCCTGTATTGGGGTGACAATCGTATGACTGTGATGGTTCGCTATATGTAAGACCCGTCCCTGTATTGGGGAGACAACCGTATGACTGTGATGGTTCGCTATATGTAAGACCCGTCCCTGTATTGGGGTGACAACCGTATGACTGTGATGGTTCGCTATATGTAAGACCCGTCCCTGTATTGGGGAGACAACCGTATGACTGTGATGGTTCGCAATATGTAAGACCCGTCCCTGTATTGGGGAGACAACCGTATGACTGTAATGGTTCGCTATATGTAAGACCCGTCCCTGTATTGGGGTGACAACCGTATGACTGTGATGGTTTGCTATATGTAAGACCCGTCCCTGTATTGGGGAGACAACCGTATGACTGTGATGGTTTGCTATATGTAGGACTCGTCCCTGTATTGGGGAGACAACCGTATGACTGTGATGGTTAGCTATATGTTAGACCCATCCCTGTATTGGGGAGACAACCGTATGACTGTGATGGTTTGTTATATGTATGACCCGTCCCTGTATCGGGGAGACAACCGTATGACAGTGATGGTTTGCTATATGTAAGACTCGTCCCTGTATTGGGGATACAGCCGTATGACTGTGATGGTTTGCTATATGTAAGACTCTTCCCTGTATTGGGGAGACAACCGTATGACTGTGATGGTTTGCTATATGTAAGACCCGTCCCTGTATTGGGGAGACAACCGTATGACTGTGATGGTTTGCTATATGTAAGACCCGTCCCTGTATTGGGGATACAGTCGTATGACTGTGATGGTTTGGTATATGTAAGACTCGTCCCTGTATTGGGGAGACAACCGTATGACTGTGATGGTTTGCTATATGTAAGACCCGTCCCTGTATTGGGGAGACAACCGTATGACTGTGATGGTTTGCTATATGTAAGACCCGTCCCTGTATTGGGGATACAGCCGTATGACTGTGATGGTTTGCTATATGTAAGACCCGTCCCTGTATTGGGGATACAGCCGTATGACTGTGATGGTTTGCTATATGTAAGACTCTTCCCTGTATTGGGGAGACAAGCGTATGACTGTGATGGTTTGCTATATGTAAGACCCGTTCATGTATTGGGGAGACAACCGTATGACTGTGATGGTTCGCTATATGTAAGACCCGTCCCTGTAATGGGGAGACAACCGTATGACTGTGATGGTTCGCTATATGTAAGACCCGTCCCTGTATTGGGGAGACAACCGTATGACTGTGATGGTTCACTATATGTAAGACCCGTCCCTGTATTGGGGAGACAACCGTATGACTGTGATGGTTCGCTATATGTAAGACCCGTCCCTGTAATGGGGAGACAACCATATGACTGTGATGGTTCGCTATATGTAAGACCCGTCCCTGTAATGGGGAGACAACCATATGACTGTGATGGTTCGCTATATGTAAAACTTGTCTCTGTGTTGGGGAGACAAGCGTATGACTGTGATGGTTCGCTATATGTAAGACCCGTCCCTGTGTTGGGGAGACAACTGTATGACTGTGATGGTTCGCTATATGTAACACTTGTCTCTGTGTTGGGGAGACAAGCGTATGACTGTGATGGTTCGCTATATGTAAGACCCGTCCCTGTATTGGGGAGACAACCGTATGACTGTGATGGTTCGCTATATGTAAGACTCGTCCCTGTATTGGGGAGACAGCCGTATGACTGTGATGGTTTGCTATATGTAAGACCCGTCCCTGTATTGGGGAGACAGCCGTATGACTGTGATGGTTTGCTATATGTAAGACCCGTCCCTGTATTGGGTAGACAACCGTATGACTGTGATGGTTCGCTATATGTAAGACTCGTCCCTGTATTAGGGAGACAACCGTATGACTGTGATGGTTCGCTATATGTAAGACCCGTCCCTGTATTGGGGAGACAACCGTATGACTGTGATGGTTCGCTATATGTAAGACTCGTCCCTGTATTAGGGAGACAACCGTATGACTGTGATGGTTCGCTATATGTAAGACCCGTCCCTGTATTGGGGAGACAACCGTATAACTGTGATGGTTCGCTATATGTAAGACCCGTCCCTGTATTGGGAAGACAACCGTATGACTGTGATGGTTTGCTATATGTAAGACCAATCCCTGTATTGGGGAGACAACCGTATGACTGTGATGGTTTGCTATATGTAAGACCCGTCCCTGTATTGGGAAGACAACCGTATGACTGTGATGGTTTGCTAAATGTAAGACTCGTCCCTGTATTGGGGAGACAAGCGTATGACTGTGATGGTTTGCTATATGTAAGACCCATCCCTGTATTGGGGAGACAAGCGTATGACTGTGATGGTTTGCTATATGTAAGACCCGTCCCTGTATTGGGAAGACAACAGTATGACTGTGATGGTTTGCTTAATGTAAGACTCGTCCCTGTATTGGGGAGACAAGCGTATAACTGTGATGGTTCGCTATATGTAAGACCCGTCCCTGTATTGGGGAGACAACTGTATGACTGTGATGGTTTGCTATATGTAAGACTCGTCCCTGTATTGGGGAGACAACCGTATGACTGTGATGGTTTGCTATATGTAAGACCCATCCCTGTATTGGGGAGACAACCGTATGACTGTGATGGTTTGCTATATGTAAGACCCGTCCCTGTATTGGGAAGACAACCGTATGACTGTGATGGTTTGCTAAATGTAAGACTCGTCCCTGTATTGGGGAGACAAGCATATGACTGTGATGGTTTGCTATATGTAAGACCCGTTCCTGTATTGGGGAGACAACTGTATGACTGTGATGGTTCGCTATATGTAAGTCTCGTCCCTGTATTGGGGAGACAACTGTATGACTGTGATGGTTCGCTATATGTAAGACCCGTCCCTGTATTGGGAGACAACCGTATGACTGTGATGGTTTGCTATATGTAAGACTCCTCCCTGTATTGGGAGACAACCATATGACTGTGATGGTTTGGTATATGTAAGACCCATCCCTGTATTGGGGAGACAACTGTATGACTGTGATGGTTTGGTATATGTAAGACCCATCCCTGTATTGGGGAGACAACCATATGACTGTGATGGTTTGGTATATGTAAGACCCGTCCCTGTATTGGGAGACAACCGTATGACTGTGATGGTTTGCTATATGTAAGACTCCTCCCTGTATTGGGAGACAACCATATGACTGTGATGGTTTGGTATATGTAAGACCCGTCCCTGTATTGGGTGACAACCATATGACTGTGATGGTTTGGTATATGTAAGACCCGTCCCTGTATTGGGGTGACAACCGTATGACTGTGATGGTTTGCTATATGTAAGACCCGTCCCTGTATTGGGGAGACAACCGTATGACTGTGATGGTTTGCTATATGTAAGACCCGTCCCTGTATTGGGGAGACAACCGTATGACTGTGATGGTTTGCTATATGTAAAACTCGTCTCTGTGTTGGGGAGACAAGCGTATGACTGTGATGGTTTGGTATATGTTAGACCCGTCCCTGTATTGGGGAGACAACTGTTTGACTGTGATGGTTTGCTATATGTAAGACCCGTCCCTGTATTGGGGAGACAACCGTATGACTGTGATGGTTTGCTATATGTAAAACTCGTCCCTGTGTTGGGGAGACAAGCGTATGACTGTGATGGTTTGGTATATGTTAGACCCGTCCCTGTATTGGGGAGACAGCCGTATGACTGTGATGGTTTGGTATATGTAAGACTCGTCCCTGTATTGGGGAGACAACTGTTTGACTGTGATGGTTAGCTATATGTAAGACCCGTCCCTGTATTGGGGAGACAGCTGTATGACTGTGATGGTTTGCTATATGTAAGACCCGTCCCTGTATTGGGGAGACAGCTGTATGACTGTGATGGTTTGCTATATGTAAGACTCATCCCTGTATTGGGGAGACAACTGTATGACTGTGATGGTTCGCTATATGTAAGACCCGTCCCTGTATTGGGGAGACAACCGTATGACTGTGATGGTTCGCTATATGTAAGACCCGTCCCTGTATTGGGGAGACAGCTGTATGACTGTGATGGTTTGCTATATGTAAGACCCGTCCCTGTATTGGGGAGACAGCTGTATGACTGTGATGGTTTGCTATATGTAAGACTCGTCCCTGTATTGGGGAGACAACTGTTTGACTGTGATGGTTAGCTATATGTAAGACCCGTCCCTGTATTGGGGAGACAGCCGTATGACTGTGATGGTTTGCTATATGTAAGACCCGTCCCTGTATTGGGGAGACAGCTGTATGACTGTGATGGTTCGCTATATGTAAGACTCGTCCCTGTATTGGGGAGACAACCGTATGACTGTGATGGTTTGCTATATGTAAGACCCGTCCCTGTATTGGGGAGACAACCGTATGACTGTGATGGTTTGCTATATGTAAGACTCGTCCCTGTATTGGGGAGACAACCGTATGACTGTGATGGTTTGCTATATGTAAGACCCGTCCCTGTATTGAGGAGACAACCGTATGACTGTGATGGTTCGCTATATGTAAGACCCGTCCCTGTATTGGAGAGACAGACGTATGACTGTGATGGTTTGGTATATGTTAGACCCGTCCCTGTATTGGGGAGACAACCGTTTGACTGTAATGGTTTGCTATATGTTAGACCCATCGCTTTATTGGGGAGACAACTGTTTGACTGTGATGGTTCGCTATATGTAAGACAGTCCCTGTATTGGGGAGACAACTGTTTGACTGTGATGGTTTGCTATATGTAAGACCCGTCCCTGTATTGGGGAGACAACAGTATGACTGTAATGGTTTGCTATATGTTAGACCCATCGCTGTATTGGGGTGACAACCATATGTATGATTTGCTATATGTAAGACTCATCCCAGTATTGGGAAACATTAGATTCTGCGGAGTTCTTGTCAGTCATAAGTAAGTTGCCTACATTTCTCTTCTGCTGCCTGCCATTTTGCTGATTAATTAGGTATATTGTATTTTGTAGATTCTGCAGCTTTGGTCATTGGAGAGCGATTTACCCAGTTGCATGATGGTCTTTATATCACATCAGTGAAAGGAGAGGACGCTGGGAAATATTTGTGTTCCGCGACAAATATAGCTGGAACAGTGGAGAGTGAGGGATCTCTGGAAATACAAGGTGACTGATCTCTGTACAGATTTGTACCAAACTCCTGCTTATAATACTCAGAATCACCTTGGTAACTCTAGAGTTTTTACTCTCTCTGGAAATACAAGGTGACTGATCTCTGTACAGATTTGTACCAAACTCCTTCTTACAATACTCAGAATAACCTTGGTAACTCTAGAGTTTTTACTCTCTGGAAATACAAGGTGACTGATCTCTGTACAGATTTGTACGAAACTCCTTCTTATAATACTCAGAATCACCTTGGTAACTCTAGAGTTTTTACTCTCTCTGGAAATACAAGGTGACTGATCTCTATACAGATTTGTATGAAACTCCTTCTTACAATACTCAGAATCACCTTGGTAACTCTAGAGTTTTTATTCTCTCTAGAAATACAAGGTGACTGATCTCTGTACAGATCTGTACGAAACTCCTTCTAACAATACTCAGAATCACCTTGGTAACTCTAGAGTTTTTACTCTCTCTGGAAATACAAGGTGACTGATCTCTGTACAGATTTGTACCAAATTCCTTCTAATAATACTCAGAATAACCTTGGTAACTCTAGAGTTTTTACTCTCTCTGGAAATACAAGGTGACTGATCTCTGTACAGATTGGTACCAAACTCCTACTTATAATACTCAGAATAACCATGGTAACTCTAGAGTTTTTACTCTCTCTGGAAATACAAGGTGACTGATCTCTGTAAGATTTGTACCAAACTCCTACTTATAATACTCAGAATAACCTTGGTAACTCTAGAGTTTTTACTCTCTCTGGAAATACAAGGTATCTACTCTTGACTGTGTAACAATATCAGCAACACACAGCCAGCGACCTTATACATATAGGTTTTATTGCCTGCATGTAACATATGACTGTTCAAGTTTGGAACAAGATAGAGATTGACTCTCTCCACTAAACCTCCCTAATGGTCAGCTACCACCATTGCATTTTCCATAGACTTACATTATAAAGTTTGACCTAATTTTCACTATTTCTACCATTTGTGGACCGAAAACTCCTATATCATATTAAAGTACTATCCTAGACTAGAATTAAAATGTCCCAAAAATGGGATTAAAAGTATCATTTTTTAGCTCTTAAGGCCAGAAGTGATTATGCGATGGCCATTGTCCGTTGTCTGTCGTCTGTTAGCAGCAGTGTAACACCCCAGGTGGTATGCCTTACATTACCACCGAATATCTGATCCAGTGTAACTCAATGGATAAGGCCAAACACCTGTTAATAGAGCTGCCAATCATAGGTTAATATCTGCCCAGTGAATTACCTAATTGGATAGTAAAGGTTAGATCACTGTTGCGTTATGATGATTCGTCCTGGAACTCTGAGACGAGATATAAAAAGTACATGTTACTCTGTCGGAGGGAGAGCGTGCAGTCTTAGTGAGTTTTGCAGTACTGTCTTAGTATGTTCTGGAGTTGAGAGCTCTTAGGGAGTTATCAGTTTAGGAGTGGTGGTTAGTAAGGTTAAGAGAGTTTAATGGGATGCTGGTGAACTATGCAGACTTAAGGGCTGGGCTTAATTAACCACTATACAGTTACGCGAGTTGTGAAATAATAGAGATTAATTTTAAAGATTAATCTTGGTTATTCTGGTAACAATTTCCGTATATTTTCGGACACGCTTTACGGAAGCAAGTTGTATTTTAAAGACGCTAGTTTCTCTATAGTAACTAATCCTCGCGAGATCGGACGTGAACTGGTCGGGTATATAAGGCCATGTGACCGCCACGTCGCCCTCGCACTTTCATATTGCACAGGTAAAAGCAAAAATCAATATCGTATATAGCTATGCCGGGGAGGGGTAAAGATGTTAAGAGGAGACAGGTAGTTACACGGGCAGCTGTAAAACGGCGGAAACCCTCAGTGGTTGATGGAACGGACGTAGATAAAGGTAACGTCATCGATTTTGAACAAATTATTCAGGCATCTAAAATTTTACCTCAGACGGAGACTGGGAAAAATGGCAAAACTAACACGAGTAATGTGCATGATAACCCGCCTAAAGATTTCAACACTGTTAGTGACATGCCAGATTCGAACCTACCCGGCGTTATCAGACACGTGGGTCAACAGACAGACCCGAATAGCAATATTTTTACAGGAATGAATCAATTACCGAACCTTGATAACGTTAGTTCACATGGCTATTTTGCACGCATAGCACAAGATGATATCGCCTTACACGTTCCTTCTACGCTAAAACAGAAAATATGTAAAGGCGACTATCTAAATTTGGCTTTACTTTTAAAGGGTACGGTGGAACTGGCCGAATTTACTTCAGGTAGTACTTTGAGATTATCACATAACAGTATTATAGAAAGCCGCCCGAGCTAGTGTAAAGATGATATCGGCTAGATTGAACGCTGGACAGACGCGTTTATAATTTACATGTCTATTTATTTGGCGACACATCCGAACAAAATTCACGAGTTGCTGCAATATCTTTATGTAATCCGTGAATGTTCCTCCCATCATGGGGGGAAATTCTGGAAAGTGTACGATCAGTAGTTTCGCATGCGCCAAGCTCTTACGCCAGCCTCGTGGGCTGCGATTAATCACGACCTTTGGATAAGGTGCATGTTGCTCAGTAATGAGCCTGTTGCTAGTCACGTGGAACAAAAACCGTATGCTGTTAAAATTTGTATAGCTTTCAATAAGGGTGCGTGTCAGTGGCAAAACTGCAAATTCAGGCATGTCTGTTTCCATTGTGGCCGTTTTCATGCCTTGCTTCACTGTAACACGGGCACTAAATCCCACACAGCACCGTACGCCCCACAAACAGAAAATATAGGGGACAAAGTGAATCAAGCCCCGCCAGTTTTCAGTACTAGTTCTTTTCGTGGCTGGGGAATGTGGCGAGGGAATGTGGCGAGGGCAGCGTGGCTACTCCCGTGGTCAACGAGACTCGAGCAGAAGTTAAAAACACACCCATGTTATCTAACATCGTCAAGCTTGCTTTTTCACCAATCAATATACAAGCCTTACAACTTTGGTTAAGTAATTATGAGTCATCTGATGCCACTTTTCTTTTGAACGGTTTTAAACATGGCTTTAAATTAAACTACACGGGTCCACGTGAAACCCGCTTGTCAAAAAAAAAAAAAAAAAAAAAAAATCTCAAATCTATTAAGCAACTACCAGAAATCGCTCAAGAAAAAAAAATACAAAAAGAGATCGACGTGGGCCGGTTTGCAGGCCCTTTCCACGACAGCCCTATTAAAAACATACAAATTTCACCTATAAGCATTGTTCCCAAGAAAATTCCAGGGGAATATAGACTTATACATCACCTATCATACCCGGAGGGCATGGCTATCAATGATTTCATCGACCCAAAATTATGCTCGGTTAAGTACACAGAATTCGACCAAGCGATTCAAATAATTCATGATCTTGGGGTAAACTGCTTTTTTATTTAAGATGGACATTAAAAACGCGTTTAGATTATTGCCAATACACCCCGAAGATTATGAGCTGTTAGGGTTTTCTCTCAACAGTAAAATTTATCTTGATAAATCACTACCTTTTGGCGGTAGCATATCTCCGAGCCTTTTTGAAAAAAAATTTCAACTTTCCTCGAATTCTGTGTCAAGACTAACATGAAATCAGGCGGTCTAATTCATTACTTAGATGATTTTTTAGGAGGCGAAAAAAGCCATGCAAGTTGTTATGCTCTGATGCAAGTATTTACAACGATTATGCAAGACTTGGGTGTACCGCTAGCAGATGAGAAAACCGAAGGTCCGACTCAAGTTCTTGTTTTCTTGGGCTTAGAACTGGATTCTCAGAAAATGGAGGTTCGAATCCCGCTAGCGAAAATTACTGAAGTAATTCAAAAAATTCAATACACTCTGTCAAAAAAGTCGGTAACATTAAAAGAAATGCAATCGCTCATAGGGTCACTAAAATTTTGTTGTCGCGCAATAACTGTAGGAAGACCGTTTTGTAGACGGCTTATTAATTCCATCTGCGGCGTGACACGTTCATACCATCACGTTCGCGTGAGCAAAGAAATAAAACTAGATCTAGAAATGTGGCTACATTTTTTCAGAAATTATAACGGCATCTCCGTATTTCATGACAAGTTTTGGGTGTCAAATGACGACGAGCAATTGTACACCGATAGCGCCGGCGGCATAGGCTTCGGAATTTGGTTTAAGGGACATTGGTGTAATGCAAGGTGGCCATTAAAGTGGCAAGAGAACGGCATAACAAAAAATATTACCGCGTTAGAATTGTTTCCTATCGTCGTAGCGGTTTTTATATGAGCAAGCAGTTGCGTAACAAGAAAATACGCTTTCATTGTGATAATCAAGCTGTAGTTCACATCTTAAATACCATGACATTAAAGTCATCGCCGGTAGTAACCTTACTAAGAATACTCTCACTGCAGTGTTTGCGTTTTAATTGCTTGATTAAAGCCTCGCATATCCCTGGGGCAAAAAACGAAATAAATGATGCGTTATCTCGCTTTCAGCTCTCCCGGTTCAGAATGTTGGCGCCGGAAGCAGACTCGAACCCAACACCAGGGCCACGCCAACTTTGGGATATCTTCACAATAGATACAAGCAACTGGTTCGTGCAGGGATAGCCAGAAATACGGCATTCACTTACAACACGGCATTAAACGCTTTTCAATCATTCCGTACACTTTATAATTTGCCAGATGCGTGGCCGGCGCCTATGAAAGATATCACCTTTTTCATTGTTTTCCTTTTCGAAAAAACCTAAATCGCCAAAAACTATTTCAACATATATATCAGGACTGTCATTTTCTCATAAAATTAATAGTTGGTATGATATCTCAGAATCATTTATCAAAAAACTACTAAAACTCCTGGTTTCTATCGGAACGACGGCGTACACTTATCAGACGTTGGCATTGACTATTATTTAGACGCAGTTAGGGAGTATCTGTTAAAGATTTTAGAATAAAAATTTTGGGGAAATAAAATAATATTTTATTTTGTGGCGGAAAATTCTTACGTTTGGATGCGATCGGGGGCATAACGAAATATTACTTATGTATTGGCATATTTCAAATTCATTCTTTTGCATGCCTATGGGTCTTTCAACATACCATAGCAGTCATCTGTGATATGGAGGAGACTCATGCGGCTAAAAAATTAGTTTTTTGGGAGTGGTTTTCGGAGCATGTAAGAACTGGCCAGAGAGCGATAAGGGCTAGGCGTTCTTACATTGTCTCACCCGTTTATGTAAGACTACTTTATATTGAAACAGGAAGTAGGCGAAGTTGCGCTGTTACCTGGTTGTATTATGGTGTCAAAGGGGCACCTGGTTGTAATATGGTGTCAAAGGGGCACCTGGTTGTATTATGGTGTCAAAGGGGCACCTGGTTGTATTATGGTGTCAAAGGGGCACCTGGTTGTATAATGGTGTCAAAGGGGCACCTGCTTTTATCCACTTATACTGAAACAAACTAAGTGATTTGATTTAATTTGGGAATATTTGATTATGTAATATTGTGAAAATAAAATATGGTAACACTTTTCGACGTTATATCAATTGAATCTTAGAGAAATCCTAAGTCCCCCGTTTGGTTGTTTGGTCCGAGATTGAATCCTAGAATAATAGAGATTAATTTTAAAGATTAATCTTGGTTATTCTGGTAACAATTTCCGTATATTTTCGGACACACTTTACGGAAGCAAGTTGTATTTTAAAGACGCTAGTTTCTCTATAGTAACTAATCCTCGCGAGATCGGACGTGAACTGGTCGGGTATATAAGGCCATGTGACCGCCACGTCGCCCTCGCATTTTCATATCGCACAGGTAAAAGCAAAACATCAACCCACCCACCGCACCCTTAACCAAGTTACACTTTCTAAAAAATCTCCTCTATTTTATGCATACAGAATTAACATGTTAACTGTTGGTCAGTTATTTAATTTCAGTACATGTTATACACCATGGACTTGAGGCACGTTCAAAGACACAAAGGCTTCGCACTACAACAGTCTGAAATGTGGCGATCTCATCTTCGGAACTGAGCAGGCAATGAACATTTCGGTCCAGGTGTTGTTTGTGAACCGTCGAGTTTAAACGATTAACAGTGACAATTCAGTGTTAACATGTTACATTTTCAAATGTGCCAGCAGTGGCGGAAACGAACTGACGTTGATATAGTTCCAAGTGAAAACAACGAGAGCTAACAAAGTGACTGTCTTAGGCAAACTACATGTTATACACCATGGACTTGAGGCACGTTCAAAGACACAAAGGCTTCGCACTACAACAGTCCGAAATGTGGCGATATCGTCTTCGGAACTGAGCAGGCAATGAACATTTCTGTCCAGGTGTTGTTTGTGAACCGTCGAGTTTAAACAATTAACAGTGACAATTCAGTGTTAACATGTTACATTTTCAAGTGTGCCAGCAGTGGCGGAAACGAACTGACGTTGATATAGTTCCAAGTGAAAACAACGAGAGCTAACAAAGTGACTGTCTTAGGCAAACTACATGTTATACACCATGGACTTGAGGCACGTTCAAAGACACAAAGGCTTCGCACTACAACAGTCCGAAATGTGGCGATCTCGTCTTCGGAACTGAGCAGGCAATGAACATTTCTGTCCAGGTGTTGTTTGTGAACCGTCGAGTTTAAACGAGTAATAGTGACAATTCAGTGTTAACATGTTACATTTTCAAGTGTGCCAGCAGTGGCAGAAATGAACTGACGTTGATATAGTTCCAAGTGAAAACAACGAGAGCTAACAAAGTGACTGTCTTAGGCAAACGTAATAATGACAAATAGTTTGAACTGTATATTTTATTGTTATGTATCTATGAAAGTTGCTATCTCCTATTTTTCTTCATTATTCTTTTGCTTTCTTTCCTTTTCTTCTTTTCATCTCTCTTTGTCATGTCTGCGGAAAATTCTTACGTTTGGATGCGATCGGGGGCATAACGAAATATTACTTATGTATTGGCATATTTCAAATTCATTCTTTTGCATGCCTATGGGTCTTTCAACATACCATAGCAGTCATCTGTGATATGGAGGAGACTCATGCGGCTAAAAAATTAGTTTTTTGGGAGTGGTTTTCGGAGCATGTAAGAACTGGCCAGAGAGCGATTCTTACATTGTCTCACCCGTTTATGTAAGACTACTTTATATTGAAACAGGAAGTAGGCGAAGTTGCGCTGTTACCTGGTTGTATTATGGTGTCAAAGGGGCACCTGGTTGTAATATGGTGTCAAAGGGGCACCTGGTTGTATTATGGTGTCAAAGGTGCACCTGGTTGTATTATGGTGTCAAAGGGGCACCTGGTTGTATTATGGTGTCAAAGGGGCACCTGCTTTTATCCACTTATACTGAAACAAACTAAGTGATTTGATTTAATTTGGGAATATTTGATTATGTAATATTGTGAAAATAAAATATGGTAACACTTTTCGACGTTATATCAATTGAATCTTAGAGAAATCCTAAGTCCCCGTTTGGTTGTTTGGTCCGAGATTGAATCCTAGAATAACATGTATATTAACATGTAGAAACTTAGTACTATACAATCACGCATTAGTTGTTATTAGAAACTTAGTTATTCTTGTGATTTTTAATCACTTCTTCTGTACATGGTGTTACAGCACTTTCTCTGAAACCACTAGGCCAATTAAACTGAAACTTCACATGGATGTTTCTATTGCATAGGAGACTATACAGAAGATTTTTGAAGATTTGAAATTCAAGATGGCCGCCATTACTAAAAATAGTCCAAAACTTAAAAATTCTTCTTCTCATGAACAGCCCAACAGATTTTCAAAATGTATATGTAGTAATGATGACCAACTATAGTTTTGTTAGATTTGTTCAAATGGTGTCTCTAGGGTTAAAAATGATCCCGCCCCGAGGGATCAATTAGGGAACACATTTCATGATATTTAACCTATGGTTAAAAATGACCCCGTCTTGAGTATTTCTATTACATAAAAGAATTTCAAAAAGTGCTATGGCCACTATGAGTCGGTAGAGCGTCATCAGGCTCTCTTGGGCCTTTTGTTACCACTTTTTGCCCCCTGAAGTTGGGTACCCCCACTTTCAGCATGAAAAAAACTAAATTTCACCAATTTTACTTTCAATACAGTTACCTTAATAAAATGAATTAAGTCAGTCACAGAAACATAATTTTAATTATTTATTGACACAAGCATAATAAACTTATATTTTATCGAGATTATTTGCCAGTTAAACATTTTTATCCAACCAGAAATAAGCTTACTAGAAAAGTATATGCCCTGAACCTCCCTATACTTTTTTCAGCAAGTCAGAGAGCTCATCTCAATAATGGTAGCTGACCTTTTTCAGTTTATACTAGTTTATTTTAGCTTGATTCCAAAGAAAGCTCAGAGCTTATATGAACCGCTCTAGAGTTTGCTTCCAGGGTAGAACCAGTACTGAGTGTTGTTATATGGGAGACATCAGTTTGAGCTTGGGATTGAACCCACAACCTCTGGGGTGAGTGGCCAACACCATATCCAGTACATTACCGCCCCGCTTAATATTATTCATTATAATTGTATTTATTTGTTTATATAGTGGTATTTTATCATTTATTTATTCATTTATTTGGCAAGAGACTGCGATGTTGTCTAGTGGTAGAGCATCTGCCTCTCATGCGGAAGGTCGTGGGTTCAGTCCCTGGTCGGGTCATACCAAAGACTTTAAAAATGTTACTAGAAGCTTCCTCGCTTGATGCTCAGCATTTAGAGGAGAGTTCTAGGTCTGGTTGGCCCGGTGTCAGTATAATGTGACCGGGTGGGGTATCATACCATGTGTCTGCGGCATGATACTCCAGTGTGACAGCGCTTAGAATACTCTCTTAGGTAGACACCGTCACGATATGACTGAAAAATTGTTGAAACACCATACAACTTATTTGTCAAATTGGGATGGAGGAGCATTTATTCAGGGAAAATTATTTGTATTTATTCTGGCATGTAATGTGTCTATCATGTCATTTTACAAATTTTCTTTTGTCAGTTTTGCCACATTTTATCGAGGTACCTGAAAGTCAAGTAATAACGATTGGTCGCAATACGACCTTGACATGTGTTGCTAATGGCCACCCCAAACCAGAGGTCACTTGGTATTTCAATGTAAGTACATGCATTATTACTAGGAACAATATGTGAGTTCAAAAATATACATTTCCTCAAGGTAATAATTTGTTTATATTATTGTTTGTATGACCCACATTTGAATATTTTTCCCGGGGAGAATCAGTACCGAGTATTGTTTTTGAGGGGTCATGGTATCAAACCTGGAAGCTTTGGCTTGAGTGGCCAACAATTCACTTATTTTCAAAAAAAAAATTTCACAATTTATTTTTTACCTGGGTACTTTATTGTAATGTCTGTGTATCTGTCTGGCAATCCATCTGTCTGTATGTCTGTACACTTGAGTAGGTAAATATGTGTTTGGGGTTTAAGGTTAGTAATGTTTATGGACAGTTGAAAAACAGATGAAAAATAATTATATGGCTGTTTCCAGACACTTACAAACAGCAGCTGTTATGTAGCTAATTTCTGTTGTAATCAGATGAGCGTAAAGAAGCTACATAAGTTTGTGTTTGTTAGAATGTCTTTCTGTCTGTTCATCCATGACTATAGAAAGACACTTTAATATTTAGACACTTCAAAATAGCCCCACAAAATATAATCACACAAACACATTTTGTAGGTTGCCCATCCATAAATCCATACCCAAGGTTGGATTTACTTATAAAACTAGGGTTTAGTGTAAGAGTTTTCTCCTAACTTCGGCAAATCCCACTCAAAGAACAATCGAAGTAAAATAGAGGAGTTTAAAACAATAGGATTTAAGGGCCATATAGCAATTTTACATATATTCACACTTCGAATCAGTTCTATGAACATAATTATAACCATATGCAAATATTAATATCCGAGTAATATTACATGAAATATAAGGCTATCCGTAAAAAATAAAGTTATATGGAGTGAGTGGTCCAGTGGTAGAGCTTCAAGCCAGCATCGAATCCAGGATCGGAGGGTTGTGGATTCAATCCTCCCCCCAAGGCTATGTGCGGTGTCCTTGAGCAAGACACTTTTTTGACCTGCACTCCATTAATTGTATTATGACAGGTATTCCAAATGTTTCACCACAATGTCCCCTTTTTGAACCCTGCTACACTACAGGGTAGCAGTCTGTTTGACCCCATTTTTTTGCTACACTACAGGGCAGCAGTCTGTTCCCACAAGACACTTTGCTGTCTTTGAATCGTCAGACATTGTTCTTGCTGGAGGTCAGCTGGTTACACGTTGGCGAGTACATGTGTAAAGCACAAAATATAGAAGGATCTGCAACCAGCACAGCTAAAATAGCATTGCAAAGTAAGTAAATTCAAGGTGAGGCATAATTATACTCTATCTGGTTGTGCCCAATTTTTTCACTTCTTTTTGTCTGTGCCCATGTTGGTTTGTACATTTGTTTTGACCATTTCTGTATGTCCTGTTATTTGTCTGTGCTTCTGTTTAGGAATTTCAGCTGCATTTCGGCGAGTGTTAGAAAAAACCAAAAGGTTCACCATGAACTTTTCTAATATTTGCGAAAATACAGCTGATATTCTAGTTACTAGCCATATAATTCTTATATACAGTTTGATTACAGTTAGTTGCCTTATTATTTATACATCACTATACATGTATATCTTTGTGCTTTTGTTATTTGGTTCGTGTCAGGTACCACAAACAATTGCAGCAATTTGCAGACATTTAATTCATGGTGCTATTTACAGTGTGTTACTCAATATGATTTAATATGATGTTTTCAAATTTGAAGGGAGATGTTAAATGAAAACAAGTTTACAGAATCTTATTTTAGATAAAAAAACAACACAATTTATTATCCTCAGTTCCCCCAAAGATACAAAAGATAGAGGGCGTTCCACTGCTCTACCAAGGAGAGAATTTAAATTTGAAATGTCACTTGACTGGTATCCCCTCTCCACTGGTGGAGTGGCAGTTTAACAGACAATCAGTCCAGGAGAGCTCTGAAGGGCGGATAACTCTACCAGATGATAATACACTCAGTGTGAAGTTTGTGACACAGAAAGATGCAGGTAAGTGCATTTTCTACAAAAATAACTTCTATCACTCTTGTTATTAAATGGATGCCAAAAAATGCTCGAATAAGTACATATAAAATGATGTTGTTTTTTTGTTTGAATGAATGAATGGTGTTTTACGGCACGTCGACACATAAATAGGTCATTTTGTGCGCGCAATTTTTTGTTTGAATATTTAGCATCATTTTAAATGCAATGTAGGGCTAAAAGGTCAGGTAACATACCCATTCTTCCCTGGTTCCTGGAAGATTAGTACTTGAGTACATCCATCTCTGCAAGTAACTGATAACTTTCCCACTTGAATCAGCAGTGAGAGGTGAATGACAATGAGACCCAATGATGTATAAATCAATCAAATAAACAAATGCTATATTAACTCTTTAAAGCCTTCCTTGACCACTGTAAAATTTATCAGCTCAGTTACCGGTAAATGCACTCAATATCACATTTTTAGGATCAATGATGTCTCATTACTTTTTAGACATAATAATGCCAGCAGTGGCAGTACCTACGAGGGTTGTTCAAGAATTACATAGACTTTCACTTTCAATTTTTTATTTTCAAGATATAAATATAAATTTAGTGTCAATAAAGTTGACTTCTCATTTTTAATAACCTATAAAGATAATTTTATTATAGTTCTTATATCTCAGCAACAGCTAACGTTTCATTTACCACAGTAAAGCGTACCCTGAGCAGTCCAACTTTTCTTAATACCTTATGTAAATATGTTCATTGAAAACTTTCCAAACTTTAGATAATTGGCTTAAAACTTTTGTTGTATTATTATAATGCTAACAGAAAACTTGAGATTGGGGTTTGTGAATATATATTTTTATAACATCTTAGCTAGGTATAAAATTGACCGAGAAAAGGTCTACATTATTCTTGAACAACCTTCATGTATTTCAAGTGTGTACACATGTTTACAACATACAGTGCATACATTTCAGGTGTATATACATGCAGAGGTACAAACGCTGCAGGTGTTACGCAGAAAGACACACAAGTACACATACTAAGTAAGTACACATATTAAGTACATATACTAAGTAAGTACATATACTAAGTAAGTACACATACTAAGTACACATACTAAGTTAGTACACATACTAAGTAAGTACACATACTAAGTAAGTACAAATACTAAGTAAGTACACATACAAAGTAAGTATGCATACTAAGTTAGTACACATACTAAGTAAGTACACATACTAAGTACACATACTAAGTACACATACTAAGTAAGTACACATACTAAGTAAGTACACATACAAAGTAAGTACAACACACATAGCCATGGTGGAGGATCCAGTGTGGTGGTCAAGGGGTAGAGCATCTGTCCCGCATACAGCTGGTCATGGGTTCGATCCTCAGGCGGATTATATCAAAGACTTGAAAAATAGTACTTAAGAAGCTTCATTGCTTGGCGCTCAGCAATGAGAGGATACTTATTTTACAAGTTTTTTTTCAGCACTATTTTTCCAGTATGATGATATAGTACACTTCTTTACTGGTATAATGATTTAGTACGCTATTTTACTGGTATAATGATTAAGTACACTATTTTACTGGTATAGTTATTTAGTACACTATTTTACTGGTATAATGATTAAGTACACTACTTTACTGGTATAATGATTAAGTACACTATTTTACTGTTATAATGATTTAGTACACTGTTTTAAAAGTATAATGATTTAGTACATTGTTTTACCGGTATAGTGATTTAGTACACTATTTTACTGGTATAATGATTTAGTACACTGTTTTACTGGTATAATGATTTAGTACACTATTTTACCAGTATAGTGATTGAGTACACTATTTTACTGGTATATAGATTTAGTACACTGCCTTACTGGTATAATGATTTAGTACATTATTTTACAGGTATAATGATTAAGTACACTACTTAACTGAAATAATGATTTAGTACACTATTTCACTGGTATAGTGATTTAGTACATTATTTTACTGATATAGTGATTTAATACACTATTTTACTTGTATAGTGATTTAGTACACTATTTTACCAGTATAATGATTTAGTACACTATTTTACTGTTATAATGATTTAGTACACTATTTTACCAGTATAGTGATTAAGTACACTATTTTACTGGTATAATGATTTAGTACACTGTTTTACTGGTATAATGATTTAGTACACTATCTTACTGATATAGTGATTTAATACACTATCTTACTGGTATAGTGATTTTGTTCACTGTTTTACTGGTATAGTGATTTAGTACACTATTTTACTGGTATAATGATTAAGTACACTGCTTTACTGTTATAATGATTTAGTACACTGTTTTACCAGTATAATGATTTAGTACACTCTTTTACCAGTATAGTGATTTAGTACACTATTTTACTGGTATATAGATTTAGTACACTGCCTTACTGGTATAATGATTTAGTACATTATTTTACTGGTATAGTGATTTAGTACACTATTTTACTGGTATAATGATTAAGTACACTGCTTTACTGTTATAATGATTTAGTACACTGTTTTACCAGTATAATGATTTAGTACACTCTTTTACCAGTATAGTGATTTAGTACACTATTTTACTGGTATATAGATTTAGTACACTGCCTTACTGGTATAATGATTTAGTACATTATTTTACAGGTATAATGATTAAGTACACTACTTAACTGAAATAATGATTTAGTACAGTATTTTTTCAGTATAATGATTTAGTACATTGTTTTACCAGTATAGTGATATTTTACCAGTATAGTGATTTAGTGCACTTTTTTACTGGTATAATGATTTAGTACACTGTTTTACTGGTATAATGATTTAGTACACTTTTTTTAACTGGTATAATGCATAGGGTACACTGTTTACTGTTATAATTATTTAGTACACTATTTTACTGTTAAAATTATTTAGTACACTATTTTACCAGTATAATGATTTAGTACATTGTTTTACTGCTGGTGTAGTGATTTATTACACCAGTTTACTGTTATTATGATTTAGTACATTGTTTTACTGGTATAGTGATTTATTACATTATTTTACTGTTATAATGATTTAGTACACTTGTTTACCACTTTAATTATTTAGAACACTATTTTTCCAGTATAATGATATATAACACTGTTTAACTGTTATAATGATTTAATAAACTGTAACAAGTTCATGTATAATGACTTAGTACACTGTATTACCGGTATAATGATTTAGTTTTTCTTCCATACACCCAAACACATTTTGTTTAATTTTCAGACCGCCCAAGCCCCCCTGTGCTGCACAGTATAGAGACTGTATCTGCTACGAGTATCTTACTGTCATGGTCCACTGAACAAAGTGAACCTCAAACTCCAGTGGAGACCGTGGTCATATACTACAGGAAAAAGTAAGTGTTGTCACGACTACAGCTGTACAGGTAGATTTGTTGCGGAATAATGTAAAACTTTAGTCCATAAGATTTTTTTTGCATGAGGACAAAACCAAATGTTTAAATGCCAGGCATCTCATTGACAAGGTGCTGCTGATTGGCAGTTACATATCATAATATATATGTTGCTGCTTCACAGTTAAACAGATATACCTGTATGTATTTAAGCTGATATAGGGGTGACTGCTTCACAGTTAATCAGATATACCTGTATGTATTTAAGCTGATATAGGGGTGACTGCTTCACAGTTAACCAGATATACCTGTATGTGTTTTATCTGATATAGGGGCGACTGCTTCACAGTTAACCAGATATACCTGTATGTGTTTTAGCTGATATAGGGGCGACTGCTTCAACGTTAACCAGATAAACCTGTATGTGTTTTAGCTGATATAGGGGCGACTGCTTCACAGTTAACCAGATATACCTGTATGTGTTTTAGCTGATACAGGGGCAACTGCTTCACCGTTAACCAGATAAACCTGTATGTATTTTTGCTTATATAGGGGCGACTGCTTCACCGTTAACCAGATATACCTGTATGTATTTTAGCTGATATAGGGGTGTGACTTCTTTGCAGTTAACCAGATATACCTGTATGTATTTTAGCTGATATAGGGGCGACTGCATCACAGTTAATCAGATATACCTGTATGTATTTTAGCTGATATAGGGGCGACTGCATCACAGTTAATCAGATATACCTGTATGTATTTTAGCTGATATAGGGGCGACTGCTTCACAGTTAACCAGATATACCTGTATGTATTTTAGCTGATATAGGGGCGACTGCATCACAGTTAACCAGATATACCTGTATGTATTTTAGCTGATATAGGGGCGACTGCTTCACAGTTAACCAGATATACCTGTATGTATTTTAGCTGAGATAGGGGCGACTGCTTCACAGTTAACCAGATAAACCTGTATGTATTTTAGCTGATATAGGGGCGACTGCTTCACAGTTAACCAGATATACCTGTATGTATTTCAGCTGATATAGGGGCGACTGCTTCACAGTTAACCAGATATACCTGTATGTATTTTAGCTGATATAGGGGTGACTGCTTCACAGTAAACCAGATAAACCTGTATGTATTTTAGCTGATATAGGGGCGACTGCTTCACAGTTAACCAGATATACCTGTATGTATTTTAGCTGATATAGGGGCGACTGTTTCACAGTCAACCAGATATACCTGTATGTATTTAAGCTGATATAGGGGCGACTGCTTCACAGTAAACCAGATATACCTGTATGTATTTTAGCTGATATAGGGGCGACTGCTTCACTGTTAACCAGATATACCTGTATGTATTTTAGCTGATATTGGGACGACTGCTTCACAGTTAACCAGATATACCTGTATGTATTTTAGCTGATATAGGGGCGACTGCTTCACAGTAAACCAGATAAACCTGTATGTATTTTAGCTGATATAGGGGCGACTGCTTCACAGTTTACCAGATATACCTGTATGTATTTTAGCTGATATAGGGGCGACTGCTTCACAGTAAACCAGATATACCTGTATGTATTTAAGCTGATACAGGGGTGACTGCTTCACAGTAAACCAGATATACCTGTATGTATTTTAGCTGATATAGGGGCGACTGCTTCACAGTTAACAAGATATACCTGTATGTATTTTAGCTGATATAGGGGCGACTGCTTCACAGTTAACCAGATAAACCTGTATGTATTTAAGCTGATATAGGGGCGACTGCTTCACAGTAAACCAGATATACCTGTATGTATTAAAGCTGATATAGGGGTGACTGCTTCACAGTAAACCAGATATATCTGTATGTATTTTAGCTGATATAGGGGTGACTGCTTCACAGTAAACCAGATAAACCTGTATGTATTTTTGCTTATATAGGGGCGACTGCTTCACAGTTAACCAGATATACCTGTATGTATTTTTGCTTATATAGGGGCGACTGCTTCACAGTTAACCAGATATACCTGTATGTATTTTTGCTTTTATAGGGGCGACTGCTTCACCGTTAACCAGATATACCTGTATGTATTTTAGCTGATATAGGGGTGTGACTTCTTCACAGTTAACCAGATATACCTGTATATATTTTAGCTGATATATGGGCGACTGAATCACAGTTAACCAGATATACCTGTATGTATTTTAGCTGATATAGGGGCGACTGCTTCAAGTTAACCAGATATGCTTGTATGTATTTTAGCTGATATAGGGGCGACTACTTCACAGTTAACCAGATATACCTGTATGTATTTTAGCTGATATAGGGGCGACTGCTTCACAGTTAGCCATATATACCTGTATGTATTTAAGCTGATATAAGGGAGACTGCTTCACAGTGAACCAGATATACCTGTATGTATTTTAGCTGATATAGGGGCGACTGCTTCACAGTTAACCAGATATACCTGTATGTATTTAAGCTGATATAGGCGTGACTGCTTCACAGTTAACCAGATAAACCTGTATGTATTTAAGCTGATATAGGGGCGACTGCTTCATAGGGGCGACTGCTTCACAGTTAACCAGATATACCTGTATGTATTTTAGCTGATATAGGGGTGACTGCTTCATAGGGGCGACTGCTTCACAGTTAACCAGATAAACCTGTATGTATTTTAGCTGATATAGGGGCGACTGCTTCATAGGGGCGACTGCTTCACAGTTAACCAGATATACCTGTATGTATTTTAGCTGATATAGGGGTGACTGCTTCACAGTTAGCCAGATATACCTGTATGTATTTTAGCTGATATAGGGGCAACTGCTTCACAGTGAACCAGATAAACCTGTATGTATTTTAGCTTATATAGGGGCGACTCTTTCATAGGGGCGACTGCTTCACAGTTAACCAGATATACCTGTATGTATTTTAGCTGATATTGGGGCGACTGCTTCATAGTGAACCAGATATACCTGTATGTATTTGTAGCTGATATAGGGGCGACTGCTTCACAGTGAACCAGATATACCTGTATGTATTTTAGCTTATATAGGGGCGACTGCTTCATAGGGGGGACTGCTTCACAGTAAACAAGATATACCTGTATGTATTTTAGCTGATATAGGGTTGACTGCTTCACAGTTAGCCAGACATACCTGTATGTATTTTAGCTGATATAGGGGCGACTGCTTCACAGTTAGCCAGATATACCTGTATGTATTTTAGCTTATATATGGGCGACTGCTTCACAGTAAACCAGATATACCTGTATGTATTTTAGCTTATATAGGGGCGACTGCTTCACAGTTAGCCAGATATACCTGTATGTATTTTAGCTGATATAGGGGCGACTGCTTCACAGTTAATCAGATATACCTGTATGTATTTAAGCTGATATTGAGGCGACTGCTTCACAGTTAACCAGATATACCTGTATGTATTTTAGCTTATATAGGGGCGACTGCTTCAACGTTAATCAGATATACCTGTATGTATTTTAGTTGATATAGGGGCGACTTCTTCATAGGGGCGACTGCTCCACAGTTAACCAGATATACCTGTATGTATTTTAGCTGATATAGGGGTGACTGCTTCACAGTGAACCAGATATACCTGTATGTATTTTAGCTGATATAGGGGCAACTGCTTCACAGTGTACCAGATATACCTGTATGTATTTTAGCTTATAAATGGGTGACTGCTTCATAGGGATGACTGCTTCACAGTTAACCAGATATACCTGTATGTATTTTAGCTTATATAGGGGCGACTGCTTCATAGGGGCGACTGCTTCACAGTTAACCATATATACCTGTATGTGTTTTAGCTGATATTGGGGCGACTGCTTCACAGTTAACCAGATATACTTGTATGTATTTTAGCTGATACAGGGGTGACTGCTTCACAGTTAACCAGATATACCTGTATGTATTTTAGCTGATATAGGGGCGACTGCATCACAGTTAACCAGATATACCTGTATGTATTTTAGCTGATATAGGGGTGACTGCTTCACAGTTAGCCAGATATACCTGTATGTATTTTAGCTGATATAGGGGCGACTGCTTCACAGTTAGCCAGATATACCTGTATGTATTTTAGCTTATATAGGGGTGACTGCTTCACAGTTAGCCAGATATACCTGTATGTATTTTAGCTTATATAGGGGCGACTGCTTCACAATTAGCCAGATATACCTGTATGTATTTTAGCTGATATAGGTGTGACTGCTTCACAGTTAATCAGATATACCTGTATGTATTTTAGCTGATATTGGGGTGACCTCTTCACAGTTAACCAGATATACTTGTATGTATTTTAGCTGATATTGGGGTGACTGCTTCACAGTTAATCAGATATACCTGTATGTATTTTAGCTGATATTGGGGTGACTGCTTCACAGTTAACCAGATATACCTGTATGTATTTTAGCTGATATAGGGGTGACTGCTTCACAGTTAACCAGATATACCTGTATGTATTTTAGCTGATATAGGGGTGACTACTTCACAATTAATCAGATATACTTGTATGTATTTTAGCTGATATAGGGGCGTCTGCTTCACAGATAATCAGATATACTTGTATGTATTTTAGCTGATATAGGGGTGACTGCTTCACAGTTAACCAGATATACCTGTATGTATTTTAGCTGATATAGGGGCGACTGCTTTACAGTTAATCAGATATACCTGTATGTATTTTAGCTGATATTGGGGCGACTGCTTCACAGTTAACCATATATATCTGTATGTATTTTAGCTGATATAGGGCGACTGCTTCACAGTTAACCAGATATACCTGTATGTATTTTAGCTGATACAGGGGTGACTGCTTCACAGTTAACAAGATATACCTGTATGTATTTTAGCTGATACAGGGGTGACTGCTTCACAGTTAACCAGATATACCTGTATGTATTTTAGCTGATATTGGGGTGACTGCTTCACAGTTAACCAGATATACTTGTATGTATTTTAGCTGATATAGGGGCAACTGCTTCACAGTTAATCAGATATACCTGTATGTGTTTTAGCTGATATTGGGGCGACTGCTTCACAGTTAACCAGATATACTTGTATGTATTTTAGCTGATACAGGGGTGACTGCTTCACAGTTAATCAGATATACCTGTATGTATTTTAGTTTATATAGGGGCGATTGCTTCACAGTTAGCCAGATATACCTGTATGTATTTTAGCTTATATAGGGGCGACTGCTTCACAGTTAACTAGATATACCTGTATGTATTTAAGCTTATATAGGGGTGATTGCTTCACAGTTAACCAGATATACCTGTATGTATTTTAGCTGATATATGAGTGACTGCTTCACAGTTAACCAGATATACCTGTATGTATTTTAGCTGATATTGGGGTGACTGCTTCACAGTTAACCAGATATACCTGTATGTATTTTAGCTGATATAGGGGTGACTGCTTCACAGTTAACCAGATATACCTGTATGTATTTTAGCTGATATAGGGGTGACTGCTTCACAATTAATCAGATATACTTGTATGTATTTTAGCTGATATAGGGGCGTCTGCTTCACAGATAATCAGATATACTTGTATGTATTTTAGCTGATATAGGGGTGACTGCTTCACAGTTAACCAGATATACCTGTATGTATTTTAGCTGATATAGGGGCGACTGCTTTACAGTTAATCAGATATACCTGTATGTATTTTAGCTGATATTGGGGCGACTGCTTCACAGTTAACCATATATATCTGTATGTATTTTAGCTGATATAGGGCGACTGCTTCACAGTTAACCAGATATACCTGTATGTATTTTAGCTGATACAGGGGTGACTGCTTCACAGTTAACAAGATATACCTGTATGTATTTTAGCTGATACAGGGGTGACTGCTTCACAGTTAACCAGATATACCTGTATGTATTTTAGCTGATATTGGGGTGACTGCTTCACAGTTAACCAGATATACTTGTATGTATTTTAGCTGATATAGGGGCAACTGCTTCACAGTTAATCAGATATACCTGTATGTGTTTTAGCTGATATTGGGGCGACTGCTTCACAGTTAACCAGATATACTTGTATGTATTTTAGCTGATACAGGGGTGACTGCTTCACAGTTAATCAGATATACCTGTATGTATTTTAGTTTATATAGGGGCGATTGCTTCACAGTTAGCCAGATATACCTGTATGTATTTTAGCTTATATAGGGGCGACTGCTTCACAGTTAACTAGATATACCTGTATGTATTTAAGCTTATATAGGGGTGATTGCTTCACAGTTAACCAGATATACCTGTATGTATTTTAGCTGATATGTGAGTGACTGCTTCACAGTTAACCAGATATACCTGTATGTATTTTAGCTGATATTGGGGTGACTGCTTCACAGTTAACCAGATATACTTGTATGTATTTTAACTGATATAGGGGTGACTGCTTCACAGTGAACCAGATATACCTGTATGTATTTTAGATGAAAACTATTTTTTTCGTAATTTAAGGTTGCAGCCAACATCACAGCTATTGTTGGAGAAACTGGCGGCAACGTACTTGCAGTATGAAGTTGAAGACTTGGACCCGGCTTCAGAATACATCTTTATGGTGGCAGCAGTCAATGGTGCTGGAACCAGTGATGTCAGTAATATCCTGGCAGCAAGGACATATGATGCAGGTAATTTAAGATTAATCAACATGGCTGTCCTGGAGACTGTTATGTCAGCTAATTCTTGTCAGTGGACTGCGTGGCATCAGACCCAGGATCAAGGTATCATGGGTTAGATCCTCTGCCATGGCTACGTGTTGTATCCCTAAGCAAGATATTTTATCCTCATATGCTTAGTACTGGTTCTAGTGGTAAATGGTAAATACATGTAAATAGGTTAAAAAATAAACCATGATGGTTTATATCTCAAATATTTTTTCTCCAGATCATTAACATATTACAGATATTAATTTACAGGTAGTGTTATCAGTATATAATGATATATGATAAAGAAATTGTTGACTCTTATACTTCATGGATTCCCATTGAAACCAAATTGTGGTACTCTTCATATTTGCAGGATTGACGGTAACTGGCTAACATAAAATCTTTGTCAACTGTTTTATATAAATCAAGTCAGTAGGTGTCCAAATATCAATCCAGGGGCCATGAGTTTGATTCCCCATCCAGCCACAGTCTCCGTGATGACTGATATATAACATTGCAGCTCATTATCATTTGTCTCTTACTACTGATTCAAGTGGGAAAGTTATCAGTTACTTGGCAGGGTTAGAAATTTCTTATAAAAGCTACTCGTCCTCTCCATTCCAACATTTTTAATTGAATGCTTAAAATCAAAGAAATATTAAGGTAATTTTCTTAAATCTTACTCGTCCTAACTAAATGTTCACTCGTCATGGCAAGCAGATGAGTGAGATTTTCCAGCCCTGCATGGGGAAATGGGAAACAGTGGTTAGGTTAACTGATCATCTGTTAGCCGTCATTGGCATAAAATGATGCTAAATAGTCAACCAATCAATCAATCAATCATTCAGTTAATCAATCAATATAAATCAGAAAGGCACACTTGGTTGAAACAAAGCCATTCCATTCAACTTATACATGTACTAGTTTTTTATACTAACTTATTTTAGATTGATTGCAAAGAAAGCTCAATCTTCTATGAACAACTTTTGAGTTCTTTTCCTGGGTAAAATCTTCCCGCACTAATATTCTGATAACACACTTTTCTTCAATTATTTGAATTTAAATGAAGTGTACAGCCCTGTATAACATGCACTCTCCCATGCCAGATTTTTTGTCTCCATTTTATTGGTGTGAGATCTCGCCCTAAGGTCGAGATAAAATTCAGACACTCATAAAATACATTGAATAGTTATTTTAACTTAATTGATCATTATATTTTAAGGTCACCTTTAAGATGTTAAATTATATGATTTATGTCGTATATTTTATACCTTACATCATATATAACTCTAAATGCAGATATCTTTATCTGGCATGCAAGAAGTCATTATTTCAACTTTATACTCATGAAACATTCTCATGATATCACCAGGTCCGTCTGAACCGAGGAATGTGTACATCATAGATGTGAAGCCACACAACCTTACGATTGGCTGGGAGATTCCAGAGACAACAAATGGGGAGATCAGGAAATACAAAATACAGTATAGTGAGAAGAACAGCCCTGAAGGTTGGTATGAAGTACAATTTGTAATACCCCCGCTAATTAAAGAATGGTGAAGGGCCATTAAGTGTTACACCTGTCTGTCCCTCCTGTCATTTGTCTGGTTGTAAATTAGTTTCATATTAATAACTTCCAAAGGGGTCTGTGTATTGAATTAATATTTCCTGTGTACCTGTATAATTATACCTGCAGATAAGTTTGATAATTGTCAATGTCTGTAAATGTTTACAGGAGTTTTGCCTCATATTTCGACTTAATATTTGGTAAATAATTGATTACCGTTCAATAGCGGATGAATTGCTCATCCTACATCCCTTCCACGCTCTCATCGTACCCTGCTGTGACATGACAATATATTAAAACATATGATGTGATATATTTAATTTGACGTCTTAAAGCTATCGTGGTAAAATTTGATAAAACTTTAAATTAAATTAAATAGTCAATGTGTTTGGTATGCAGGAAAAGTAACCTCACATGGCTTTTTCGGTACAGATTGAAAATTCTGTCCTTTGGGATAACTGTTTTTGATGGAGCCTAGTTCCATGCCTTCTAGCCGGACCTCCAACCATGTAAGATACTTATAGTGTCAACAGGCACATTTCTAGTTGTTATACTGTCAGGAATTTGGTGATTACAGGTGTTTACAGGTGCTTAGTATCGCAGGTAAAGAGAAATAAGTGTTGTTAGCAGGATAAAATGCCTTAAATAAATAATCAACACATTAATGAACAATACATCTTTGTACTGACAGCTCTTTCATGGACATCAAAAGTAGCGCCTTTTATATAATGTTTGATATAGCAATTTAATTTAGACACATAGGCTTGGTAGATTGGAAGCCAGGCCCGATTAGCTCTGTCAGCTATGCGTCTGACCATCAATCCAGGGGTCATGAGTTTGAATTCTCACCCCCCCACACTGACAATAGTCTCTGTGATGATTGATATATGACATTGTTTCTCATTATCATTCGTCTCTTACTGCTGAGTCAAGTGAAAAAGTTATCAGTTACTTGCGGAGATGGGTGGGCTCGAGTACTGGTTAACCTTTCAGGATCCCAGGAAACAGTGGTTAGGTTAATTTATTGTCTGTTAGCTTTTTTTATGTTGTTTAAACACATTACATGGCATACAGTTGTATTAGGGGAAGAAGACCCCAGATTCATACACAATCATGTACATTGATCTATCAAAGGAGAAAAGTCATTCTTCTGCAAATAAAATGCAGAATTTCTCTCTTAGCTTGTTTAGACCTAACTTAAATCAAACCCACAACCTCTGTGGTAAGTGATCTTGGAATGTTACCTTATACCAGAGGAATCTTGATAGAAAACTTATTGATGAATATATATAAGTTACTACTAAGCGGCGGCGACTGCAGTTTTACTGAATATTGGTAAGTATTTATTTTGCTCTTCCAGAACGCAACATCATATTGACAAGCAATGGCAGTGCGAGTGTGGCTTACATTATACGGAACCTGAAACCCTACACCTGGTTCACGCTGCAGGTACAAGCGGCTACCATGGAGGCGGACCAGGTGTTGTGGGGCAACTGGTCGCAGGATGTAGATGTCAAGACTTTGGAAGCAGGTACTGTACATAAATTGGTTATTATGTTATTTACATCTGTCTGGATGAAGCGGGGCCCAGTTAGCTCAATAGATAGCTGTCGGACTACCAATTCAGGGTCGTGAGTTTGAATCCCCTTCTGGTCACTGTCCCTGTGATGATTAATGAAGGAAATTGTGTCTCATTGTTAATTGTCTCTCATCACTGATTCAAGTGGGAAAGTTATCAGTTACTTTTGGAGATGGACATGCTCAAGTACTGGTTAGCCTTCATGGATACCAGGAAAGAGTGGTTTGATTGTCTGCTTGCCCTGGATAGCATAAAAATGAGGCTAAATATTCAATCAAACTGTCAGGTACATTGTCTTGAAAGTCTTACAGAGAGATTTTGTTTACTTTGAAAATTTTCTTTGATATTTCTTTACAAAGACTTGTTATTTACCTGGAAAATATCCATTCATACTTCTTAGGGAGACTTTTTATGGATAATATGGAAATTTACATCTGACAGGTACATGATACAAGATACAAAACTTTATTTAGATTTAGCAGGGCATAAATACAAGTATAAGCTATGAATAGCTATTGACCAACATTTCCATTGATATTTCTGTCAATAGTTAGAAATGTTATTGTTCTGAAATGAATATCTTATATAGCCTTTAAATTATATTGACAGAATGCCAAACAAATTCCACTGTAATTATATGATAACATTATATTTAACATTATTGTTTATCGTGGATATTTGTATTTATTCTATACCTATAAGTGTATAGCCAATCACGCATTCCAGATGTTACCACGTGACCGTACAGTATGTAGAAGTTTATTGGATCCTATAAATCTTATATTGTACAGTTCAAAATTCAAGATGGCAATATAATGAAAAAAATAAAAATTTAGTAGAAATTTCAACAATAAAAACAAACAACCAACAAAATATCTGGCATGACGATTGAGGCGATGAGAAAATCTGAATATCTGTCAATGCAACTTCCATCGTCTGCCGCTTTGAACTCATAGTTTATTATTTAAAAGGATCTTGATTTTTCTTTACTTTTTATATAAATTCTTTCAGATTGCAGTATAGAATAAAAAGATCATTTCACAGTGTTTTTGTACAATATGGGAATATATTGTACTCATACATATCATGGTAAACTTGGACGCGATGTCTACGATGTCTCGTCCGATATGGTTTTCACCACAATACATACTCGTACGATATATTCCCATATTGTACAAAACACTGTAAAATAACCTTATATTATTCTATACCTTAAAGTGTATAGCCAATCATGTACTCCAGATGTTACGTGACCATACTATATATATATAGAAGTTTTGTCCAATAAATTTTATATTGTACAGTTTAAAATTCAACTACGACGTCTTGTTCAATATGGTTTTCACCACAATACATACTCGTAAAATATATTCCAATTTTCCTATATTGTACAAAACACTGTGAAATAACCTTGTAATAATAATTGTTCAAAGCACTTAAGCTTACACGACGTTGAGCAGAATTTTACGTTAACAAGTTACTGACAATAGTAACATGTTGTCTTTCTACTTCTATTTGAATTTAAAAGATACTGAATATGCATTATTTCACATACTGGAGTGTTACGCCAGCAAAGATTGGAACAACTTAGCCCTGATCTTGTCTGTAAGGATAGATATTGGAGCCTGAACACCCCATACTGCAGTTATACAATAGATATGTATTCATGAAATTTTCAGAGCCTACAGGGCGTCCCCGTGAAGTGAGAGCACAGGCCATGTCCTCGGATACTATACAAGTCACATGGGAGGTACGATTGGCTGCGATCAGTAGTGTTTATTATTTTATGAATTAAACGCTGGTAATTTAGCGAATATTTGTGAGCTGACTGCTTGTGACAGACATTTACGATTTGCAGTAATCTATATATAGAGGAATGGTTGCCATTTATATTATAATCATAATGTGGTGAAATCAGTGTTAAATGCATTTTCAAAGAAATTAAAACAGAACAATTATATTAATAGTAATAGAAACATTGATTATACTCACTCGCACAAAAATTACCTATTATGCTATACGAGCACCATAGATGTTTTTGGAAGGCAAGCATAGTAAATGCCTTCTATAGCGATCGTGCAACCCAAAGTACAGTTTTGTTCTTAAACCTTTGTTATACTGTTGACAGTGATTTCATTTCCTCCGATCGCTAAAATGGTTCCAAAATGTAAAATGCAAATGCCATAGCGCAGCACGTAAATATCCAAATTTGATTTTATTACGAGTTTTGTTCTATTAAATAGAGAATAAAACACTTCAGATATGCTGAAATACTGCGCATTAATATAGCAATGGTAAAAATAGTTCCCGTTCAATGTCCCAAGCGACGATAACTATACTTTAGCCGCCATTTTTTTTTTGTAAAATGCACGGAAAAATTAACAATAATGATTGATTCGGAATTATTTATATTAATAAAAGAAGGGCTGGAATATTTTAAAAGGTAGTATACTTGTTTTGTTTATTCAAAAAAATTGATTTAAACTTGCGCAAAGGCCAATGTTTGTACTTTTCTCTTCGATTGTTCGTGAACATCAGTAATTTTTTATTGACGTTAACACTATTATACAAATGTGTTTTTTTTTCTTTGTTATACAATGTGCTATAAAATCAGAACTCTAGTACGCCAGCCACATTTAAAGCATCTATAACAACGAAAAACATACAAAAAAATTTGATGCTCAATACTTTGTATGAAGTGCTCACAATTTGTTCAGAAACACATTATATAAGGGTCATCTCAAAAGGAGAAGGGAGACCGCAGCGTGGTCTAGTGGTAGAGCGTCCGCCTTGCATGCGGAAGGTTGTGGGTTCGATCCCCAGCTGGGTCATACCAAGGACTTTAAAAATGGTACTAGAAGCTTCCTCACTTGACGTTCAGCATTTGGAAGAGAGTTCTAGGTCTGGTCGGCCCGGTGTCAGTATAATGTGACTGGGTGGGGTATCATACCATGTGTCTGTGGCATGGGGTATCATACCATGTGTCTGTGGCATGATACTCCAGTGTGACAGCGTTCAGAGTACTGTCTCAAGTAGACACCGTCGCCATATGACTGAAAAATTGTTGAAAGCGTTGCTAAACACCATACAACAACAACAACAAGAACAAAAGTAGAAGGGAGGCAACCTGTGTTATACTTTGTTCATTTTTTTTTCTATCTTTCAACCACTGTCCACAGGTTGTTTGGGTTATTATAAAGTGAATTGCATCTGTCTTTCAGATAATTTGTTTTATATGATTTTTTGCTCGTTGCTACATTATATAGAAGACTTCTGTTGCAACTAACATAATATATATGATCATGTGTTTGATAGGTCATTCATGAATGTTTTAATTTATGATATCAAGAAGGCATACAATAAAAAAAGAATCAAAATTGTATATAGTTATGTCCATCACCAAATTAAAAATTAGAAAATATCCATATTTGAATTAAAAAATATTTCATTATTATAACAAAATTTCTTTTATGTCTTTAGATCTGTATCAGTTAATTGGTAAATCCGTATATCATAATCTGACAAAAATTAAAGAAAAAACGACATGATGGGCAAAACTGTGAACGAGTAAACCTTCCTTCAGGCCATTTAGGCCTTTGATTATTAATATGTGAGATTTTATTATAAAGTTATAGTTTAAAAAGAAAACATTAAGCAGTCTGATTTTTCAATATACCATCAATATTATTAATTGCACTTAATAAATTGCAAAAAACGTTTAACATATCTTTTAGGCTGTCTTACAGCAGAAGCAAAATGGGCCAATTAAAAGATACTATATCAGGTATTGGTTGCTAAGCAACACAAGCCATCAACTTGGAGAAAAGGTCAGTGAGTCCCTTGACCTAAAAGTGAATATCAGTGACCTTGACCCCTGGATATGGTACAAGTTCAAGGTGATATCTGAGAATGATGGTGGATTGGGAGAGCCAAGTGAAGATATCGTGGCACGGACATTACCAGCAGGTACATATGTCACAGGCAACATTGTTTAAAGAGGGTATATCAGTAAAAAAATGCTATCAATGTTAAAAAAATAAAATTACTTTTAAAATAGATAAAAAGTATCCCTTTATCATCAGTTAATAAAATCTGAATGGTTTTGTATGTCAAATCCACCAAAACATGACAAAATTGATATTTTTACTTGAAATCAAAATCCCATTATAAAAATAGACAGCACTTCTATACAGATTGAGGAACTTCACATCAGCATTCGGCCTCTTTCTAAGATAAACACTTGTAATTATATGTAAACCCATTTCATGGATCAAATGGAAATCAAAACAGGTTTACATTACGTCATTTTTAAGTAATGTCTCTATGAATGATCATTGTTTATTGTTATTGATGTTGTTGCTCTACTATTGGCCTATTTGCTATCTTAATGATTTAAAAAGATTAAATTTATTTTTGTTTAAATATTTAGCATCATTATTATGCCATTGAGGGCTAACAGATGATCAGTTTATCGAACCACTCTTGCATTGGATCCTTGAAGGTTAACTAGTACTGAAGCACACCAATCTTGGCACATAACTAATAATTTTCCCGCTTGAATCAGCAATGAGAGACAAGTGACATTGAGATGCAATGTTATATAACAATCATCACAGAGAATGTGGCTAGGCAGATATTCAAACTCGTGACCCCTGGATTAATAGTCAAATGCGCTATCTATGCGCTACTGACTGAGCTAATCGGGCAAGGATCATATAATTTGCCCGGTGACTTCTCAAAAACAACACCTAGTATTGGTTCTACCCCTAGTTGGGCCCAAATAAGCTCAGTCGGTTATGCGGCTGACTATCAATCCAGGGATCATGAGTGCGAATCGCTGCCCGGCAACGGCATGATTGATATGCGATTGTGTCTCATTATTTTTTGTCTCTCTCCGCTGATTCAAGTGGGAAAGTTATCAGTTACTTGCGGAGATGGGATGTGCTTGAGTACTGGTTAACCATTCAGGATCCCACGAGACAGTAGTTGGGTTAACTCATCGTCTGTTAGCCCTCGATGGCATGAAAATGACTCTAAATATTCAATCAATCAATCAATTAGTATGAATAAATGAAAAAAAAAATACACAAAACTACAAGAACAGGAACACAAAGTTGCTATTACTACATGGATTTGGTATAATACTTGATACAGTTCAGAAACAGCTGATAACAAGAAACATTGTCACAATTGTCATCAGGCCTATTTTGCACATTTCAGCCCCAACTGAAGCTCCAACCAACGTCACGGCCGAGGTCTTGACTCCTCACACAGTTCTAGTATCCTGGCTGGTACGTATCTTATTGATTTGATTTTAATTGTTGAAGATGACATTTAAACATTTAAATATTTCAGAATGAGGTATAAAGACAAAATTCCTTTACAATATCAAGATTTGATAATTCCTGCTGAAAGTTTTATGCCCTTACTATTTGCCTGAAGATTCTAACTGAAACATTTTGTTTTATATTCACTGTTCTATGTTTCAGCTGTTCCCAGAGTCTGAGTAGAACAGTGAATTATCAGGTTTATTATTCACTATAATTGTATGTTTCAGCTGCCCCAGAGTCTGAGTAAAACAGTGAATTATCAGGTTTATAATTCACTATAATTGTATGTTTCAGCTGTCCCCAAAGTCTCAGTAGAACAGTGAATTATCAGGTTTATATTTTACTATTGTAAGTTTCAATTGCCCCCAGAGTCTGAGTGGAATAGTGAATTATCAGGTTTTATAATTCACCTTTGTATGTTTCAGCTGCCGCCAGAGTCTGAGTGGAAGAGTGCATTATCAGGTTATTTAATTCACTATAATTGAAAGTTTCAGCTGCCCCGAGAGTCTGAGTGGAACAGTAAATTATCAGGTTTTATAATTCACTCTTGTATGTTTCAGCTGCCCCACGAGTCTGAGTGGAACAGTGAACTATCAGGTTTTATAATCAAGTATTGGAGAGAGGCTGATGACAATGTTACCAGAGTGACTTCCCTTGGTATTGATGACCCATCAGTTACAGTTAGGTAATAAAATAGAACTAAACAAATAATTCTACATTGATTAAACTTTGGTGTACACTGTGGACAATAAATCAGTGGTTATATGGTGTAGAAATGCACAGTTAACACAAGGACGTCAGAATAGATTGTGGTATTTTAATTTCAGTCGATTTCAGTTGCATGTTAAATTAATTGTTAAATTAAACATTGTCAGAATACTGTACATTTACAATCTAATCACTTTATCTGGCTACTTAATATTGTATAAATAACTTATATTAAATGTAAAAAAGAGAACAATTCTTAAAAAAGTTCATAATACGAAGAGAACAGCATAATGTAAGGGAGATAACCTGTGTTAAATATTTGATAAGTCAGCTGGAGTGAGTGGCCCTTTGTTTGATGTTCCCTCTCTTTTCCATCTGTAACTGAACAGGGGAAGTCTGGGACTAAAACTAGAGACCATTTGTTGAAAGGGCAGATACTTTAATGACAGAGCTAACTGGACTGCTGACATAGGTTTCTCTCTTAACAGGTTATATACACACTGTGACACATCACCAGTGGACTAAGTATACAGAGAAACTTTAAATCATTTGCTGTTTTCTGTGTATATACTTGCAAACAGCTCTATGCTTCTATATTTTATCCTTATGTATAGAGTTCTATGTAACAGTATATCCCTATCCTTGTGTACAGAGCTCCATACTTCTGTATATCCTTGTGTACAGAGCTCTATATTTCTGAATATGGTGTGTACAGAGCACCATATTTCTGCATTTTCTTGTGTGCAGAGCTCCATACCTCTGCATAATCTTGTGTACAGGGCTCAATGTGTCTATAAATTCTTGTGTACATAGCTCTATACATTTTTATGTTCTTGTGTACAGTGCTCCATATGTCTACATATTCTTGTGTACATAGCTCCATATGTTTGCATATCCTTGTGTACTGAGCTCTATATGTCTACATAACCTGAATTCTGAATATCCTGAGCAGAGAGCTCAACACTTCTGCATACAAAGCCTTGTGTGCTGCAATATCATTTAATGATGACAATACATAGTTAAATAACTAAAGGAGTGGAATGCCTTTTTCAAAATTGAAATTTTCTTGTTTCTTATTTTACATAAATTCAGTTGTAAAACAATTTATTGCTGCATCTTAGATCACTCTCAAAGTCTCCCAGGGTAGACAGTACTAAGCATATGCGGATGAAGTGTCTCGCTCAAAGACACCACACATAGCCATTGGGGAGGATCGAATCTGCGACCCTCCGATTCTGGGTTTGATGCTGAACCACTGTGCTCTTGCTTATTACTATCTAGACCACATACTCCATTAAAAATTGCTTGAAAGCTCATTGTAAAAGATAATATCTCACACTCCAGGCCTCTCTTTCACCAATATAAATAATTTTTACTACATTCTTAAATGCTTAAAAACTTAATCAAACTTAAGTTAAATTAAAGTAGTTAAATACATCTTAAGAAAATTTTGGAGATATGGGAGCCTGCAATCTGGTTTCACTAAACATCTCCAGCTGAGAGTTTCCTCAAATAAAAAATCTCAATTCCTCGAAATGATTTATTGAACTCATAACACATTATTTGGCATCATGGGATACCCATGGGTGTCAATTCCGATACTTTCCATTCATCACACATGGGAAATTATGTAGCTCTGCGTTGTTTTATTTGAACAGAACAGAACAAAATACAACTAATATTAAAAAACGCGTTTGCATGAAACTAGCATTGTGATTGGATAGCGTTTGCTTCATGAAATCATGAAGGAACCAATCATATGGTTGGATTGTGGCTTAGTACAAATGATGCAAAGTTAGTGTAATATCCCACGGGTGATAAATGGAGAGTATTGGAATTGATTACGCAGGGTATCCGAAGATGATTATTTGGCTACACAGCGTATTTACTCATTGAAAACATGCAAAATGATTGATGTAAACAAATAATAGCATTTTAAAAAGACATTGAGTTGAGCAAAATCTCAAGTTGATAAAAAAATATGTTAACTGACACTGGGGCCAGAACATTAATCAAATTTCTGACAGAAATATTTTACCAACTCTAAAAAAATTGAGCATAAACATATGTATGTGTAAGCATCTAATTATGTGTTACATACACTACTGACTAGCACATTTATGTATCATTTCAGTGGCTTGAATCCATGGACGACATATGAATTACAAATTGCAGCCTTCACTGACCAGTTGGCCATCGGCGAGGGACCCTTTAGCAGCAACATTACAGTTAAAACAATGCAGTCTGGTATAATTATATATATTTACCTAACCTTACATTTCTTTTAAATATTCGCTTAAAATTATTAAATTATATACCAAATATGAAATTTAGATATCCCAGTATGTGTGCAGACACTTAAATTAATTTCTGTTTTGGAAAGGGGCATAACTCATGTATACAATAAATTGTTTGGTTTTTAAATAATTTACGCAATAAGTGTGGTGCCACTAGTTTTGTAAAGCTGTTAATATTGTTAAGTTTCATATTTTGAGATTACAAGAATCTTGCAGATAGATAATTCCTGTATTTTTAGTTATCCCGAGGGATGGAATTGTCTACCGGTATCTGAACCAAAAAAGTCATATTAGACTATTTTTTTGGCATACCAAACACATTGAATATTTATTTTGATTTAAATTATTATTAAATTTAACCACAATGGCTTTTAAGATGTCAAATTAAATATATAATGTCATAATATTTAGTACGGCACGTCATAGTTACTCCACAGCAGTGTAGGATGAGTGAGTGACGGGGTGTAGGATGAAAAATTTATGCCTGTTAAAAATATGTGGAAATCGTTGTCCGGTATGCAAGAATACTATTTCATATGGTATTATGAGTGACTTCTCTGGTTGTACATTCAAAGGTGTAAATATTGATGTGCTAGCATGATGAAAAGTAAAATTTAGTTGCAGTATTGTCATGTGTCCGACTAAAATGACTTTCACAATAAATGAAATAATTGCCTAACTAAATATTATAAATAAATATTCTTATCTTGTAAAAAGTACAAAATGGTTAAATTTAAACATTAGCCCTTCATGGATTCGTAATTGATCTGAGCGAAAGCGATTATCGCTAATTGGATTATTGACCTACTTTATTGATTGACAGCCCACATCAGGTCAATTTCATTTAATCAGATATTCTTATCTTTCTCAAATCTGTAAAGCCGGGCCTGATTAACCCAGTCGGGTACATGTCTGACTATCAATCCAGGAGTTGTGAGTTTGAATCCTCACCCGGCAACAGTCTCCGAGATGATTGTATACAACATTGTGTCTCATTATCATTTGTCACCACGGATTCAAGTGGGAAAGTTATTAGTTACTTGTGGAGTGGAGATGGGATGTGCTCGAGTTCTGGTTAAACTTTCAGGATCCAAGGAAACGGTGGTTAGGTTAACTGATCGTCTGTTAGCCCTCAGTGGCATAAAAATGACACTAAATATTCAATCAATCTATTCAATCAAATCTGTAAAACTAACAAACCAGATTCACCAGGATATGTTTATATATATCTTCAGGTTACATAATGACATTTCTATTGACACACGTTTTGTTATATGTTTACTTTATTGTAACTAAATATTCATTATTTAATGTATGTATATGTAAATGCATCATTGCTTACATTGTTGACAATTTGCTATTTTGGACATCTTATTGTCAACTAAATACACTTACCTGAAATTATGTCATTCTGTTTACAGCATAGTTAGAATTGTCAAATACAGTTTACTCAATATGGGTAGCACATGAATATTTATATCTATTTTATGGTATTTAAGTAACAGATATATCTAACTACAAAATATTCCTTACACGGAAGGTTCCATCTAAAAATAGGATGACAAAGTTTCACAATAGCGAATTAGATTTATACACAACATATGTATATATAAATATTTTAATATGTATATACATGTAAAAATATTATTTTATTGCAACTGATTGATTACATTGTTTGTATTGTCACTTTGTAAAGGGTATGCGTGATCCAGCGACATTAACATAAAATTATAGTTGTGTTAATCATTGTTAAAAATATATCTTCTTTTTTTTTTCAGAACCAGGAATGATCAAAGATTTTGAATACACAGCAACAATAACAACATTAAGGTTGTCATGGAAACCTCCTGTAATAACCAATGGCATTATCACAGAATATCGTATCACCTACCAATTGATTGGTTCAGCGGTTGCGACTATGCCCTCTCCAATCTTTCAACCAATCATATTTGAATATGCCATGGATGTTTATAATGACAGTAAAATCATGACTGAAATATTTCGAACATTCCGTGTAAATATAAATGTTGGTGCTTTTTTACTATTAGCTGAAATGTGTGATTCAGTTTTGGCCAATCAGACTTTTGTTGACAGTTTTGATAAATCTGATATAAACCAATCAGAAACAGTGTTACAAATGTTTAGCATATCAAACGATATAATTGATTGGATGGTGGGGAAAAGTGTAAATGTGTTGGATTTCTGTAAAGATTTGGAAATGGCATCATTACAAATGAAAGACAGATATTCAGGTAAACTATTAACTACCGTACCAGCTTCTGTTATCACATTACAAATTCAATAGCACATTTTAAACTTGCAAAAATTGCAGGCCCGGTTAGCTCCGTTTGTAAGGCATCTGACTCTCACTCCAGGGGCCATGAGTTTGAATCCCCTCCAGGTCACAGTCTTTGTGACTATTGATATAGGACATTGTATCTCATTGTTGACTGTCTCTCACCTCTGATTCAGTGGGAAAGTAACCAGTTATTTGCAGAGATGGATGTGCACTGGTGCTCAGTACTACTGGTCAACCTTCCAGGAAACAAGGAAAGAGTATTTAGGTTAATTGTTCGTCTGTCGGCCATCAATGGCATAAAATCTATGAGAAGTATTCAAATAAAGCAACAATTGCCAGAAATTGTATAAAAGCTTATATCAAAGCATTATGAGGAGTTCATAAAATAATTATTGTGTTCATTAACCAGCTACATGCACTTACATACATTTGGCCAAATCATGAAATTAATCCCAACATTTACCCAAGTCATTGTAAACCAAATTGGCAAACGTAGAGGTTTATTGACATATGTTCCATTCTTCTTTTACCTTTTTACATTTGTACAGACACACAAGTATATCCTGTGTTCAACATAACCAGTTCAGACACTCAGGTCACAATAACCAGTCTGAAGTCGGAGCATGTGTACAATGTGACCGTGTCGGCGGCAACCATAGCAGGATTTGGTAAATCTGTCAGCATACAGGCAACTACATGTACGTAACTTGGAATGTATCTTGTGCTTTATAATTGTATCTTTAATAAGTATTTTAGTTTTATGCCATGGAAAATGTATTTTCTTCTGGTTGGCGGTCATAAAGATATGATTAAGTATTATCTAAACTTCTTTCTGTAATAAATACTTTTATTAAAAATACTTTTGTCTAACAAAATGGTCAAAAAATTTGGCATTGAACATACATTAAAAATATTGAATGCTGTACCATGTAAACTGTGACATACCCTATGGTTAAATTTCTTTTCCCCAAAAGAACGAATTATACATTCAGATATAAAATTCTGCTCAATATTGACTTAAAGCCCTAACATTTACTGCCAGGTTAGTAAATATTTGTAAGAGGAGGCTATCAAATTACAACGCTACAGTAGGCTAACAACTGCTGATGGTGAATTAACACAGATCCATGTGTATAGAGTACATCCCCTTAAATTTCAATAAAAAAATTTCAAACAGCATAATTATAACAAACGCTTTTTTTGCCAATTAAATGTACATGTACATGTATTAACAATAATCTAGTAGTATGCAACATTATCACAAAAACAATGCATTGATGACTGAGTCACTGTGATGTTTTAAAAAAGGGTTCTCTGATTTGAATCCTGTACTTAATTATATAAAACCTGCCCCAGAGCCTTCTTGTGGCTTTTATATGGCAGTTGGGGCTTTAAGTTACTGCCATCACATCACAACACATTTCTGGTCACATGTATATATGGCATATCTAGTTATGTTGGTGGAGAAAGACCTCAGAATTAATCTGAGTAGAACAACTGTCCTTCAGCAAGTAGTTGGCAGACTTTCTCATCTCAAGTTTTTAGACAGAGTGGGACTTATACCCACGACCTCATTAAAAAGAGATAAATAATCCTTAGTCCACTTGGCCACAGAGGACCTTTAAATTAAGTTACAAGACTATGCTCTGTTCTGACATTCAGCCATGTACATATTTTTCTTATTCTCTAACAGCAAAAGGTATTGGAATTTCAGTAAGAGCAACAACAACAAAAAGAACAACTCGGGCACCTCTGGTACCAATCACCAGACCATCAACATCACTGGCGCCACCACTGGAACAAAAGGGAGACAACTCTCAACTGAACATTCGAGTAATTGTCGGGGGAGGAGTTTCAGGCCTTTTTCTAATCTTGATCATTCTGCTTGTTGCCATCTGTCTGTTTTTGAGGAGACGTAGATCACTGCTGGAGGAGAAGTCTCAAGGTAAGAGAACTCCGCAGACTATTTTGGGTACTTGTTGAAATCTGTCTATTCAACTTTGACCTCTACGTTATTGTCTATCCATGACTGCACAGTGGGCGGAATTTAAATGTTGCTGAATGGCTTTAAACATCACTTTCAACAATTTATCAGTTATAATGAGACAGTGTCTGCTTGAGACAGTATTCTGAGCACTGCCACACTGGAGTATCATGTGCAGACACATGGTATGATACTCTTCCAAGTCACATTATACTGACACTGGGCACAACAGATCTAGAACTATCCTCTAAGTGCTGAGTGCCAAGTTAGTAAGCTTCTAGTACCATTTTTCAAGTCTTTGGTATGACACGACCTATGACCTTCCACATGTGATGCAGAATCCTTACCCCTAGACCACTGCTGCTGCAATAAAAAAAAGAAAGTTTAATTTTTGCTCAGTTAAAATGTCAGTACATGTATTTGATAAATAAAATAAACTAACAACTGGTACTGGTCATTAGCATTTTAAGCTCACCAAAAATGCATTTGAAACAAATCTAAAAAATATGTTGGAACACAGTTTACAAATTAATTTTTAAAAAAAAGGACCACAATGTTTCTTGTAAATTACATGTATGAAATATACACAAACACCTGTTGGAGCAGATTGTTAAAGAAATCACATAACTTTAAGTACTTTAAAAGTTTCATACTTAATCTTCCTTAGGTCACCCTCTTTTAAATTTCTTTTATTCTGGCCAGGCCTGGTTAACTCAGTTGGTAGCATATCTCACTTATCAGTCCATGAGTCACAAACTTGAATCCCTACCCAGCAGTAGCCTCCATCAGTCCATGAGTCACAAACTTGAATCCCTACCCAGCAGTAGCCTCCATCAGTCCATGAGTCACAAACTTGAATCCCTACCCGGCAGTAGCCTCCATCAGTCCATGAGTCACAAACTTGAATCCCTACCCGGCAGTAGCCTCCATCAGTCCATGAGTCACAAACTTGAATCCCTACCCGGCAGTAGCCTCCATCAGTCCATGAGTCACAAACTTGAATCCCTACCCGGCAGTAGCCTCCATCAGTCCATGAGTCACAAACTTGAATCCCTACTCGGCAGTAGCCTCCATGATGATTAATATCTGATATTGCGTCTCATTGTTATTCGTCTCTCACTGCTGATTCTAGTGGAAAAATTATCAATTTTTTGTTGATGTTTTTTTTCGATTTCTGGTCTGCAAGTCAAAAGTTATAACACTTACAAATTTACGTAATGACTTCCTACCACATGATGCTATTGTTTTTTAAGTCAACATTGTGTCTAGATCTCTTTAATCCCAATCATGTCAAAGTAAAGCAATAGGTAGCGTTATTAAAAGATTCACTTCCTGGCTAAAGTCCAGTTTAGAGTGGACATACAGAGTGCAAGACTGAATCTGAATGGGCTCACATATTTTTCAGTAGAAATATAATGAATTTTAATAAAATTTGGAGTTTGGGAAGTGTGGTTGGGTGGGGGAGGTGGGGGATATACTCAGATTTTTTTAAAGGGTAGATCCACCATTAAAGCACATGCATGCATGAGTGAACATTCAACCTGCATATGACCCATCTGTTTCATGAGATGTTTTTAGTAATGCATCTTAGTTTGTATTAATATTTTATATAAGTTTTATGCCATCAAGAGCTAACAGATGAACCTCTCCACTCTTTCCTGGGATCCTGGAAGATTAACCATTACTCTAGCACACCCATCTCTGCAAATCACATAACTTTCTCACTGGAATCAGCAGCGAAAGACTAATGTTAATGAGACACAATGTCATATATCAATCATCACGGAGACGCAGCTGCCGGGCTGGTATTCTAACTCATGACCCCTGGATTGATAGTCAGACATGCTTATGACTGAGTTAACCAGAGCAAAGGAAGGTATAGAAAACAGTAAGATAATGCAAAAATGACTAAAAAAATCAAGATGGCAGAAAAGAAACCCATTGTACGTTTCTTCTGTAGTGTATTCTTTGTTAGCACTGTTACACAGGCCCTCGGTGTAAAGTCCCGTCAGAAAGACTGCTAATATTTAGTTGGCCAGCACCAAGAATTAAACCCGAGACAAGAAGTCTCATGCTGTAAGGAGCTGGTCTTGTTTCTGATTAAAATTTCCTGCTATATTATTCAAAGGTCCTAATTTTTATTTTTGATATGGGTGTATCATACCTCGTATTAGGGCTACACCTAATAATATTTGACACACATTTCATCTAAACCCTTCTTCATTTAAAGATTCACACTGCAACAGGAAGCTGTAAAATATCAGGTACAGTACAACACCTTGTTGGAGACCGGTTCCCCTTTTAATAACCAATTTGTGTTATGGTTCTTCATGTAAAAGTTTTAACATGTGCAGTACATGACTTTAGTTTAACACTTTGTTGGAGAATGGTATAGTTTAACACTTTGTTGGAGAATGATTCCCCTTTTTACAATCAAATTGTGTTATAGTTCTTCATGTAAAAGTTTTAACATGTACAGCACATGAGTATAGTTTAAAACTTTGTTGGAGACTGGTTCCCCTTTAAACAATCAAATTGTGTTATAGTTCTTCATGTAAAAGTTTAAACATGTACAGCACATGAGTATAGTTTAACACTTTCTTTGAGACTGGTTCCCCTTTTAACAATCAAATTGTGTTATAGTTCTTCATGTAAAAGTTTAAACATGTACAGCACATGAGTATAGTTTAACACTTTGTTGGAGAATGATTCCCCTTTTTACAATCAAATTGTGTTATAGTTCTTCATGTAAAAGTTTTAACATGTACAGCACATGAGTATAGTTTAAAACTTTGTTGGAGACTGATTCCCCTTTAAACAATCAAATTGTGTTATAGTTCTTCATGTAAAAGTTTAAACATGTACAGCACATGAGTATAGTTTAACACTTTCTTTGAGACTGGTTCCCCTTTTAACAATCAAATTGTGTTATAGTTCTTCATGTAAAAGTTTAAACATGTACAGCACATGAGTATAGTTTAACATTTTGTTGGAGACTGGTTCCCCTTTTAACAATCAAATTGTGTTATAGTTCTTCATGTAAAAGTTGAAACGAGTATAGTTTAACATTTTGTTAGAGACTGGTTTCACTTTTAATAACCGATTTGTGTTATGATTCTTTATGTAAAAGTTTAAACATGTGCAGCACATGACTATAGTTTAACATTTTGTTGGAGACTGGTTCCTTTTTTTTAACATTTATTATTCCAAATTTGTGGTAAGGCCATAATAAATTAATTCCTTGATTTTCATTCTAATTTGTTTCATAATTGTGGCGGTAGTGGGGAGGACCATTGTTATATTTCTGATATTAAAATGAAAGTGTTGTAAATGGAAGTATGAAGTGAAGGAAATCATTTAAAAGATCAAAATATTTGAAATGTGACACTGTTTTCGTAAATTACGGTTCCCGTTGTCAAAAAGAATATTTTGACAATAAAATATGTTGGGGGAAGGGTTAAAGTGGGTTGGGGATAAATATGTCGGAATTAATTTTTTGTGGCCAAATGGTTGTATTTAATGTTTAAATTTAGTACTAAATCCCATTTTTTTGTTTTACTTATTTTTTGTTAGCGTTTGTGGGTGCAGATGTCTTCATTACCTTTTTTTAACAAATTTCATCTTTTAATACAGTTAAAGATTTTAATAAACTTTTATAACATGCATGTTTCTTTGATCTTTGTTGATGGTATATGTGAAGACTGGGCATTATGAATTTATAAACTGTATGTTTTATAGCATGATGTTAATTGTAACAATGTTCACCATGTTAAAATAGCAAACATTCTGTGGCACGTGGCTCGGTGGTAGAGCATCAGACCCAGGTTCAGAGGGTTGTGGGTTTGATCCACTGCCAAGGTTATGTTTGGTGTCTTGAGCAAGACACTTTATCCTCATATACTTAGTACTGGTTCTAACCAGGAAGACTTTGGGCATGATTTGCCTAAGTTGTAATACCTTGTTTCACAAGCAAAGTAAAATAAATAAGTTCAATTCAAAACAGCAAACATGCAAAATTTGTATAAAAGCATCATTACATGTTATGTGAACATTGTTCATGAAAACAATACCCATTGATCCATTTAATATAATACCTTGAGAATTTTAGAAATGTAATAAAAATGACTTTTGAAACAATTTATGGAGTGAAGCCGAAAATTAGCTAACACGTGTGCCATGCTAATAGCCCCAAAAACGACAGCTATTTTTACAACATTGAAAAAAATCAGTTTTCATAAAGCTGATTATATACTGTAACAGTCTGATACCAGACTCCTGTTTCACCAACATATTGAATTAAGTATATACAGTTAAACCTGCCTTAAGCAGCCAGTCAAGGGAATGAGTAAAAACTGGCATTTTAAGGTTGTTGTTTAATGCAGGGTAATTTGCACTGAAAATGGGAAATAGAAAACGTAGCTGCTTAAGATAAGTGGCTGCTTAGGTAATACTATAGAGCCGACCACTTATACAGGTTTGACTGTATTTAAATACTTAAATCAAAGAAAAGCATTCAGGTGATCATGATTTTAGACCCATGGCGCCAGAAGAACTACATTTGGTTTCATTGACATTGGTTTATGAACATTAAAATAACCAGTCAAAATTATATTAAAGTTTTTAAATATTTAAGTATTTAAGAAAAACTTACGAAAATGTTGGTGAAACATGAGCCCGGTATTGAATATTAGGCAGGTGCAATCTTTGTACACACACTGTACCAATCGTTGCACACACCCTGTACCTGTCTATATAAAAATGAGTCTCCAAGGCCTAATGGTAATTCAGATATAAGATTGAAGATCAACAGTTTTAATATGGAAGATAAAACTTGATTGTTACAATCAATACTGTGTGTCGTATAACAAGGAAGTTTAGATAACAAAGCTGGGAATGTCAGTTTGCTGTGAATATTCTGTCTGTAGGACCCTGGTGTAAATACACATATTTATTACCGTAATTAAGAATATTATGAGGGAAAATAAGATGAACAAAGTGAAATAGTTCTGTGCTGATAAATGTGTGGATGGATCTTGAACAACAAACTGGTATTATGTTTTAGTTGATTGTGGGCAATATATTTTTGATATTTTAATATTTCAAAGGGAGAATATCAGTACAAAAAAGCTATCAATGTCTTAAAAAAGTAAAATTATTTTTAAAATGGATGAAATGCATCTTATAATCATTAATTAATAAATTTAAATGGTTTGGTATGTCAAATTCATCAAATTGTGACAAAATGGATATTTGAATTGGAGTGAAACGAAATCCCCACTCTAAAAACAGACAGCACTTAACCCTTTACTCCATAAATATGTGTTTTCCCGCATTTATCACAGAAGGCCTTTGAAAACAGTGCAGGTATACTTCCTGCACTGTTTTCCGCTCTGTCAGTTAATATAAACATAATTCAAAAGCCTTCTATATTAAAGGTGTCCAAAGGCGTCTAGATATGAAGTAAAGGGATAAATACTGCTTCATGACCTTTACATCTTCATAAGATTAAACAGTTTTTTTTACTATGCATATACCTGTTTATTGGATCAAATTGAAATGAAAATGAAATCACACAACTCATTTAATACATCACAATTTTAAGCGGGAAATCTATTTTAGTCTAGTCTAGGTGCATTATTAAGGAATGATCTTTCAACCATCATTATTTCTGATTATATTAAATAAATTCTTCCTGTTTTTTTGTCAAGTAAAAATACTCTGTTTTTCTGGGTCTACATGATGAACAGCAAGTTATATGTCAGGGCACTTTATAAGTTAAAATCGTGAGGTCATTCAATGGGCTTTTATATCTTAGAAAAGGAAAGTCGGTTAAGCATTCAGCACCAAGTTTCTCCGATGTTTATAGCCACAAGGCATCAAATATATTCCTGTGACCTTGCTTTGTGTATTTTTCAGTTATCAGAGACAGTTCAGCTGATGAAAATGTCTCCAACAACACATTTGGTGAACTTGACAGACCAAGGTATGTGTAAGTTTTTCTCACCTTATTAATTTATATCATTTAAAAGGCCAGCTGAAACAGTGGTTAAGGGGCATTAAATACTACCCTTGTCCATCCAGCTGTTCATCCTTCAGTCTGTCTGTCTGTCTGGTAAAAAATTGGTTTCCATTCGGGCCGGTCCCGATTAGCTCAGTCAGTTACACGTCTGACTATCAATCCAGGGGTTGTGAGTTCGAATTCGAATCCCCTGCCTGGCAACAGTCTCCGTGATGATTGATATACGACACTGTGTCCAATTATCATTCGTCTCTTACCACTGATTCAAGTGGGAAAGTTATCAGTTACTTGTGGAGATGGGGTGTGTTGGAGTACTGGTTAATCCCAGGAAACAGTGGTTAGGTTAACTGATCGTCTGTTAGCCCTTGATGGCATAAAAATGACGCTAATAAATAAATCAATCAATCAATCAATCAATGGTTTCCATTCAATTACTTTTGAAGTGGTCTATGTATTTAATTAATGTTTCATGTGCACTTGTATAATTACAAAATACAGGTCAAGTGCGATATTAAAATTTTGTAAACATTGGGTCAAATTTTATTTTCATTATTATTGACAAAATCCTTAATGAACTACCTTTGGAGGCGGCTCATACCAGAGGTTGTAGTTTTGATCCCAAGCTTGACCCCAGCTTGACCCGATGCCTCTCATAAAACAACATTCAGTACTGGTGGTACCCAGGAAGCTGACAATACTCATTACTGATTGTACCAAGGAAGCTTACAACACTCAGTACTGGTTCTATCCAGGAATCTTACAACACTCAGTACTGGTTGTACCCATGAAGCTTACAACACTCAGTACTGGTTGTACCCAGGAATCTTACAACACTCAGTACTGGTTGTACCCAGGAAGCTGACAACACTCAGTACTGGTTGTACCCAGGAAGCTTAAAACACTCAGTACTGGTTGTACCCAGGAAGCTGACAACACTCAGTACTGGTTGTACCCAGGAAGCTGACAACACTCAGTACTGGTTGTACCCAGGAAGCTGACAACATTCAGTACTGGTTGTACGCAGGAAGCAGACAACACTCAGTACTGGTTGTACCCAGGAAGCTGACAACACTCAGTACTGGTTTTACCCAGGAAGCTGACAACATTCAGTACTGGTTGTACCTAGGAAGCTGACAACAATCAGTACTGATTGTACCCAGGAAGCTGACAACACTCAGTACTGGTTGTATGCAGGAAGCAGACAACACTCAGTACTGGTTGTACCCAGGAAGCTGACAACACTCAGTACTGGTTGTACCCAGGAAGCCGACAACACTCAGTACTGGTTGTACCCAGGAAGCAGACTCTAGAGCAGTTCATATAATTATAAACTCTGAGCTTTCATTGCAATCGAGTTAAAATAAATTAGTATAAACTAAACTAATGAAATATCTTTACATATATATTCTGAAACTAAATATTGCTTACAAAAGTTTAACATTCTAAAATTCATGTTTCTTTCAGTATATATATTGTATGCCAGTAAAATTCTAATGATTCTTTAAATTAAGCACAAAAGGTTTCAACTAGCCATCATTATATATATTATATCAAGACTAAGCCACATAACACATTGAACAATTGATATCCATCCCATTATGTTCATAAATATCACCAACACATGAGCGATAAAACATTTTTGTTGACAATATTTTAATTTCTATTTTCTTTCCGCCAATTATAACTGACCTGCATTGCAGATGGTTTACAAAAAAATAGCTCAAAGATAGATGGGAAAATTACTAAAAAATTCAAAAGTGTTTTTCAATGGCCATTTACGATTAATATGTATTTGAGTTATAGAAATTCAGTATGGGATCACAATGTTAAGAGAGTCAGGAATTAAAAATAACAGATCAAGAGAATTGTCAATAATTAAAATGATGTGCTACTCCAGTGACAATCAAGATGTACATGGAGGGACTTTAAAAACACAAAAGTCAGATTTTATAAAAAATAAACATGTTTTGTATTTATCAATTTTAATCAGACTTGGCAACAATAAAAATACATATAAACCTAACAAACTGTGTTAATTTTTTTTTGAAAATATTATCAGTTCTCTGAGAATTAACGTTTTAAACAGGGAAACCCTAAATCACCAACTTTGCAATAAGTAGCAATTGTAACTACCATTTACAGCAATGTAGGCAACACATATCTGCCTCGTTGAAAGCACAATGTTTGCAACACAGTGTTGAGAAATGTTGATCCACTCCTGACCCAAGTAAAGGCATGGGACAGCTAATCAATGTTTCTCGGTGGCGGCTGACAAGCATCTACCCAACTTATCCCAGACATGCTCAAATAGAGTTTTGCATTTTTAAAGTCTCTCAGTGCAGTGATATATATTTATTACAGGTTACCAACCATCGCAGCAGCAGCAGAAGACGGAACAGACTCTGTAGATATCTACGGTGATGAAGTCCGCTTTCATTCTCCACAGCATTCAAATCAAAGGGTAGGGAATTGTCTTATACTGATTCAGCCATTATAAAAGTCAGTCTGACTATTAATCCAGCAGTCATAACTTCAAATACCTCCCCCCCCCCCCCCCCCCACACACACACATACACACACCTTACTCAGTTTGTGTCTGGCTGTCAATCCAGGGTTGTGAGTGAGAATACCCCTCTCCCCCATCTCTTATCAGTAACATGTCTGGCTGTCATTCCAGGGGCTGTGAGTGTGCATACCCCTCTCCCCCATCTCTTATCAGTAACATGTCTGACTGTCATTCCAAGGGTTCTGAGTGCAAATACCACCCGCACACACACTCACTTAACTTAGCCTGTTACATGTCTGACTGTCAATCCAGGGGTTCTGAGTGTGAATACCATCCCCCTCCCACACACACACACACTCACTTAGCCTGTTACATGTCTGACTGTCAATCCAGGGGTTCTGAGTGTTAATACCACCCCCCCCCCCCCACACACACACACACACTCACTTAGCCTGTTACATGTCTGACTGTCAATCCAGGGGTTCTGAGTGTGAATACCATCCCCTTCCCACACACACACACACTCACTTAGCCTGTTACATGTCTGACTGTCAATCCAGGGGTTCTGAGTGTTAATACCATCCCCCTCCCCCCCACACACACACACTCAGCCTGTAACATGTCTGACTGTCAATCCAGGGGTTCTGAGTGTTAATACCGTCCCCCTCCCACACACACACACACACACTCAGCCTGTAACATGTCTGACTGTCAATCCAGGGGTTCTGAGTGTTAATACCATCCCCCTCCCACACACAAACACACACTCAGCCTGTAACATGTCTGACTGTCAATCAAGGGGTTCTGAGTGTTAATACCATCCCCCTCCCACACACACACACACACTCAGCCTGTAACATGTCTGACTGTCAATCAAGGGGTTCTGAGTGTGAATACCATCCTCCCATACATACTCAGTCTGTAACATGTCTGACTGTCAATCAAGGGGTTCTGAGTGTACATACCCCCACCTCCCACACACATACTCAGCCTGTAATGTGTCTGACTGTCAATCCAGGGGTTTTGAGTGTGATTACCATCCCCACACACACTCACTCAGCCTGTAACATGTGTGACTGTCAATCAAGGGATTCTGAGTGCAAATACCTGCTCCCCATACATACTCAGTCTGTAACATGTCTGACTGTCAGTCAAGGGGTTCTGAGTGTGAATAACAACCCCCACACACACTCACTCAGTCTGTAACATGTGTGACTATCAATCAAGGGATTCTGAGTGCGAATACCTGCTCCCCATACATACTCAGTCTGTAATATGTCTGACTGTCAATCCAGGGATTCTGAGTGCGAATAACCTCCCCCCCCACTCACGCACACACACACACTTACTCAGTCTATAACATGTCTGACTGTCAATCCAGGGGTTCTGAGTGTGAATACCTGCCCCCGCACACACTCACTCAGCCTGTTATGTGTCTGACTGTCAATCCAGGGATCCTGAGTGTGAATACCACCCCCACACACACACTCATTCAGCCTGTAATGTGTCTGACTGTCAATCCAGGGATTCTGAGTGCGAATAGCTGCCCCTGCGAACACTCACTCAGTCTGTTACGTGTCTGACTGTCAATCCAGGGGTTCTGAGTGTGAATACCTGCCCCCGCACACTCACTAAGGCTGTAATGTGTCTGACTGTCAATCCAGGGGTTCTGAGTGTAAATACCACCCACACACACACTCACTCAGTCTATAACAAGTTTTACTGTCAATCCAGGGGTTCTGAGTGTAAATACCCGTCCCTGCACACACTCACTTAGTCTGTAACATGTCTGACTATCAATCCAGGGATTCTGAGTGCGAATAGCTGCCCTTGCACACACTCACTTAGGCTGTAATGTGTCTGACTGTCAATCCAGGGGTTCTGAGTGCGAATACCCGCCCTGGCACACACTCACTCAGTCTGTAATGTGTCTGACTATCAATCCAGGGATTCTGAGTGTGAATACCTGCTCCCCATACACACTCACTCAGTCTGTAATGTGTCTGACTGTCAATCCAGGGATTCTGAGTGTGAATACCTGCTCCCCATACACACTCACTCAGTCTGTAATGTGTCTGACTGTCAATCCAGGGATTCTAAGTGTGAATACCTGCTCCCCATACACACTCACTCAGCCTGTAATGTGTCTGACTGCCAATCCAGGGGTTTTGAGTGTAAATACCATCTCCACACACACTCACTCAGTCAGTAATGTGTCTGACTGCCAATCCAAGGGTTCTGAGTGTAAATACCTGCCCCTGCACACACTCACTCAGTCAATAACATGTCTGACTGTCAATCCAGGGGTTTTGAGCGTGAATACCATCCCCACACACACTCACTCAGCCTGTAATGTGTCTGACTGCCAATCCAGGGTTTCTGAGTGTAAATACCATCCCCACACACACTCACTCAGTCTGTAATGTGTCTGACTGCCAATCCAGGGGTTCTGAGTGTAAATACCATCCCCACACACACTCACTCAGCCTGTAATGTGTCTGACTGTCAATCCAGGGGTTCTGAGTGTGAATACCTGCCCCCGCACACTCACTAAGGCTGTAATGTGTCTGACTGTCAATCCAGGGGTTCTGAGTGTAAATACCAACCACACACACACTCACTCAGTCTATAACAAGTTTTACTGTCAATCCAGGGGTTCTGAGTGTAAATACCACCCACACACACACTCACTCAGTCTATAACAAGTTTTACTGTCAATCCAGGGGTTCTGAGTGTAAATACCCGTCCCTGCACACACTCACTTAGTCTGTAACGTGTCTGACTATCAATCCAGGAATTCTGAGTGCGAATAGCTGCCCCTGCGAACACTCACTCAGTCTGTTACGTGTCTGACTGTCAATCCAGGGGTTCTGAGTGTAAATACCCGTCCCTGCACACACTCACTTAATCTGTAACGTGCCTGACTGTCAATCCAGGGGTTCTGAGTGTGAATACCTGCCCCCGCACACTCACTTAGGCTGTAATGTGTCTGACTGTCAATCCAGGGGTTCTGAGTGCGAATACACGCCCTGGCACACACTCACTCAGTCTGTAATGTGTCTGACTGTCAATCCAGGGATTCTGAGTGTGAATACCTGCTCCCCATACACACTCACTCATTCTGTAATGTGTCTGACTGTCAATCAAGGGATTCTGAGTGTGAATACCTGCTCCCCATACACACTCACTCAGCCTGTAATGTGTCTGACTGCCAATCCAGAGGTTTTGAGTGTAAATACCATCTCCACACACACTCACTCAGCCAGTAATGTGTCTGACTGCTAATCCAAGGGTTCTGAGTGTAAATACCATCCCCTGCACACACTCACTCAGTCAATAACATGTCTGACTGTCATTCCAGGGGTTTTGAGCGTGAATACCATCCCCACACACACTCACTCAGCCTGTAATTTGTCTGACTGCCAATCCAGGGGTTCTGAGTGTAAATACCGTCCCCACACACACTCACTCAGTCTGTAATGTGTCTGACTGCCAATCCAGGGGTTCTGAGTGTAAATGCCATCCCCACACACACTCACTCAGCCTGTAATGTGTCTGACTGCCAATCCAGGGGTTCTGAGTGTAAATACCATCCCCACACACGCTCACTCAGCCTGTAATGTGTCTGACTGCCAATCCAGGGGTTCTGAGTGTAAATACCATCCCCACACACACTCACTCAGCCTGTAATGTGTCTGACTGTCAATCCAGGGGTTCTGAGTGTAAATACCATCCCCACACACACTCACTCAGCCTGTAATGTGTCTGACTGCCAGTCCAGGGGTTCTGAGTGTAAATACCATCCCCACACACACTCACTCAGCCTGTAATGTGTCTGACTGCCAATCCAGGGGTTCTGAGTGGAAATACCACCCCCGCACACACTCACTCAGGCTGTAATGTGTCTGACTGTCAATCCAGGGGTTCAAAGTGTAAATACCATCCCCACACACACTCACTCAGCCTGTAATGTGTCTGACTGCCAATCCAGGGGTTCTGAGTGTAAATACCATCCCCACACACACTCACTCAGCCTGTTATGTGTCTGACTGTCAATCCAGGGGTTCTGAGTGTAAATACCATCCCCACACACACTCACTCAGCCTGTAATGTGTCTGACTGCCAATCCAGGGGTTCTGAGTGTAAATACCATCCCCACACACACTCACTCAGCCTGTAATGTGTTTGACTGCCAATCCAGGGGTTCTGAGTGTGAATACCAGCCCAATACACACTCACTCAGTCTGTAATGTGTCTGACTGCCAATCCAGGGGTTCTGAGTGGAAATACCATCCCCGCACACACTCACTCAGTCTCTAACAGGTCTGACTGTCAATCCAGGGATTCTGAGTGCGAATACCCGCCCCCGCATACACTCACTCAGTCTATAACAGGTCTGACTGTCAATTCAGGGGTTCTGAGTGTGAATACCTGCCACTGCACACACTCACTTAGTCTGTAACGTGTCTGACTGTCAATCCAGGGGTTCTGAGTGCGAATACCCTCCCCCGCACACACTCACTCAGTCTGTTTTGTGTCTGACTGTCAATCCAGGGGTTCTGAGTGGAAATACCATCCCCACACACACTCACTCAGTCTATAACAGGTCTAACTGTCAATCCAGGGATTCTGAGTGCGAATACCCGCCCCCGCATACACTCACTCAGTCTATAACAGGTCTGACTGTCAATTCAGGGGTTCTGAGTGTGAATACCTGCCACTGCACACACTCACTTAGTCTGTAACGTGTCTGACTGCCAATCCAGGGGTTCTTAGTGCGAATACCACCCCCACCCCCCCCACACACACACAATCACTCAATCTATAACATGTCTGACTGTCAATCCAGGGGTTCTGAGTGTGAATACCTGCCCCTGCACACACTCACTTAGTCTGTAACGTGTCTGACTGTCAATCCAGGGGTTCTGAGTGCGAATACCCTCCCCCGCACACACTCACTCAGTCTGTTTTGTGTATGACTGTCAATCCAGGGGTTCTGAGTGCGAATACCCACCCCGGCACACACTCACTCAGTCTGTAACAAGCCTGACTGTCAATCCAGGGATTCTGAGTGTGAATACCAGCCCCATACACACTCACTCAGCCTGTAATGTGTCTGACTGCCATTCCAGGGTTCTGAGTGTAAATACCACCCCCACACACACTCACTCGGTCTGTAACACGTCTGACTGTCAATCCATTGGTTCTGAGTGCAAAAACCTGCCCCAATTTTTTGTCAGTAATGTGTCTGACTATCAATCCAGGGTTTTTTAGATCAAACACTCACCCAACCACAGTGTCTGTGTGATTGACCATGAACTTTATACTACAACTATGGATCTCTCACCTCTGAATTTGTGGGGCAACAGTCAGTGACTTGCAAAGACAATATGTGTTGGGTACAGGTTAACCACTTGGAAGATCCCAATAACAATAATTAGGTGCACTGTTGGCCATGATGGCATAAAAATTATGTCTTATATATAAAAAAGTCATTTATAAAAGATTGTAAAACTAGCTCCCGTTTCCATTTATCTATTGACGAATACCCCCTTTATATTGCTTACAGTTACTTTGTTTGTATTTCATAAGCATGTTTTTTTCTTTCTTTAACCAATATTTCAGGGAACCAGTCGCTCCTTCATGACAGAAGGTAGTGGTCAGCTTCCATCAGGATATAGTCATGGCCGCCATATCAGTGAGGCGTTTCTAGGTGTGTATACAATAGGTTTGTATCCCCTGCTTCATTATATAATCTGCTTTTTATGTCATTGCTCTCATCGTGGTAACACACACATGTGACCTTGCATGACCATCACTAATTCATGTGAATTTACATGTCCTTTATATGTAAATTATATGTAATCTATATGTAATCTACGTTGTGTTATTTAGTTTATTGAACCCGGGGCTTCAAACTACATTCCAGCTATAGCTCCTTATACACATCCCTGTTGTATGTATTTGTATACTAACCTATTAAAGATCCTTAAATACCTAGCCTTTGTATACATCCCTCTCAAAACTCCTTATATACTTACCTGTCATTATCTACTTAACTTCTGCCACAGCTCTGTGTATTATATACCTGTCACAGTTCTTTTAATATTTACAAATTGTAGCTACATGTGGATTTACCTGTCATAGATCCATATGTACTAACTTATCATAGATTCATGTATACTTGCCTATCATAGATCCATGTATACTTATATAGCATAGATCCATGTGTACTTACCTATCATAGATCCATGTATTCTTACCTATCATAGATCCATGTATACTTATCTATCATAGACCCATGTGTACTTACCTATCATAGACCCATGTGTACTTATTTGTCATTGACCCATGTGTGCTTACCTATCATAGAGCCATGTGTACTTATCTGTCAAAGATCCATGTGTACTTACCTATCATAGATCAATGTGTATTTACCTATCATTGATTCATGTGTACTTATCTATCATAGATTCATGTATACTTACCTATCATAGATCCATGTGTACTTATCTATCATAGATCCATGTATACTTATCTATCATAGATCCATGTATACTCATCTATCATAGATCCATGTGTACTTATCTATCATAGATTCATGTATACTTACCTATCATAGATCCATGTGTACTTATCTATCATAGATCAATGTATACTTATCTATCATAGATCCATGTGTAGTTATCTATCATAGACCCATATGTGCTTACCTATCATAGACCCATGTGTACTTATCTGTCATAGATCCATGTGTACTTATCTATCATAGATTCATGTATACTTACCTATCATAGATTTATGTAAACTTACCTATCATAGATCCATGTATACTTATCTATCATAGACCCATGTGTACTAACCTATCATAAATCAATGTAAACTTATCTATCATAGACCGATATGTACTTATCTATTGTAGACCCATATGTACTTACCTATCATATACCCATGTGTACTTACCTAGCATAGATCCATGAATACTTACCTATCATAGACTCATGTGTACTTACCTATCATAGCTCCATGTATACTTATCTATCATAGACCCATATGTACTAACCTATTATAGATCCATGTATACTTATCTATTATAGACCGATATGTACTTATCTATTATAGACCCATATGTACTTACCTATCATATACCCATGTGTACTTACCTAGCATAGATCCGTGAATACTTACCTATCATAGACCCATGTGTACTTACCTATCATAGATCCATGTATACTTATCTATCATAGACCCATGTGTACTTACCTGTCATAAATCCATGTATACTTACCTATCATAGATCCATGTGTACTTACCTATCATAGATCCATGTATACTTATCAATCATAGACCAATGTGTACTTACCTATCATAGATTCATGTATACTTATCAATCATAGACCCATGTGTACTAACCTATCATAGATCGTGTGTACTTATCTATCATAGACCCATATGTACTTACCTATCATATACCCATGTGTACTTACATAGCATAGATCCATGAATACTTACCTATCATAGATCCATGTGTACTTACCTATCATAGGTCCATGTGTACTTACCTATCATAGGTCCATGTGTACTTATCTATCATAGATCCATGTGTACTAACCTATCATAGATTCATGTGTACTTACCTATCATAGATCCATGTGTACTTATCTATCATAGATCCATGTGTACTTACCTATCATAGATCTATGTATACATACCTATCATAGCTCTATGCATACTTATTTATCTTACTTACCTTTCATAAATACATGTGAACTTACTTATCAAAGATCTATGTGTACTTACCTATCATAGCTCTATGCATATTACCTATCATACTTACCTATCATAAATCCATGTAAACTTACCTATCAAAGATCAATGTATACTTACCAAACATAGATCCATGCATACTTATCTATCATAGATCCATGCATATTTACCTAGCATAGCTCCATGCATACTTACCTATTATAGATCCATGCATACTTACATATTATAGATCCATGCATACTTACTTATCATAGATCCATGCATACTTAATATCATATATCCATGCATACTAAATATCATAGATCCATGCATACTTACCTATCATAGATCCATGTATACTTACCTATCATAAATCAATGTTTATTTACTTGTCATAGATCTATGTGTACTTACTTATTATAGATCTATGTGTACTTACTTATTATAGATCTATGTGTACTTACCTATCATACCCATGTTTTAATTTCTTACACACATCACTGCCATTGCTCTTTATTTACAAAAAATGTTGATCTAGGAGAAGAGCATCGGCCTTGCATGCCCAAGGTCATGGGATCCAATCCAGACTGGGTCATACCAAAGTCTTACATCTTAGACAAATCACTATCAAAATGTTTGGGTACAATCAGTACTAAGCAGATAAAGTGTCTTGCTCAAGGACACCACACATAACTATTGTGGGGATCCAACCCACAACTACCCTAATCTTGCTCAAGGACACCACACATAACTGTGGTGGGGATCCAACCCACAACTACCCTAATCTAGCACTGGACCACACACTCCACATCAGATGTGCTCTGACAGTTTGATGAAATCAGGATAGAAAGAATCGCAAATTGTATGTCACAACTCATTTTTAATTTACGAAAACTAGAGAAGAAAACTGTTTACTCCAGGTATAGACAACCCCTCCTACAGTGGTGGTGCTGCACCAGGAGCAGTGAAGAACAACCCCGCCTACTTTGAGGAGCCGTCAGCCAGTGACCAAGAATCTATGTCGGTAACCATGGCATTCTCATCAGAGGACATGTATTCACAGGTACTTCTGTTTACTATGCCCAGTATTCAAAGAATGGTAAATTGCTTTAAGTGTTACCCCTGTCCGTTTGTTCATCCGGATAATAGGTTTGTGATTAAAAACTTCTGAAAAGGTTTATGTATTGATTAATATTACTTGTGTGTCTCTATAATCATAAAATACAGGTCAAGTTCAATATTTGTCAATGCCAGTCAAACACTTAATATTCGGTAAAAAATTGGTTTCAGATCAATTGTGGGGACATATTTGTCAACAGAAGCAGAGTTAATCATAAAGTATAATTGATTATCATACAACTGACACATATAGCAACTATACATCATGTATGATTGACTGCTTTTGTTACTTAACACATATATATTATTAGTATCGGGTGTCCGTCTGTTAACCTTTTTCTTGTAGACCAGTTGTATAACCACAAGATCTTGTACAAGTTCTTGAACTAGCGTGATTTTACCACAAATGTCTCTATCGCAGGACTTCTAAGCACATTTTAAGAGATACTTTTTTTGAAAGTTGATGCCAAAGACTTTAGATATTTTATATTGCATGGAGGTCCTGTAAAAGGGTTGGTAAGTCAGGTCCCTAGGATCAAATTTTGGGCCACCACGTGGGTCATTTTTTTTCATAGAGTTATATCGGGAAAATGTTAAAATTTCCATGTTGATGCCATAGCATCCCCATTTTTCATTGAATCTTAACCAAACATGTGCTGCAGTTATATAACCACAAGATCTCGGAAAAAGATTTTGAATCAGCCAGATTTTACCTCAGATGCCTACGCCACAGGTCTTATAAGCATATTTTAAAAAAAAAATTAAAAAATATTTTTTATATATTTTTGTAGAGACCTAGACCCTTGTAGCATTGCATAGAGGTCCACTGAATTTTTTGTTGAAGTCGAGGTCCCTTGGGTCAACTTTGGAGCCACCTCAGGAGTCACTGTTTTATAAACAGAAAATGTTAAAATGTTCATGCAGATGCGATAGTACCCTCACTTTTCATTCAAACTTAACCAAACTTGCACAGCAGTTAAATAACACAATATCTCGATTAAAATTCTTGAACACGCGTGATTAGACCACAATTGCCACCTGCAATGCTTAAAATCATATTTTCAGCCTAATTTTTTAAAGCATTTTCTCTGAAAATTTTGACCATAATTTTAGATATTTAACATGTAGTATTGCATGGTGGTATCCTAAAAGGTTTGTGGAAGCTGGATCCCAGGGATAATAGGTTGGGTCGTCATAATGCAAAAGGCTTCTAAGCATAATTTAAGGGGAACTATTTCCTCTGTTAAGTTGTTTCCAGTAGAGCTATTTAGACTCTTGGACCTTTTGTTACAACAACTTACACATATAGGGATATATTAGAACTTATACATAATGATATATTATAACTTACACAACTTGTACATTATAACTTACACATTATAACTTACACATATAGTGATGTATTATAACTTACACATATAGTGATGTATTATAACTTACACATTATAACTTATACATAGAGAGACATTATATCGTTCTTAAAATGTTTTTTATAATTTACGCATAATTACAATGCCGCTTATTTTATAACTGATTATCATTTTTATCTTACATATATTGACAACTAACACATATTCTACGCTACATTGCAGCAAGGGGAGAGCACACTCAAACGTAAAAGCAAGATGAAAAATATTGAGGCAGCTGCCATTGCACGATTACGCAACAGCGCAATGCCCCCTGGCATGACGGACAATGACACCTCACAACTTATAAACAACGAGGTAGAAGTTGTGTACAATGAGAGAACTGCACTATGATCAAAATATTTCATGCTTCATATAGGAAAACAGGATTGTTCAGGAGAAGGGAGAGAACAAAAAAGAGTTGATATTGCGAGTCATAAAGTGTTTACAGTGTAAAATACTGACCCAATGTTGAGGCTGTGACAGGATAATTGGCAGCTGATGTCATTGGAGTTGTTATCCTGATTAACATCCACACCCGTCACTTTATGTTACATGTCATAGCCACCATTCTGTGTATTGTGATTAAACTAGATACTTCTTATGTCAAACTACTTCAAGAAGCAGGGAGGTGGTGTAGTGAATATGGTTGTTGACTGCTCACATCCTGGGTTGTGGGTTTGATCCAAGGCTTTACCCAAGGGCCTCTAAAAACCAAAAACACTCAGTATGGTAAACAAATTTGAGTAATGATTTGTATAATTTGTACGTTTGAACATTTGGCATAATTTTTATATCATTGAGGATTAAAAGACAATTGTCATTCATCTTTCACTGCGGGTTCAAGTGGGAAAACTATCAGCTACCTGTGGAGATTGGAGATATTGAATACCCTCACATCTGATTTTTTTTCAGCATGAACATTCACAACATACCTTTAGCCATAGAAATTACATATCTGCATGATGCAGACATTAGATTAGAACACCCCAGTAATTGTACAGACTCTTTATTTGTTTCTATTTTTGATCGATTGATTGATTATATATTTAGCATCATTATTTTGCCACTGAGGGCTAACAGACGATCAGTTAACCTAACCACTGTTTCCTGGGATCCTGAATGGTTAACCAGTACTCATGTACACCCCATCTCCGCTTGTGACTGATAACTTCCCAACTTGAATCAGCAGTGAGAGATGAATGATAATGAGACACAAAGATCATCAAGGAGACTGAACCAGGCGGGGATTCAAACTCACAACCCCTGGAGTGATAGTCAGATGCGTAACTGACTGAGACAACTCTTATAAATAGTTGGTAGGCTTCATATTTCGTATATTCCTGATCATATATGACCAAAAAAATGATAACTATCAATCCAGGGATCGCAAACTTGAATCCCCACCCAGTCACAGTCTCCATGCTGATTGATAAATGATATTGTGTCTCATTGCCATTAGTCTCTCACTGCTGATTCAAGTGAGAAAGTTATCAGTTACTTGTGGAGAATGGGTGTGCTTGAGTACTAACTTACCTTCAAGGCTCAAAGGAATAACTGATCATCTGCTAGCCCTTGATGGCATAAAAATTGATGCTAAATATTCAAACAAGATGGTGGATAATTGGCTGTTAAAACACATGGCAGGAGCTTGATGCTGCAACAAATATAACTTCGATATATTGGTGATAAATTTCATTTTCAGTTTACCGCTCATGTCAATGATATCTTTTGCTAAAATAATGTAGACCCAGATCAGCATGTGGGTAATTCAGCTGTGTAACTAGGTTGTATGTGGTTTGGCTCTCTGTGAGCTGTGTAACTAGGTTGTATGTGGTTTGGCTCTCTGTGAGCTGTGTAACTAAGTTGTATGTGGTTTGGCTCTCTGTGAGCTGTGTAACTAAGTTGTATGTGGTTTGGTTCTCTGTGAGCTGTGTAACTAGGTTGTATTTGGTTTGGCTGTAATTGATATTCCATCTATACTGATAAGGATATCATAAATTATAAATTAATTCCTACATTTTCATTCTCCACTTGCCCCCGTAGGGGAAGTAAAGAAGTAGGGAATTCCATGGCTATCCCACAATGCAAAGCTGAACAGGGCTTTTAAAATAGAATAAATAACAACAATGGTGGTGGACTGGTACAAGATAATACAAAATAAAATGTTTGTCCATGTAACACTATCAAGATAACTTGATGAGAATAATTATCGAAATTTTAACTTAGACCTCACATTTATGAGGGCTTTCCCAACAATAATTAACTGACCAATGAGTGTGTTCCTACTATTGCTAAATGTAGCCAATCAGTGTGCTCCTTCCAATACCATGTGATGGATCCTAGCAGGGAGAGCTGGTCCGGGTCTGCAGTCTACACAAAAGGGTTAAAAGTATAAGTATTTTTTAAATGTTTTTAATGGGATTTAGGGCCATTTTCAACACATTTCAGGTTATATGTGGCATATCCAGTTTATCATGGTGGAGGAACACCTCAGGCTGAATCAGACTGAGTAGAACCACCATCATTCCGCTGTAACTGGAAACTTTCTCACATAAAATCTTTGGAGCGAGCGGAACTCGAACCTACGACCTTAGTGGTGAGAGGTAAGTGATCTTGAGACGGCCCCTTAGACCACTCGGCCACAGAGGACCCCTTATATATATGTATTATATACTTTATATTTTTAGTAGATGTTTTAAACATTTTTTCTGTAGTATATAGATTCGAAGAACTTTTGGATCTATAATCTATAGTATATTATATTCAAAGATATATTTGTTCCATATTCTATATTGTATCTATCTATTTATATATATATATATTTTGGACTTTTCAACTCTTGGGTCAGTATGTAGTGAAAATATTTTTACTGGAAAAATATTGGGTCCATATTTATTAACATTTCAAAATTATCAGTACCGGGTATATCTTCAATTAAATAATAAAACTTCTTCTTTTCATGTCTGACAATGAAGCATGCAAGATATATCAAATTATGTGTTTTAAAATAACAACATTTTTTCAGAATATTTTTGTTACTTTTCAAACGAAAAATGTTTAGTCATTTGCATGTGGATTTAGTTTGTCACTAGTATAAGTCCAAGTTCATGTGTTGTAACTCTTTTATATTAAAGGAATACACACCATATTCAAATACACTTGTCTCTGTTAGAAAGTAAAGAGATTAACATTTAATTTTGGTATCCAGGGAATGAACAAATGAAATTACAACATTTGTTAAAACACCATAGATAAGGTTATTCAAACATCCTGTTATCAGAACAATTTGGTGGTACAATGTACCGTAATTGCTATGAAATCATAAACAATATGCTAGGTCATGTGACAAGAGATGTTTGTCATGTGGCAAGTGGCTTTAATTCATGTGACAAGATGCTTAATCATGTGACAAGATGCCTGATATCTGACAATATGCCTAGTCATGTGACAATATATCTAGTCATGTGACAAGATGCTAGCCTTTTGATAAAATTTCTGTCATGTGACAAAATGTATTATTATGCGATTTTCTGCAGTCTAATAATTATGACATGATGGTAAGTAGTGTGACCAGGTATCATGTCATTAGATAATATGCAAAATTAGGTGTCTAGTCTTGTGACAAGATGACTAGTCATGTGGCAAGATGGTTAGTCATGTGACAAGAAGTCTAGTAGTGTGACCAGGTATCTTGTCATTAGATAATATGCAAAATTATGTGCCTAGTCATATGACAAGATGGCTAGTCCTGCAACAAGATGGCTAGTCATATGACAAGATGACTAGTCCTGCAACAAGATATCTAGTCATGTGACAAGATGCCTAGTCATGTGACAAGAAGCCTGGTAGTGTGAAAATTTACTATACTCGTACATATTATAAACAGCTGATTACAACTGAAATACTCACAATTTCAATACCTGTGATATATTTTGATTTTTACATATTTGATAATTAAGACTTACTTTTATTGATATATTTTTGTTGGGTTTGTTATGTTAATATTATTAGGTCTCCTGAGACGTTGTCTCAATGGACCTTTTGCGATCACCTTTTGTCCGTCGTGCAACAGTAAACAATTGACATTTTCAACTTCTTCTCAAAAACCGAAAGCTCAATCATAATGAAATGCTGTATGCAGCTTTGTTACATAAGGACAAATCAGAATTGAGAATTGCATTGTCCCTTCCCCCATGGGGCTGGTGCCAAAACTGGGAAACAAATGGTGAGCATGATTATTGATGTTCATGAGTCCTTTATAAAAATTGTGAATTGCATATCCCCGAGACTAGCGGTTTGGCCCTTGCGGTGGTGCCTACTTTACTAAATCTATATAAGAGAAAATGACAATGAATGAATACTCATTTTTTTGTGTTTTGTTGTTGCTGACATGACAGTTATGCTTATGTGTTATTGACAAAAGTTGGAAAAGATATTCATATAGCTTATTGTCATTAAGGATAATCAGGTGATCGTTAATGCCCATGGGCCTCTTATTTATGTACCAAGTGTATTCTTACATGTCCAGTGTTTAAATTAGCTGGCAGTTTTAACTGGCTGTTAATGTTTATACGTGTCTTGTACAACTATTTTGTGTTGATTTCATATTTATTTGACATATATGGCTCCATATATTGTCTTGGAAACAATGTTTTTTTATCACAATATAATAATGTTAATGAGATGCCAGATGCTACATACCTGATGGTAAAAATAGGACCACTGCATGTTGTAAAAAACAAATTGAAAATGGATAGAAATTGCTGAACTCTGCAGTGCTGTAGGTATCGAGGTTCTAGGTTCATTTCAGTTTATATATTAATTCATTGTTGTTGTTTTTTTGTTTATACACCGAAAAAATGAGTCTGCAATCTTCCATCCTGTTGGTATTATAAAACTATAACCATGTTTTGACAAGACTTGCTGGGAACGATCCATGTAAAACTTTGACATCCTCTTTGTTTTTTTTTTGTGTCATTGCAGTATATTGTGCAACCCCATCACCAGTCTTAAACTCAATAGATTTTAACATAACCAATAACATTTTAAGTAATTATCCCAGTTGTATGAGGGGGAGAAATAGTTTTCACCTGAAAAATGAATTTTAATTTTCTTATTTTTTATAATTCATTAGATGTTAACATTTGTGTCTGACATGCAAAATATTGTTTCAGTTCTATGATACCGTATAGAGTAAATCAAACCAGGCTTTAAAGGAGCTTATTGACATATGAAAGAAATATTCATCACCTATTTCTATCTGAATATGGTAGATGACTTTGTATATTTAATTACATAGTTTTTTTGCATTTAATTACATATATGTGTATATTTAATTGTATCAATTTATGAATTAAATTGCTGGTATTTGTATATTTTATTGCATATATTTATGTATTTAATTGCAGGTACTTGTATATTTAGATACATATATATATATGCATTTAATTGCAGGTAATGGTATATTTAATTGCCACATATATGTATGAATTTAATTGCATATATTTATGCATTTAATTGCAAGTATTTGTATATTTAATTGCATATATTTATGCATTTATTTGGGTATTTAATTGCATGTATTTATGCATTTAATTGCAGGTATTTATGCATTTAATTGCAGGTATTTGTATATTTAATTGCATATGTTTATCTTTTTAGTTGCATACATTTATATAATTATATAGCTGTCTTTGCTTAAATATTAAAATTAATATTTAATTGGATGTATTAATATTTTTCATATTTAATATCTAATTGGATGTATTAAAATTGTGTAAACATGTATTTATATTTGAAGATTATATTTTCTTATGGTTATATGTCTAGATTTAAAGATGGATTTTATGTGTAAACATGAGAAAAACTTAAACATTTCCTTGGGTCCCAAGTTTGAATACTTTTGTTTGTCCAAGAAGGAAGTTTGCTCCAGAACATGCTTTTTGTTTCTAATTTAAAATGTATATTGTATCTTAAAACTAACTGATAATTCTGTTATAATATATACAAATTTTAATAAAGAATTATAAGCTGTATCAATTATTTTGGTTTGGATTTTTCTCTTCCATGGTACATGTATATATTTATGCATTTTTTAGCTTAATCAAGGACTTGAATAGAAGGATAGGAAACCTGTATCCAAAATTTTTGGGTTGGCATATAGTAATCCCAGCGTCCGTCCATCCATTCGTCTGGTATTTCTTGTCCAGCCTGTAACTTTGTCATGCATAGATGGATTTTGTTAATACTTGCTACAAATGATCAACATAATATGACGACGTGTCGCACGTAAGACTTACACTCATACCTCAAAGGTCAAGGTCACACTTTGAGTTTGTTTGACAATACTTTGAGTCTGTGAGATTTCATGCCCGATCAGTAACTTTGTCATGCATAGATGGATTTAATAAATGCTTGCTGGTTGCTACATATGATCAACATAACATGACCACGTGTTGCTCATAACACCTAGACTCCCACTTCAAAGGTCAAGGTCACAATTTAACTTTGATGACACCTTCAGTTTGTTTGAGATTTTGTGTCCAGTCTTTAACTTTGTCTGACGACACCTTCAGTTTGTTTGAGATTTCGTGTCCAGTCTTTAACTTTGTCACCTATGGATAAATTTCAAGAACATTTGGCTCAATTCATCAGCATGACATGATGACCTTTCGCACATAAGACCCACACCCATACCCCAAAGATCAAGGTCACACTTTGAGTTTGTTTGACAACACTTTGAGTCTGTGTGAGATTTCGTGTCCAGCCTGTCATTTTGTCAAGCAAAGATGGGTTTAATAAATGCTTACTACTGTCAAAATAATGTCGTTGTTTTATAGAATAAATGTCTGTTTAAAGCAATTATTTGAAGAATAGGTAATAAACTCTTTTTTTTTTCTCGCTATTATTATACCATATTATACCAGATATAAGTTTTAAAAGATAATTCATCATAAAAATATGTATGACACAATTATAATCAATGATTGAAATATTAATCATGAATTATGAATTGGACACCATTTTTCTTTAGGTGCTTGCCTGAATATAAAGTAAGAGTTTTTTGGTTCAGTCAAGGATGGTTTACTGCATCATAATATAGCAATACCATATTAAGCTAGGTTCTTTCAACCAAGATTTTCAGCATCAAAGTGTACTTGAAACCTCGGAGGAGCTTAATTGCGTTGGGGGGATAGTGCACTGCGACAAAGATTCTTTCTAGCGATAGGCTTTGGGAAGGCTTGTGTTTGAAACTCATAGGAATATTTATTGTGCTGGAACTGGGGATTGTTTCATGCACAATAGTTTAGTCTGATACTTTTAGTTTGAAACCGTTCTCAAACATAACAGGTTAGTTTTGTGCTGGAACTGGATTTTTATCTTAGTTCGAAGACTTAGGTTTGGAATAGTCTCCAAACGTATAAGTGTATATTTATGCTGGAACTGAGCATTGTTCCAAGCATACAGTTTTGTGATTAGTTTGAAACCGTTCTCAAACAATAACTTTGTTTTCATGCTGAAACTTGGCTTTGTTTCATGCGCTTTAGTTTAGTTAGAAGACTAAGGTTTGAAACAGTCTTCAAACATATAGGTGTACTTTTATGCTGGAACTGAGCAGTGTTCCAGACATACAGTTTTGGTTTGAGTTTGAAACAAGTCTCAAATGTATGCTGTCCAGACGCGTAGTCTGAACAGCTGGTCTTATTATTAAAATAGTGTTAAACAACAGTTAGTTCAACTCTCCAGGATTTGAAACTTTATACTGTATATAGTTGATTGGTATGATCATTTGTCTGTATGATTTCTTAATATTAGAATCATTTTATTATTAGTTTTGTTTCAAGTTCACTAATCATGAGGAAAGAAGCCTGAGGAAAATTGATATATTATATAGTTTGAACAAAATTATTTAACATAGTTTCAAGCTAGGCTGTTTCACAGCTTAATCCAGTGAAGACACAGTCGTCTTACAGAAGATCCTGTTTTAAGTTCAATATGCTCACCCAATATCTTGACAACTACAAATGATAAACATAACATGACAACATGTTGCGCATAACACCCAGACTCCAATTTTAAAGATCAAGGTCACAGTTTAACTTTATTGACCACACTTTAAGTCTGTTTGAGATTTCGTGTTCAGTCTGTAACTTTGTCACCTACAGATAAATTTCAAAACCACTAGGCTCAATTTATCGGCATGATATGATGAGTCATGTGCATGACCCACACCCGTTTTTCAAAGGTCAAGGTCACACTTTGAGTTTGTTTGACAACATGTTGAGTCTGTATAAGATTTCGTGTCCGGCCTGAAACTTTGTCATGCATAGATGGATTTTATAAATGTTAACTACAAATGATCAGCATAACATGAAGACGTGTCACGCGTAACACCCAGACTCCCACTTCAAAGTTCAAGGTCACAATTTATTTTTATTTGACGACACTTTCAATCTGCTCGAGATTACGTGTCCAATCTGTAACTTTGTCACCTATGGATAAATTTCAAAAACACTTGGCTCAATTCATCAGCATGACATGACGACATGTCGCGCCCAAGACCAACACACGTACTCCAAAGGTCAAGGTCACACTTTGAGTTTGTTTGACAACACTTTGAGTGAGATTTGGTGTCCAGCCTGTAACTTTGTCATGCATAGATGGATTTTATAAATATCTGCTACAAATGATCAACATAGCATGACGACGTGCCACGCATAACACCCAGTCTCCCACTTCAATGGTCAAGGTCACAATTTGACTTTGTTTGATGGCACTTTCAGCCTGTTTGAGATTTCGTTTCTGGTCTGTAATTTTGTCACCTATGTATGAACTTAAAAAACACTTGGCTCAATTCATCAGCATAACACGACAGCATGCCGCACGTAAGACCCAGACCCGTACCTCAAAGGTCAAGGTCACATTGAGTTTGTTTGACAACACTTTGAGCCTGTTTAAGATTTCAAGTCCAGTCTGTAACTTTGTCATATATGGATGGATTTTAAAAACACTTGGCTCAATTTATCAATTGATCAATATGACATGACGACATGTTGCGTATAAGACCCAAAACCTTACCTCAAAGGTCAAGGTCTCACTTTTAATTTGTTTGATATTTCATGTCTGCTTACATGGAGGGATTTTAAGATAGCTTGACATAAGTGATCAACATATGGTGAAATGTCATCTGCATTTACCTGTAGAATTCCCAAAACTTTACATCAGATGTCAAGGTCAAGGTTACACAAAGGTCAAGGTCACACTTTAATGTAAAAAAACATGAAATTGCGTATCTAGTCTGAAAGGACAGTCCATTACTCTTGATATTCATGGAGATTGTTATTGAAAAGTAACTCGGAATTATATTATAAGTAAGAAACAACTTGCGATTTATAAATTATATATTTTGGGAATTTAATTGGAAGAAACAAACTTATGATTTATAATATAATTTAAAAAAAAAATCTGCAAAAATAAAAGAAAATATGGAATATTGAAACAGAGTATAGTTTCTTAATACATTCTGACGTTTTACAAATTGTACTAGTACTTAAACACAAATCATATATACAGGTATAACATGTAGTGGAACAACGGCTGTTTTTTTTTTTGTGTTATAAAAGAGTATAAAAAAATTATGTAAATGTTTACAATAAGTATAATTGTTGACTTGGTCAGCGTTTTCCGACTGGTCAGCGGTTTCCTTGCAAAATTTGGTTAGTATTTTATATTTTGAGCTTTACAATAAATTATTAAAATAAACATTTGCTATTTTCAAGCCCGTGTGGTTCCGGCTAAGAATAGAATCACTGCCAATCTCCGCAGAGGGGTAGGAATCTTCCGAATGGGTGTCATGTTCATTTTATCATTTTTTGTCATGTTCACTATTGTGGTTAAATTATCAAACCCTGTGTGGTTTCAGGGAGCCATATGAGCGATGGCAAGAATAGGACCACTGTGGCTCATGCATGTCATAAGAAGAAACAATTTGAGTAATATGATAGAATTTGCTGAAACTCTGCAGTTCTGCAGGTATCAAGGTTCTAAGTTCATTCTGCATATTCATTTGTTGGTGTATTTTAGTTTAAACCTGTATGTTAATTTGTTTTTTTTTGTACATGTAGAGTGAACCTGTAATCTTCCTGCCTGCTGGTGTCGAATAACCTATAATGTGTTGGTACGCCGTAAAACCCTATTCATTCATTGCTATTTTCATCTATATTAAACCAATATAAGTTATCCACATAAGTTTTTTAAATAAAAGATGTTTACAATAAGAATTTTATTAACTTGGTCAGCGTTTTCCTGCTTAACTTGGATTTGGTCAGCATTTTCTTCTTATTCTGAACTGAAAAATAAGCTGTTAAAACAAAAATTCTGCTTAATATTTTTTATTTATATTGTTAAAAAATATTGTTTTACATAAAAACGTAACTTTGAATACATGTTAACAATAAGTATTTCATTAATTTGGTCAGTGTTTTCCTGTCCAACTTGGATTTGGTCAGCGTTTTCTTCCTCTTTTGAACTGAAAATGAGATATTAAAACAAAATTTTGATCAAAATAATTTTATGTATATTGTTAAAAAAACATCTAATTTAACAAAATAATATAGTTTTTAGATAAAACATGTTTTCAAAAAGTTTGTTATTAACTGGTCAGCGTTTTCCTGTAAAACTCAAATTTGGTCAGCGTTTTCTTCATATTTTTAACTTAAAAATAAGGTATTAAAACAAACACATGATTATAAGTTTTTATGTATGTTATTCAAATACATCTTATTTTACATAAAACATAACTTTAAATCAAAAAAATGTTTACAATAAGAATAATATTGACTTGGTCAGCGTTTTCCGACTGGTCACCGATTTCCTTGCATAATTTGGTCATTCCATAGCTGACATCAGCTATGAAAGTCAGCGTTTAGCTTGGCCCATTTGATATCCTCGGTGTTTCATCTCTATACAGAGATAGAGGATACCTGTTTGTTTTGGTGTAAGATCAAATTATATTTCATTTCGTGATCACCAAAAGTCATATTTTCACGAATGGCTTGCCACAAGTGAGAATATCATTTTTGGTGATCACGAGATGAAATATCTTTTGATCTTACACCAAAACAAATTTTCTTTTTATTTTATGCATTCACATTATTTTTTGTTTATTTTGACTTCAATTCACCATTAGATATCATTGGGTTAATTAAAAAAAATGGAAGTATTTTTTTTAAATCTTTTTTTTTTTAAATTAATATGCAAAGACAAAAAAAAATAAATAAATATTTTTTTATAATTTCACTGTTTGAAACAGTGGATTACTATAAATAATCAACTGAGAAATATCTATTATTCATCAAAAAGAATAAAATAAATGATGTTCTTTGTTTTGTAAAATGTCTATGAAAGTTATTTACAAAACTGTTGGATCTACCTGAAGTGGGCACTTCTCCTATTATTTTAATAGGATAAACATGATAAAGCCACGTGGGCATGTTAATAATGAAAATATTAGATAAATTTGCTGAATGTACATTTTCTTTTTTTTTTCATTGTATTGTTTACCATAAACCACTCAGAATGCGATCTCTTCCTCCAACTCCCCACTTTGAGAGAAGAGGAACGGTCATCAATAACAACGATCAAGTCACCCCGAGCTAGTGACAAACGCTGTCCGCTTCGCGCTCAGAAGAGATCGCTATGTCTCGTCCTCGTGGTTTAAGGTCCCGTCAGAGTTACCTGACGTCTTAGCGATGCATACTATAGAAAAGATCCCTAAAAGTATGATCTTAATCAGATGATGGTGAATGGAAAATACATAAATAATTCAAAAGTAACGAACGAACAGTGTGTTTCTGGACAAGAGAATTGATAATTCAAATCATATTTAATAATTAAATGCATTGATAATATTTTGAGTTCTTCAAATTGTGAGTTACTTTTGTTATTTTAATCAAGAAATTGTTAGACAAAGAGGGTTTTCATGTTGTTGGAGTTGTGATATATCTGACTAGGAGTGTTCTTCAACTCTTCGATGAAAGATAATTCGCATTTTTATGGGGTGTTATAACATTATCTCCCTTCCTTCTTGCTCCCTAGTGCATGAGCGGATCATGAATTTCGGTTTAGAATGGAACATATAGGGGGTGAAACACGCATCAACAATGAAGAGGTAAAGGGTACGGCCAGTGGCGTAGCTGCCTTTACGCCACAACGCCCGGGCTTGCACATTATTTTTCCTTTTTTTTATTTTTACGAATGTCATATATCATAATGGACGAGGCTCCACTTTGCAAATATTTAGACATAATTTGAATGTTAGGACAATACTATAGACATACATGAAAATCTTTTAAATCGCATTGGTTCGAATTATCGTTTTCGAATCGAATTAGGTGGACCGTGTTTGTTAAAGTTGAGAGGCGCCATTTTTTTAAAAAATAACGAGAAATACATTAAGCTATTCTTCTGAGCGTGCACCATGTCCAATACGACCCTCAAACACTGTTTCAGCCCCTATTACTCGCTGATGGCATCCAAAATAAGGAGAATTGATTTTAAATAGTTAACGATGCCCGCGCGATAACGTCGTTACGCAGCATCTTCAGTTCATGTTTATCTACTTTAGTTTTCGTCACTTAAGTGTTGAATAAAATTCTGTAGAAAACGTTTGATTAAACATATTAAATATAATGATACTAGCTTTATTTTTTCACGCATGCATCATTATATCTCCAGGAAACGCCTCCAGGACTCACACCACTATTATCTCCCTTGAGTACTCCGGACCTACAGATGAAGGAGGTAGAAATAAAACTTTAGTTCTCTTTTTCTTCTTTTTTCAGGGCTTTGTACTGCAGTGTTTTGTTTTTTGCTAGCATGAGTTAAATGGTCAGTATTTTAGAAATCACCACTGAAAAATTGATGCTGATACCAGCTTTCTGGACAATTCTGTGTCATTTCAGAATTGTTGGTTCGAACCGCATCTAGGGCGAATAGTTGACATATCGTTACTCTGGAAATTGGTAGGTCTCACAAAAGCATTGAATTAAAAAAAAAAAAAACCTGGTCAAGGTATACTTTTTTTTCTTTATAATTGCATATCTTGAACCAATGAAGAATTTGAGCCCAGACACATGCTGCAGAATTTAATTTTTCAATCTGTTTTGGACATAAATGTTACATTGGAGGCCTATGGGAAATGTAATAGTGGTGTGAGACGTCCAGAACGCAGGAAATGCATTCTAATAATAATAATAAAAAAAATATGGGGGTGGAGGGATGCCCCAAGACCCCCTAGTATATGGTGGGCTTGCACATCATTTTAGGGTCAACTACGTCACTGACGGCCTATAAAACACGTGTGCGACAAAACCTGGAGTACTGTTCCAGTCTGGAACCCGTACTCCAAGGACCAGACACACAAGCTGGAGATTGTTCAGAGGAGAGCCGACTAATATCACAACACCAGCAGTGTCTCCTCCATGCTAGACCACCTGGGAGTATGAGGTTTATTTGTAAAAAATATATGTTGATAAGCAAAAAAAAAACACACCTTTACTTAAATTTTATCACGGTGTCAGTGACTTAATTACACTTATGTTGTCCGCTCGAGCAAGATATGGCGGGGTAGATTCCAGACTCGACACAATTAGTCTCTCACAGCAACATTCAGTAGATACCCAGCCCACAGTCAGGTGAATAGAAAAAGCGAACTACACCTATTGTCACCTGATAATCCAATCGGAACATCGCTCGGCCATTTACGTAAACGTTCGAAATAATCTTTACGGAAATGGCCGAGCGATGTTCCGATTGCTGAAAACCCACTCCTACTTTAGTCGAATATTATTTGTAACCGCCACGTTTTACACTATCCGAAAATCTCTGATACCCAGCTTTAATGTGTAATCCGCCGAGAACCAGTGTAACAGGATACGCATGTATTTTGTAAATAAAGATTATAAAGATGAAAGAAAGTATTTCGTCGACTGTTCGTGTGGTTCAGAGTTTTATAAAAGAACATGATAGAAACACTGGTAACGATACATTGCTAATTTGCTGGAGGCATTTACTGACAACTGCTTTAGAAGTTTACAGCTTAAATCCACGTGCTTTCCTGTCAACGTATCGTACTTAGTATTTTCGTACTATTTGTTTGGGTTAAACAATATTTATTTGCTATCAACATTTAACATATAAATATATTCATTATTCTGTTCAACAGAATTGAAAAAATATATCTTTCTAGTTTGTACAAAATCTCTCTTCTGAATATCTTGCAAGGACTATACCTGTATACAGTTGTGAAATCTGAGATGTTGTGAAATCTGATATACCTGTGTGAGAGAGAGTATACTGCCTACGCTATGAATATATTAAGTAGAGAGATAGATGAAGCTGGGATGTATCTTGACCATTATTAAAAGTTTAGTAAACTAGAGTAGTTGTATTTATAGATAGATAGAGAGAGAGAGAGATGAAGCTGGGGGAGAGAGAGAGAGAGAGAGAGAGAGAGAGAGAGAAAGAGAGAGAGAGAGAGAGAGATGAAGCTGGGATGGATCTTGACCATTATTAAAAGTTTAGTAGACTAGAACAGTTGTATGTATAGATAGATAGTTAGAGAGAGAGAGAGACTAGAACAGTTGTGTGTGTGTGTGTGTGTGTGTGTGTGTGTGTGTGTGTGTGTGCGGTGCGGTGCGGTGCGGTGCGGGATGGATGGAGGGAGGGAGGGAGGGAGAGAGAGAGAGAGAGAGAGATGTTTGTATTTAGTTCCAGGGTCAACAATCATGGCAACAATGGTGTTACAAATGCAAAGAAAACAAATTAATTACTAGACAAACACATTATAAGCAGCGATTGAGATGAAATTAATAATTTGTTTGATATGACAGAAACATACAAAATGGAAAGTTTACAGAGTGTAGAAACTAGATATATATCTGTATATATTAAATAATTATGATATTACAAGCAGTGATGCCCAGATGTTTCAAATTCTACACTTATTTGGCAGACTTTAGCATATCTTAGAAATATTGATTTTGATTACAGTATCCGTTTTGTTATTTAAATTACCACTGATGTATCTAGAGCCTTAGATTTGGTGGACAGGGTGTCTGCATTTCTTCTGAGATCAAGAAATATTTATAAAATACCTATTGAAAATCGTGAAATAATAAACAGTTAAACAACCCCACCGCAGTGAATTTGCAGACAACACTCATATTAACCACTCAACCCACCCACCACCACCACAAATATACAGCAGAAATTTGATTGAATCATCCCAACTGAAAATTGTATGCTGACACTGTTTAATCTTTCAGTGATAACTCATTTGGTGCGTACAGACAATGTGTTCCTGTTTGTTCCAAACATCATTGGTAAGTGTACTAAAATGGTTATGCATAAAATATATGAATCAATGGCTAGCCTTTCCAGAACAGTTGTGTCAGTTTTAGTAACAGTTAAAAATAGGAGCAGGTGCAGTAGTAAGATAGTTATGGAAATAGTAGAAGTAGTTGGAGATGCAAGCAGTAATAGCAATAGAAGCAGTAAAGCAGAAATAGTAGTGGAAGCAGTAATAGCAAGAGAAGCTGTAGAACCAGTAATATAGTAATACCATTAGAAGAAGTAAACACATTAGAAGCAGTAATAGCAACAGAAGCAGAAATAGCAGTAGAAGCAGTAGCAGCAATAGTGCAGTAATAGCAATAGTAGCAGTCAAATCAGAAATAGCAGTAGAAGCAGTAATAACAATAGAAACAGTAATAGCAATAGAAGTAACAGCAGAAATAGCATTAATGAAATTAGAAGTAGTAAAAGCAGTATGCACTGTAATAACAGTAGAAGCAGTCATTGCAGTAAAAGCAGAAGCAGTAATAGCAAAAAATACGGTAAAACATGTAGAAGCAGTAATAACAGTAGCAGCAATAAAAGCAGTTGAAACATTAATAGTGATAAAAGCAGGAACAGCAGTAGAAGAAGTAATACCAATAGAAGCAGTAAAGCAGAAGTAGCAGTAGAAACAATAATAGCAGAAGTAGCAGTAATAGCAGTAGAAGCAGTAATAGCAATATAAGCAATAACAGCAGTAGAAGCAGTAATAAAAGTAGAAGCAATAGAAGCAGTAATAGCAATAGAAACAGTAAAAGCAGAAATAGCAGTAATGAAAATAGGAGTAGTTAAAGCACACTGTAATAACAGTAGCAGTCATTGCAGTAGAAACAGCAAAAGCAGAAGAAACAGTAATGGCAAAAAAATGCAGTTACACCTGTAGAAGCAATAACAGCAGTAGAAGCAGTAATAGCAGTTGAAGTGTTAATAGAAAAAAAGGCGCTGCAGTAATTCATTAAAATCAGTTATAGCAGTAGAGGCAGTAATAGCAATAAAAGCAGTAATAACAGTAGAAGCAGTAATATCAATAGAAGTAGTTATATAAATAGAAAATGTAAAAGGTCATTGTATTCAATGTATTCATTAAATAACATGGTCCCTGTATACTATAAATTACAGTCATTTTGTACTGTAAATAAAAAGGTAATTTTGTACAATAAATTACAAGGTCATTGTAGTTGAAAAATAACATGGTCATTATATATGGTAAAATACAAGGTCATTTTGTATGGTAAATAACAAGGTCATTATATATGGTAAATAACAAGGTCATTGTACATGTTTATGGTAAAAAAAACAAGGTCATTGTTTATGGTAAATAACAAGGTCATTTTGTATGGTAAGTAACAAGGTCATTATATATGGTAAATAACAAGGTCATTGTACATGTTTATGGTAAAAAAAACAAGGTCATTGTATATGGTAAACAACAAGGTCATTGTACATGTATATGGTAAATAACAAGGTAATTGAACATGTATATGGCAAATAACAAGGTCATTGTATATGGTAAATAACAAGGTCATTGTATATGGTAAATAACAAGGTCATTGTACATGTATATGGTAAATAGCAAGGTCATTGTATGTGGCAAATAACAAAGTCATTGTACATATATATGGTAAACAACAAGGTCATTGTATATGGTAAATAACAAGGTCATTGTACATGTATATGGTAAATAACAAGGTCATTGTAGATAGTAAATAACAAGGTCATTGTATATGTTAAATAACAAGGTCATTGTGCATGTATATGGTAAATAACAAGGTCATTGTATATAGTAAATAACAAGGTTGTTGTATATGGTAAATTACAAGGTCATTGTACATGTATATGGTAAATAGCAAGGTCATTGTAGATGGTAAATAACAAGGTTGTTGTGTATGGTAAATAACAAGGTCATTGTTTATGGTAAATTCCAAAGAAATGTATATGGCAAATTACAAGTTCCTTGTGTACTGTGAATTCCAAGGACATTGTATATGGTAAATAACAAAGTTGTTGTATACAGTAAATTACTAGGTCATTGTACACAAGTTTCAAGGTCAGTTTATTCTGTAAATAGTTTTCAGAGGCTAAAAGAGGTGAATTGAGTGTAGCCAAAGGGACCCTGTGAGAGATTGGTAGCAGCATTGTCATTGATTACTACAAATGACAAGGCCACTGTGTTTTGTATATTACAGATTACATTCGTGTTGTTCTACTGGTTTTATTCGCGGTGAATGCATCACTGGGTCACTATCAGCTGGCAGCTGTCTGCTACTTCACTGGCTTTGTCCTGGATGAGCTTGATGGCAATGCTGCACGCTACCTCGGACAGAGTATGTATTACAACTTTTGCAAGCCCCCAACTCACAATTTCAAATGTTACAACAATAGTTATATAGTATTATTTGTGTCAGATTGAAACTAAGGTACTAAATAAGACTATGATGTAAAACATATTTTTAGCTCATTAGCTCTTCTGAGATTAAAATAAAAATTAATAGCAGTCACATTTGTTAAACGAGTCTTGTGGTACTTATGAGGCGCTTTAGACAAAAGGATATTCAAATAATTGGTTTTGTGTGTTGAATTTGTAGTCTAGAACTATTAGTTGGCCTGTGATTATCAAAATACCAAGCGTACATGGTCGTTGACAAAAAATTTAAAAAAAGTTTACTTTTTATGTACCTGCCATTCGAAGAAGGGTGAAGAGGCATCCAGTGTTGCTCCTGCTTGTCTGTCCATTTGTATACACTTTCAGTAAAAACTTGGTTTCCAATCAATAACTTCTGGAGGGGTCTATATATCTAATTAATATTTTGTGTATCTGTATAAATCAGGTCAAGTTCAATATTTGTCAAAATATCTGTCATTTTTTACAGGAGTTGCCCCATTTTGACTTAATTATTGGTAAGAAACTGGTATTTATTGGATGTTTTCTAGGTTAGGCCAGTATTGGGTATTGTTTATGAGAGGCCGTCCAGTCAAGCCTGGGATGTGGGGCTAAACCCTTTCCAATATGTTACTGTCCATGCTTCTTATTAGACTTGGGCACAAATATACTCTTCATTTATTTTTTCTGGGCAAAGAGTTATTTCTAGTTGTCTTCTAACCGTGCGATATCTACCGGTGATCGTCTCGCACACCAATTAATTTTTTACTGTTCTACCTACAGAGACATGCACGTCTGGAACACTGAACACTTTGCCAATGGTTATACAAGTGTCTTATTTCCATTGATTGCTCTCTGGTAGTCCAAATATGCAGGAAAAAACATGGGGTTGACCATGTTGCTTTTCCACAATTTTGATGATTGGTGACACCTTTTCAAATAAAATGTGAAAGTTTGTAGTTAATTGTGGAGATTGGTGTGCTCGAGTACAGGTTAGCCTTCAAGTTTTCCAGAAAATGGGGTAACTATGGTGATTTTAACTGATTATTCCCAATGGCTTAAAAATTACGAAACATTCAGTCAATCAATATCTGCACAACAAATGGTTCTGCTTCCCCTCCAAAGGATTGCATGCTTTCACAGAACACTCTAGTAGTGCGTGTGAAAAAAATCAATTATTTTAAATTTCATTTCATCAGTGGACCATGCTTGTCTCGTTTCAGCTTCTGTATTTGGAATGATGCTGGACGTTTTAATTGACGAGGCCTCGGTGCTCTGCCTGTGCAGTGTGCTGGGTATACTATACCCACAATATGTGATTTTGTTTCAGTTGTATACGGCTCTTGACTTATCTGCTCAGTGGTCCCACTACCAGTAGTAAGTTATGTTTAAATTTTTAATTCGGGGGATTTCATGATCATTTTGTGCATTTTGGATTTTAGGGTAAAAATAAAATATGAATGTTTAAACAAACCACTCTACCTGCCCATGTGATAGGAACACATGTTAATAATAGCAGGGGCATATCCAAGATTTTCAGTTTAGGGGTGGGGGAGCAGACAAAGGGGGCACAACACAAAATCTGAATGGGCATACATGTTTTTTCGATAGTGGGGAGTTTTTTTTTAAAGAGTAGATCTGCCATTGAATAGAGTCTTTTTTATCAAAAATATATTTATTTTCATAATACCTATTTCGGAGAAACAGTAAATAATGTGTAATGTGTTTACATGCACAAATTGATCAAAGTACAAAGGAGTATCAGATATTATAGATCCAGGACATGGACATTTGTAGAGAACTGCTGATAAAACTAGATATTCCATATACCGATATAACCTGTAATTTGTTGAAAATGGCATTAAACCCTTTTCAAAAAAAATATTAAGACAGAAAACTTCAATGTATTTAGTTTATTCTAATTTATTTTAGCTTGATTTCAAAGAAAGCTCTACACTTATATGAACTAAAGTCTGTTTCCTGAGTAAAACCAAAACTGAGTGTTGTTTCCTGTGTAGAACCAGTACTGAGTGTTGTTTCCTGTGTAGAACATGTACTGAGTGTTGTTTCCTGTGTAGAACCAGTACTGAGTGTTGATTCCTGTGTAGAACCAGTACTGAGTGTTGTTTCCTGGGTAGAACCAGTACTGAGTGTTGTTTCCTGTGTAGAACCAGTACTGAGTGTTGTTTCCTGGGTAGAACCAGTACTGAGTGTTGATTCCTGGGTAGAACCAGTACTGAGTGTTGTTTCTTGGGTAGAACTAGTACTGAGTGTTGTTTCCTGTGTACAACTTGTACTGAGTTTTGTTTCCTGTGTACAACCAGTACTGAGTGTTGTTTCCTGTGTAGAACCAGTACTGAGTGTTGTTTCCTGTGTAAAACCATTACTGAGTGTTGTTTATTGAGAGGCTGGGGATCAAACCCACAACCTCTGGCATGAGTGGACAATTCTCCAGATTTTAATTTACTTGGCAAGTTGTCGTGGTAATAATATAAAATAATCTGACCAATGTACTTGGCAAGTTGTCATGGTAATACTATAAAATTACCTGACTAATGTACTTGGGAAGTTGTCGTGGTAATACTATAAAATAATCTGACCAATGTACTTGGCAAGTTGTCATGGTAATGATATAAAATAACCTGACCAATGTACTTGGCAAGTTGTCATGGTAAAACTATAAAATAACCTGACCAATATACTTGGCAATTTGTCATGGTAATACTATAAAATAACCTGACCAATGAACTTGGCAAGTTGTCATGGTAATGATATAAAATTACCTGACCAATGTACTTGGCAAGTTGTCATAGTGATAATATAAAATAACCTGACCAATGTACTTGGCAAGTTGTCATGGTAATGATATAAAATAACCTGACCAATGTACTTGGCAAGTAGTCATGGTAACGATATAAAATAACCTGACCAATGTTCTTGGCAAGTTGTCATGTTAATGATATAAAATAACCTAACCAATGTACTTGACAAGTTGTCATGGTAATGATATAAAATAACCTGACCAATGTACTTGGTAAGTTGTCATGGTAATACTATAAAATAACCTGACCAATGAACTTGGCAAGTTGTCATGGTAATAATATAAAATAACCTGACCAATGTACTTAGCAAGTTGTCATGGTAATAATATAATATAACCTCACCAATGTACTTGGCAAGTTGTCATAGTGTTAATATAAAATAACCTGACCAATGTACTTGGCAAGTAGTCATGGTAACGATATAAAATAACCTGACCAATGTTCTTGGCAAGTTGTCATGTTAATGATATAAAATAACCTAACCAATGTACTTGACAAGTTGTCATGGTAATAATAACCTGACCAATGTATTTGGCAAGTTGTCATGGTAATAATATAAAATAACCTGACCAATGTACCTGGCAAGTTAAGATGTCATGGTAATAATATAAAATAACTTGACCAATGTACTTGGCAAGTTGTCATGGTAATGATATTTAATAACCTGACCAATGTACTTGGCAAGTTGTCATGGTAATAACATAAAATAACCTGACAAATGTACTTGGCAAGTTGTCATGATAATAATATAAAATAACCTAACCAATGTACTTGCAATGGTGTCAGAGTATATAGAATAAGATAAGCTAACCAGTTTATTTTATATAGATGAGATTGAATATAATCTCAAAAGTTGGCTTAATATAGTTGTCCAAAGTATAAAGAAAGGCTACGAAATCACATGCATGCATCTTATCTCATATTTACTGGAGTTCAATATACTTGAAGTTCTTGAGTGTTAAATACACAATTCACTCAACTTTTACCAATATAATTGATTTTAGATCTATCCATGATGTAAAATTTCATTTCTTTGTTTCTATGGCAACAGTTCAGCTCTATACAAGAATAACAACATGACGGCATTCACGGATGACTGGATAATGGACACGTACTTCAATAACTATGTAAGTCATTTATTCATGATGATGTACAAGTAACATATTTGCCGCATTGAATAAAAAAGAATGAGTCTAGTCAGGATTTTTAGAATGATTTGAAGAATGGTGAAGGGGCATTAAATGTTATCAGTGTCTGTTCGTCTAGTAAAATAATTGGTTTCCCACCAATAACTTCTGATCTTAAAGGGTCCATTTATTTAAACAATATTTCATAAGTACCTGTATGATTATAAACTACAGACCTTGACTGTCAGTGTGGGTTGAAGATATAAAACTGTTGATCCTGTAAAGAATGCACTTTAGTTTTGTATTTAATTTTCATTTAACTTTATCATTTCTGAACATTTTCAATATCCCTTTAATTATAACATTGATATGCATAAGCTTTGTCTTTTGTACTTACCTGTGATTTATGTTGATTTTATAGGTACTTATTAGATATCAGTATGTGAGTTCTGTTTATTATTTACATGATTTTTAACTTCATTCTTAGATATCTTGATTTGATTTTTGAGGCACTTTTTAGGTACCAGTTTATGAGTTTTGTTAATTTTACTTTTGAGGTACTTTTTAGATACCAGTCTAGGAGTTTTGTTACTTTGCGATAATTTCCAGATTGTGATTTTTAGATACCAGCCTTTGTATTTATATACCCCCGCCATTCAAAGAATTGCTGAAGGGACATTAAGTGTTACCCATCCGTTTGTCTGTACGGTATTCGTTTCCGATCGATTACTTCTGAAAGGGTTTATTACTTAATATTTTGTTTGTACCTGTACAATTATAAAATATAGGTCAACTTTGATATTTATAAATGTAGGTTAAATTTTACAGGAGTTATGGCTCCCTTTTGACTTAATTTTCAATAAAAAATTGGTTTCCAATCAAAAGAGGATCATGCTTGCATGTTGACATATATATTTCTAGCTTATTTAAACTTTTGAGTTACTTTTTATGTGCCATAAGTATGTACGAAAATGGTTTCTGGCTTATATCTTTAGTTTTAATAAACAGATTTAAACCAAATTTGGTGTGTGACTTCACATTCAGGTAATACAGGTCAAGTTCGTATTTTGTTCCGGTCTGATGATTTTTAATGGAGTAATGCCCCTTTTTTGGACTTAGATTATTGACAAATATCAAGAAATTGGTTTCCGCTCGATATCTCTTGAAGGATTGGATGGATTTAATTCATATTTGGTAGAAAGATGTATGGTGATAAACTACAGCTCAAGTTGGGTTTCTGTCAAAATCCCTGCATATTAATTAGGTGTTCTGGGCTCTGATTGGCTGATAGTTTCCGGCCTCTAAACTGTTTATTTATGGACCGATTTCGATGAAAATTTATATTTGGCTTTATATCAACAAGACCCAAGTCAAGTTCGACAATTGATAAAATTAGCTCATATTAATCAGGTGATCTGGACTCTGATTGGCTGGCGAATTCCGGCCTCTAAAATCTTTGTTGATGGACCAATTTTGATGAAACTTGAAATTTGGCTTTAGTGATATCTACAGTGTAGTTTCAAAGCAGGGGCATCTATGTCCCATGGACGTATTTCTAGTTTGATATCAGTATGAATTTAAGTACTTTTTAAAAACCAGTCTGTGAGTTTTTGTTATTTTGACGCTTGTATAAAGTATTTTTAGCTCAGCTGAGTTGAAGGCTCACAGGTGAGCTTTTGCGATTGCCTGGTGTGTGTCCATTGTCCATCGTCTGTCATTAACTTTTAGCTTTTAACAACTTGTCCTCTGAAACCACTGGGCCAATTTTGATATAACTTCACAGTAATGTTCCTTGGGTGACCCTCTACCAAGTTTGTTAAACCATCTTGATTCATCAAAAGACATGGCCCCCAGGGGGCGGTGCAAGTTTAACTAGTAAAAACTTAAAAAATCTTCTTGTCAGAAACTACTGGCTCGATTTTAAAATAATTTCACAGAAATGTTTCTTGGGTGACTCTCAACCAAGTTTTTTCAAGCCATCTTGATTCGTCAAAAAACATGGCAGCCAGGGGGTGGGGTTAGTTTTATGTCAAATTAATGTCCTTGTTTTATAAGTGTCTGTATATAGCAATTATTATAAGAAGAGGTAATACACTCTTTAAACAAACTTTTTTTTTGCTATTATTTTACAATCTTATACCAGATATAAGTTTTAAAAGATAATTCATCATAAGAAGATGAATGATACAATTATAACCAATGATCATAAATCATGAACCATTTTAAAATAGGTGTTTTTCTGAATATAAAAGTCAAGAGTTTTTATGGTTCAGACAGGGATGGTTTACTGTTTCATAATAAAGTACCGGTAATACCATATTTTTAGCTAGTTTCTTCAAAGCAAGAAGTATGCTTGAGATTTTCATTGTCAAAGTCTACTTGGAATCTCGGAGGAGGAGTTTAATTGTTTTTTGGGGAGAGTGCACTGCGACAAGGATTCTTTCAAGTGATAGGCTTTGGGAAGGCTTGTGTCTTATGCTCATAGGAATATTTATTATGCTGGAACTGTGGATTGTTTTATGCACAATAGTTTAGTCTGATGCTTTAGTTTGAAACACGCGTTCTCAAACATAACAGGTTAGTTTTGTGTTGAAACTGGATTTTTATCTTAGTTCGAAGACCTCTTCTATGCATCTGTTACATCTTCAAAACAAATCAAAATTCTAACTACTTGCCCATCTCATCTTTCTGGAATTTTGAGTGTACATGTATTATATAATCTACTTAAGTTGGGTGACTCAAGGTCAGTCAGGTGAGCGATAAAGGTGGCCCTCTTGTTTAAATACCAGTTTGTGGACTTTTTGGAGAACCTGTTTAGATACAAACTGTTGCTGATTTTTTGCTCAGCTGAGTTATCACTGTTAGTGAGATGCATGTTGTATTCTGTTGCCCATTGTCCACCATTCCTTTAAATGCCTTCTAAGATATGGATGAACATATTTTCATAAAACTGGGTCACAATGTCCCTTGAATGGTGCACTTCCAGATTTTTTATTTTTGCCAAGTCCCAAATCTAATATGGCCTCAGTTACTAAAAAAAAAAAAAAGACTGAGAAATTTTCAAGAGAAATGTCCTCTAAAAGTTTTTATTTAATGCATACAAAATTTAATATGCATGAACCTTTGGGCAACTTTTATCAAATTTGTACTATTTTGTCTCCATGAATTTTTATTAAAATATTCAAGACAGCCTCTAAACAGACACTTTTCATTGAGTTACATAGAGACATGTATAAAATTGACAATTGGCCCTAAACATCCTAAAAAAACTACTTGTAAGTAAGATTTATTACAGTAGTCTTATTATAGGCACGTGCCTACACATTTTTTTTCTGAGAAATCGAAAAAAATAAAAATAACGAAAAATGCAATAAAATCTGATCCCTATGCTACCGGTACTTCATTTTTACCTTTATTGAAGTGAACAAACTGTAAAGCATTACAATTATTTGGTTTTAAAACAAATTAAGGTTAATATTATGGAGAAACAGGCCCCTAAAAAAGTAAGAAATATACGTCGAAAGACACCTGCGACAGTCTAGCTGAATATTTTCAGGAGGACCCCATACAACTGTGCCTACACATCGCTTGCAACCAAGCTACAGTTACAGTTTTTGTCTGGATATGTACTTTTTGTAACAAATTCAATATATTGTAATAATTTGCTATATAGACTGATATTGAGAAAATATACATCTCTGAAATTTCTTACTAAATAAATCAAATTTCATATACACGCTCTTTGAGTCAACCTTTATCAAGTTTGTATTTTTCATCTGTAGTAATCTGGGTCCTGTGAGCTCAGTCAGTAGCACATCTGACTATCAATATAGGCTCGCCACTATTAATTTTGATTTTGTCAGACCTAGTTAGCCCAGTCGATTATAAGTATGTCTTACTATCAATCAACGGATCGTGAGTTTGAATCTCCGCTCAGCTATGGTCTCCTTGATAATTGATATACAACATTGCGTCTCATTATCATTCGTCTCTCACCATTGAGTCAAGTGGAAAATTATTAGTTACAGTCAAAGCTGTGCAAGCGGTCACCTCTATTTTAAGCAGCCACTTATCTTAAAACAGCCATATTTGCTATTTTCCATTTCTATGCTTTCACAGCAAATTCAACTGTATTAAGCAACAACCTGTCTTAAAAGGCCACTCTTGCTAAATCCCTTAACATACTGCTTAAGACAGGTTTGACTGTACTTTTGGAAGTGGGTGTGCTCCAGTAACTGTTGACCTTCCAGGATCCTAGAGTGGTTAGGTTTACTGATCGTCTGTTAGCCCTCATTGACATAAAATACCATGGACTGTTAAATTGTTTAAAAAGTATCAAAAGCTAGTTAATAATGAGTTAATTATTGCCATGCGGTCAGGTAGAGTTAGTGAATGGAATCAGTTGACATTTTCAGAATCAATTATTGGCTACAAATGACTTGGTTTAACCGATTGATAATCGGATAATCAGCCAATATGGGTTTTAGTGATGAACGGCCATTAACTTTGCCTTTAAAATAGAATGAGTGAGAGATCAGTTGAAAGGCTTGTCTTTATGTCTGTGAAATGTGTGATTCAAATAACTAATTAATTCATTTACTTCACATAAGTAAAAAAAACATTCGGAGATAACATGATAAAGATGGAGACAGAGATATATAAAAAATCATGTATGTATTTGTTGAAATTCATTTAGACTGACATTACTTGAGTTCCCCAAGTAATCTTTATATAAATTATCTGACAGTAAGAATATAACTGAAAAAGTCACTGTGCAGCGATAAGTGATTGCTATCAAACACACTTGACTATCTCCAACTTCAACTCAAACCTACCAATTATCAACAGTCTGAGACAATCAGAACACCATTAGTTAGAACTATATAATGGTTCAGACATTATATGATAATCTTCTATGACTCGTTTCAGTGGTTGATGTTATGTTGGGTGTATGGTAACCACATCTTCTTGTTGATGCTCTACTTGTGTAATTTCACACTCGGGCCACAAGGTAAGCAGTAGAATTGTTTCTCTTTAAGTCTTTCTTATTAATTACAACCCCCTGTCTGTCCATTTGTTCTGATTTTTGTGTTGTTTCTTTTTTTAAACCTTAGAACTTGATGACAACCAAAATGAGGAACACAGCACAAGCTTTCTATAACTCAATCTTCTGTTTGTTTGTTTGAATACATTTTTATGCTATATATCAGTAGTCACAGAGACTCTGGTCAGACGGAAATTCAAACTCATGACCGTTGGGTAGTCAGATGCCTATTGACTGAGCGAATTGGGTCAGGCTTTACCTTCAATATTAAAACATATAAAGGATGTAAACAATTACGATCAGAGGGTCGTAGGTTTGATTCTCTGTCATGTGTTGTGTTCTTTTCTCACACGTGCTCAGTACTGGTTCTACCCAGGAAGACTCTGAGCATGATTTTTCTAATTTGTAATAACTTGTTTCATAATCTTTGTAAAATCAATAAGTTGTTCAGTAGCAATTTCATGTCTGGCCTGTAAACATAACCATGCAAAACTTCCAGTCGGTCAACCAGATCTGGTACAATACGGTTCCAGGACTACCTATTGTCAGAGTTATTCCCCTTTTTGTAATTTGGCAAACTGTAATAGTATAAAATGTGTGGCAGGTGATCATATAGCTTTTCACAAAGGGTCTTTTGTAGCCAAGTGGTTTAAGACGCCGTCTCAAGATCACTTACTTCTCACCGCTAAGGACGTAGGTTAGAGTCCCACTCACACCAAAAACTTTATGTGAGGAAGATTGCCTGTTACTTGTGGAAGGACGATGGTTCTACTCAGTCTGCTGTCTTCCTCCACCAGTAAAACTGGATATGACATAATTATATAACCTGACTCAGTCTGAGGTCTTCCTCCAACAGTAAAACTGGATATGCCATATATAACCTGAAATGTGTTGAAAATGGCATTAAACCCCATTCAAAAAAAAAAAGAGAACTTTTTTTTTTTTCACAAATATGATTTATAGTTCTAAATTCATAGCCTGCTTGCTCGCTGTGATATCAGTGATATCATAATATTAAACTTTCAAGTTATCACCACAAGTACTTTTAGCCTTTAATTAGACTGACTAACAGACAAACTCCTAATAGTCTTGTCACTGTCTTTCTGTTTCTCTCTCCTTCAAGTCTGAGGTTACAAATCTTTGTGCCATTCTTATTTCAAAAACAAATGGACTAATTATTACAAAATAAATGTAAAAAATATTGATATGCCATATTTACCTGAAATATGTTGAAAGTGGTGTAAAACCACATAAAAAAAAAAGAGCAAAACCATACACAAATTTGAATCCACCTTTGTAATTTAAGTTCCCTCCAGTGAGTTTTATAAACTTTGCATGGCCTGATCACCCCCTCTGACTAATATCCCTAGGTCTGCCCATGCTTCATTATATTTGCATAGAGCCATTACTTTGTACGCTTCAAGTATTGTTTGCTTGCTGTTTGCTTGTTTAAATATTTAGCATAATTTTTTATGCTATCAAGAGCTAATAGACAATTACTTAACCTGGTCTCACTACATAGTTGAATTTTGTTCTTTGTTATATATAAAATAAGGTCTAGGATCTCAATAATAAAAATGAATTACACATAGAATTTTTTCTAAAGAATTTTTTTCATAGCAGGAATGTATACCCACATAAAAATGCACAATAACTGGTAGCTTGACCAGTTTGTTTTTTTCAAAGAGGGTGCAGTGACATCCTGAGTTTTTTTTTAAAAAAGTCCTCAAATGCTCATAAATACATGCATATGTTAAAATCCTGTAAAAGTCACTTTTTTAACACCAGTGATGTCTTATTGCAGTATATGCTATGCAAACTTTGAACCACTAAGAACCATTTTGAAAATATTTCAAAACCAAATTAATAGGCCTTTTTTTAAGCATAATAATCATGTTACCATGGGAAAAAGGAGTGTAACTGTGTAGTGAGACATTAAGACACTTTAGATTTTAACTGCTGACCACATTACACATGCCACTCCAATTTAAAATATTGATTTTGTCACGTTTTGGTGGACTTGACATACCAAACCACTCGGATTTTATTTATTAATGATAATGAGATGCTTTTTATCGCTTTTAATAATTATTAATTATAATTCTGAGCATGTGGTCCAGATGTAGAGCATTGAACCCATGATCGTAGGGTCATGGGTTCAGTCCTCCTTCAAGGCTATGTTTCGTGTCCTTGAGCAAGACGCTTTTCCACATATGCTTTGTACTGGTTCTACACAGGAAGACTTTGAGCGTGATTTGTCTTAAGTTGTAAGAACTTGTTTCACAATTAAATTAAAATAAATAAGTTTAAACTGATAGTTATTGATAACTAATATACTCTCTTTAATTAGTACCATAGCACCGATATGTCAGAGTGTAATAATAAAAATACATTTGATTCTGTTACAGTGGCTTTGTTTGGAATGACGATTGGAGTTTGGAAACTATTAGCATACATTACAGCCCCCTGGTCCCTGTCCAGATTGGGCATCATGGTGTACCTCCTGGTTACATCACTAGGAAAACTGGCTGCTCGTGACCAGTTGAAACGTACAAATCAATCGAGGAATAAATAGAAATTGCATCCACAATTGCTGTCATGTTGATTCTGGTGTCTCAAAGAAAAATGGATTGAGGTACTCCTGAGATTTTACATAAGAACATATAAGAATACAACATTTATACCTGAGGTGATGTCATTGTGATGGAATTGTATTGAATTGACGTTGGGGAGTTGGTATAAGGTGGAAGGCTTGCATATTTCCATGGAAACTGTAACTTGTGACAAGAAGTGACTTATCAACAAATGTTATTTTGCTCATGTAATTATATCTTAGTTTATCCTAATTTATTTTTAATAGCTAGATTGCCAGAAAGTTAGGTATTATTTTAATTATCTTCATGTCTGGAGCATTGATTAGATATAACAGTTGAGACAGGGTCCTTTAAAGGGGATTGATAATAATAAAGGACCAGCAGGGGCCCAAAAAAATATATATAATTATGAAATTTCAAAAACCTTCTTCTCTAAAACGGATGAGCCAAGTTTGATTTAAATGTTTCCTATGAATAGGTATTTCAAAAATGTTCAAATAAAGGGGTTAGTGTATACTGGGGTCCCTCCAAGAGACTTTCATTTTTACATTGGAATACAATAGGAAAACAGATAATTCTGTTTTCTCATCTATTTTGCATATTATTTCAATTATCTTAATCTCTGAAACATTGTTTAGTCATAACAGTTGAGACTTTGTCCTTTAAAAGGAATTTGATATCAATAAGGGATCAGCAGGGGCCCAAAAAAGAGGTTAAATTGTGAATTTTTAAAAATCTTCTTCTCAAGAACTGTCCAGTCAAATTTGTTCATATATGATATAAATAATCCCTATAAGTAGGGGCTTCATGTTTGTTTAAATGAAGGGGTTAGAGTCTATTCGGGTCCAGTAAGGTGACTTAATGATATGAGAAAACAAATAATTCTCATTTTTACATCAATAGCTATAGATAACTTCATAGGCTGCCCATACAAAATTTAGGGAAGTGGCATGTGAAACCAGATGAGCAACTTGGGTCCATCTTGGACCTCTTGCCATATATTTGAAGTAATATTTATCATAATTATAGATTATGTTTTCATAAAAAATCGTTTTTATCTAATTTAATAGGTTTAATAATGAGTGTGCAAATATGACAAGTGGTACATGGTCATTAGGTCAGTGTTTACTCATATGTCAACATGCCCAGATATTTGGTTAAGAAGTCATCAGTTTAATGTCATTTTAAACAAAACCTGAATAGTAGTGATGTGTTGATCTTCTTGCATAAAGATGCTAGGTGACTTTTGAAATAGAAACAAATCATTCTAAAGTTTACTTTATACTGTTATTGTATTTATTCAAACAAAATTACACTTACTGTTTTATTTTCTTGCCTGTCGCTTGATGATCTCAAATAATGACAAGTGGTTTCTATTTTTAATTATACATGTATATTTTGTTATGTATGTACTACTGTGCTTCATGTTTACAGTTTTTATGGATGGGAATACAGTTCTGTAAACTTACAGATCGGAAATTGTTTAGGTATATAACAGATAAGATAAAAACAAAGTAATTAAGTATGAAACTTACAGCAGTCTTGCGCGTCCGTCTTACTCTTATATCAGTTTTGTGTCCAGTGGTATAAATAAGAGTGTCACTTTGTTGGTATGAGTATCTTGTCATACTGTTTAACAATATCAGACCCTAGTGACCAACTGTGACGATACAAAATGTCTTAACTGATGACTAGCAGTGACATATAATGACTAGCATTGACATATGATGATGACTAGTAGTGACATACAATGATTACTAGTGGTGACATATGATGATGACTAGTGGTAACATGATGATGATGATGACTAGTGGTGACATATGATGACAAGCAATGACATGATGATAACTAGTGTTGACATATGATGGTGATAGTTGTGATATACGATGATGAAGACTAGCATTGACATAGAATGATGACTAGCGTTGACATATAATGATGACTAGCATTGACATATGATGATGACTAGCGTTGACATATGATGATGACTAGCGTTGACATAGGATGATGACTAGCGTTGACATAAGATGATGACTAGCCTTGACATATGATGATGACAAGCGTTGACATATGATGATGACTAGCATTGACATATGGTGATGAATAGCATTGACATAGGATGATGACTAGCATTGATATATGATGATGACTAGCATTGACATATGATGATGACTAGCGTTAACATATGATGATGACTAGCGTTGACATATGATGATGACTAGCGTTGACATATTATGATGACTAGCGTTGACATATGATGATGACTAGCGTTGACATATGATAATGACTAGCGTTGGCATATGATGATGACTAGCGTTGAATTATGATGATGACTTGCATTGACATAGAATGATGACTAGCGTTGACATATGATGATAACTAGCGTTGACATATGATGATGACTAGCGTTGATATATGATGATGACTCGCGTTGATATATGATGATGACTAGTGTTGATATATGATGATGACTCGCGTTGATATATGATGATTACTAGCGTTGATATATGATGATACTAGTGTTGATATATGATGATGACTAGTGTTGACATATGATGATGACTAGTGTTGATATATGATGATGACTAATGTTGATATATGATGATGACTAGCATTGATATATGATGATGACTAGCGTTTATATATGATGATGACTAGTATTAATATATGATGATGACTAGCATTAATATATGATGATGACTGGCATTGATATATGATGATGACTGGCATTGATATATGATGATGACTAATGTTGATATATGATGATGACTAATGTTGATATATGATGATGACTTATGTTGATATATGATGACTAGTGTTGATATATGATGATGACTAGAGGTGATATATGATGATGACTAATGTTGATATATGATGATGACTGGCATTAATATATGATGATGACCGGCATTGATATATGATGATGACTAATATTGATATATGATGATGACTAATGTTGATATATGATGATGACTAGCGTTGATATATGCTGATGACTAGCGTTGATATATGCTGATGACTAGCGTTGATATATGATGATGACCGGCATTGATATATGATGATGACTAATATTGATATATGATGATGACTAATGTTGATATATGATGATGACTAGCGTTGATATATGATGATGACTAGCGTTGCGTTGATATATGATGATGACTAGCGTTGATATATGATGATGACAAATTTTGATATATGATGATGACTAAGTTGATATATGATGATGACTAGCGGTGATATATGATGATGACAAATGTTGATATATGATGATTACTAATGTCGATATATGATGATGACTAGCGTTGATATATGATGATGACTAGCGTTGCGTTGATATATGATGATGACTAGCGTTGATATATGATGATGACAAATTTTGATATATGATGATGACTAATGTTGATATATGATGATGACTAGCATTGATATATGATGATGACTGGCATTAATATTATGATGATGACCGGCATTGATATATGATGATGACTAATATTGATATATGATGATGACTAATGTTGATATATGATGATGACTAGCGTTGATATATGATGATGACTAGCGTTGCGTTGATATATGATGATGACTAGCGTTGATATATGATGATGACAAATTTTGATATATGATGATGACTAATGTTGATATATGATGATGACTAGCGGTGATATATGATGATGACTAATGTTGATATATGATGATGACTAATGTTGATATATGATGATGACTAGCGTTGATATATGATGATGACTAATGTTGATATATGATGATGACTAACATTAATATATGATGATGACTAGCGGTGATAAATGAAAATGTGCCTGAATTAAAAAAAATCTCCTAAAATATTATAAAATACTTATTGAATTGGAAAATAAAAGTGAAATTTACTAAAATACAAGTGTTGTTCTTATCTATTTTCCAAAATACATCAAAATTATGAATGCGGGGATGCATGTTTATAAAAGCGTCAATAATAGACAAAATTACCTTGCTACAGTTGTATCAACACCATTAAGGAAACCCCCATTTTCCGTGTATAAAAGTGTAGTTTCTATACCTTCGTGTACTTCGGGCCCAGTTAGTTCAGTGAGTAGGGCATCTGTCTGTCAGTCCATGGCCATTAGTTTATATCCCCACCAGGCAACAGTCTCTGTGACAATTGATATACGATGTTGTGTCTCATTTGTCTCACAGCTGTTTTGAGTTGTTTTATATTTGCGGAGAGTACTGGTTAACCTTCTAAGCTCCCACGAAAGAGTGGTTCGGTTAACTGATTGTCTGTTAGCTCTTGATGGCGTAAATCATATGATACAAAAAAAATATAACAGGAACTGTAGCCAGTCATATAAAGAGGTTAAATATTTATAAGGGGCCAGCAGAGGCCCAAAAATGGATTAAATTGTGATTATTTTTTTTTTAAATTTTCCAGAACTGACAAACCAAATTTGATTATATTTGGTTGAAATATTCTATGAATAGGCTTTTCAAGTTTGTTCAAGTAAAAGGACTGTGGTCAGTTGGTACCCAGTAAGGGGACTTTGATTTTACATAGGAGTACTGCGGGAAAACCCAATTATGTCTCATCCATTAGTAAAAGCTTCAAACATCTTCTCTAAAACTGCTATTAAAACAGATTTCAATATAATTTGGCAGAAATGTTGCTTGGGTGACACTTTACGAAGATTGTTCAAGCCTTTGAGATTCGCCAAAAAAAAATCGCTGTACTGGTTTTATCTATAAGGCTGTGTTGAAAACTTACAAAAACTTTCTACAAACTGATGACAGGAGTTCAACATACTTTGTCAAAAATGTTATTTGGGTGACACTCTACTAACATTGTTCAAGCTGTTGCCATTCGTCAAAAAAAAACACAATAACATAACTGCCAGATTCATGATTTCTATATACCAGTATGGTTATTGTGAAAAATTGCACACAATGGTTCATATTGGCTTTTGACTCAAATGAGTGATATAGGTTCAATGTGTCCCTTTTGTTTAAGTAACTTGTCACCCATGTTTGTCGTATTAAGACGATGTGCAGAATGCAACTGCCAGCCATGTTGTTTATGGTCGATGTCGTGCTTGGAGCATAAGGTGATGTAGGCAGTATTTTGTGTCTGCTCCATGTCTTTTTAAGGGATTTTAGCTCACCTGAGCCATCCAGGTAAATTTGTTCATATTTGGTATAAATAATCTATGTGAGTAGGAGTTTCAACTTTGTTCAAAAGAAGGGGCTAGGTTCTATTGGATCCCAGTAAGGAGACTTTGATTTTGACATAAGAATACTTAGGGAAAATAACTTTTTATGCACCCCAACCCCCCTCCCCCAAACTTCTGGGCAGCATATAGTAATTGAAGTGTCATTCCATCTGTCCGATATTTTGTACCTGGCCTGTAACTTTGTCATGCATATTGTAAAAACTGTATAATGGTGATGGGGAATGTCATATGACGTTAATAGTGTTACTGGTATCAATATAGTAATGCAAGACTATTAATAAATTTATACTAATTAATATATAAAAAAATAAAATTACGGATAATTTAAAATACAGGATATCAGTGCAGCCAAATATCAGTTGATGTCAACTTTACCGTAACAACAACAATAAAATATTTTTGAAGGTTTTACGGCATACTTTAGTTTGATGATATTCTTATATTGACAATTACTGATGGTATGTGGTATGTAAGGTTACATACAATATGTCTTATATATAATAAAAACTATACCATTGTAACTTAACACAATTAGTGTGTACAGATATACAATCAAAAGAATTAAATTTTTATGAAGGTTTATACACTCGGGTTGAATCCCTCCAATGCTATAAGCAATTCTATTTGCGCTATATTAAGCGGAGGCGTTTGGCTTGATTTACTTGTTTTACACAGCCATAGTTGCATCAATTTAAGTGTTGATGTTGCATAGTGCCTTCAAGTGTCTCGGACCTGATTGGTGGATTAGGATAAGTCAACACTAATAATAAGTGATTAGCTTATTTTACATGGTTGCATAAGGTTAACAGACACTGCATTATATGATTTATCTTCAATTAAGTCAAACAAATTAAAATTAATCTTCGTGATTTCATACGAAAATAAGTAAATATAATCACCGAGTCATTTAAATAAATTAGTAAAAAACACAATATGTTTATATAATCAACTAGAATTCTAATCAATAAGGAAATTAAATAAGATCATCAATCATCCATCATTATTTATTCATACAGATTTCGTATACAATAATCAGAAATTTATTTTTAAATGATCATCTGTTCCTGTTTGCCTAAATGACCAGTTCAAAACACGAGGGTAAATAAAAACTTAACTTGACTTGTCTAGTCTGAAACGTCAGTCCATTATTCTTGATATTGATGGTGACATATAAATTCCTACCTATTATAAAATACATCGTTGTTTTCACAGACCATATGATACTTATCAGTGACATTTCTATTTTAGAATTATTTAAAAGATCACGATGACTTCAACATTGTTTATACATAACAGTTGAGACATTTTCTGCTTTGCAATCTTATACATTTTAATGAATATCCGTTCAATAGCTTGAACAATTGTTGCCTGATTCTTCTAAACTTGTATATAAGCTTGCTTATCACTAGACCTCATATGTGGGTAATAACACATGGAAATATGGTAAATACTAGCACATGGAAATATTTAAATGTGTAAACACACTGGCTCATTGCTTCATCACCAGCAAATTAACAGTGAAATATTATGTCCAGATTAGTTCCCAAAAGACAAGAAATTGAAATCCCAATCATCAATGGAATAACCCATACAGAACTAATTGCTCCAGAAAAGATTGGAATGGTCCATCCAGGAATAGTTTAATTTAAACATATTTCATTTCATTATTTTACACAAAATGGGGTTGGGCCACATGTTTTGCCAACATTAGATTTGGTACTTCCTCGATATATTACAACATCATTTATTTAACAATGGCATATTTGACGATTTGGAATGGCCCTTCCAGACATGATGATTTGATATGGCTCTTCCAGATATGACAATTTGGAACGGCCCTTCCAGGCATGACGATTTGGAACGGCCATTCCAGATATGACAACTTGGAACGGCCATTCCAGATATGACGATTTGGAACAGCCCTTCCAGGCATTATGATGATTTGGAACGGCAATTCCAGGCATTATGACGATTTGGAATGACCCTTCCAGATATGACGATTTGGAACCGCCCTTCCAGGCATGACAATTTGGAACGGCCATTCCAGATATGACGACTTCGAACGGTCCTTCCAGGTATGACGATTTGGAACGGCCCTTCCAGGTATGACGACTTGGAACGGCCCTTCCAGATATGACAATTTTGAACGGCCCTTCCATGTATGACGATTTGGAACGGTCCTTCCGGGCATGACGATTTGGAATGGCCCTTCCGGGCATGACGATTTGGAACGGCTCTTCCGGGCATGACGATTTGGAACGGCCATTCCCGATATGACGACTTGGAACGGCCCTTCGAGATATGATGATTTGGAACGGCCCTTCCAGGCATGACGATTTGGAATGACCCTTCCAGGTATGACAATTTGGAACGGCCCTTCCAGGTATGACGATTTGAAACGGCCCTTCCAGGTATGACGATTTGGAATGGCCCTTCCAGGCATGACGATTTGGAATGGCCGTTCCAGGCATGACGATTTGGAACACCCCTTCCATATATGGCGATTAGGAACGGCCCTTCCATATATGGTGATTTGGAATGGCCCTTCCAAGCATGACGATTTGGAATTGCCCTTCAACATATGGCGATTTGGAACGGCTCTTCCAGATATGACGATTTTGAATGGCCTTTCCAGGCATGACGATTTGAAATTGCCCTTCCACATATGACGATTTGGAATGGCTGTTCCAGGCATGACGATTTGGAATGGCCCTCCCACATATGGCGATTTGGAACGGCTCTTCCAGATATGACGATTTTGAATGGCCCTTCCAGGCATGACGATTTGGTATTGCCCTTCCACATATGATGATTTGGAATGGCCGTTCCAGGCATGACGATTTGGAATGGCTCTTCCAGGCATGGCGATTTGGAACGGCTCTTCCACATATGGCAATTGGGAATGGCCCTTCCTAGCATGACGATTTGGAATGGCCCTTCCAGGCATGACGATTTGGAATGGCTGTTCCAGGCATGACGATTTGGAATGGCCCTTCCTAGCATGACGATTTGGAATGGCCCTTCCAGGCATGGCGATTTGGAATGGCCCTTCCTAGCATGACGATTTGGAATGGCCTTCCACATATGACGATTTGGAATGGCCCTTCCACATATGACGATTTGGAATGGCCCTTCCACATATGACGATTTGGAATGGCCCTTCCACATATGACGATTTGGAATGGCCCTTCCAGGCATGACGATTTGGAATGGCCCTTCCTAGCATGACGATTTGGAATGGCTCTTCCAGGCATGGCGATTTGGAACGGCTCTTCTAGGCATGGCGATTTGGAACGGCTCTTCCAGATATGCCAATTTTGGAGTGTGTAACTGGGAGATTTTATTGCTGCAAGCATATTTCATGCAGATGAAGAAATAATTAAATTCCAGTTTATATTTTAATGCTGTTTAATAATATCCGTGCATGAATGGCTGTTTCAGCAAGCAAACACATTCAGTAATCACATTTCATCAAAAACAATATTCAGAAATCTAATGTTGTTTTGCTAACGTATGAAGGAACGTAGTATAAAGTTCTTTAATTAATATTGTATTAGGAAACTCCTTCATCCGTTAATAATGTACTATGTTGCTTTTATATCTCATCCATTTTAGTTTCTTGTAATGTAAATTTGGAAAGTTTTAATTAAAAACATAATTTTGATTAGTTCAATATTTTGCATCTTATCCCCCCAAAAACCTAAATCTAAACTATATTGTCTTAATTCACACACAAGCGATACACGTGGTATTAGAAAAAAACATGTGATAAACGTTACCAATTGGAGTGCAGAAAGATGAAGTCATGTGACCAAAATTAAGTCACATGATCAAAACACTCATTGTATTATTGATAAGAAATCATAATCAAATAAAGAAGATAACTTTAAGTCAAAGGTGACATTGCGTCATAAATATGCTAAGCCATTAAAAATATTATTAATTAGTCAATGTGCGAAAACCAATCTATAACGAAGTGATAGCAATTTGAATCGGATTAATTTATCAATTTATAAAACTTTTATATGAATTTAAACAATATTTTTAAACAATCAATCTATAAATTTATCAGAAATAATATAACGAAAGTGTCGTTATTTTGATTATAAACGTGATATATTAAATGTGTTACTTTTTATGATTGAAAATTAACAAGATAATGTAATATACAACTTTCCTAAATTTATAATGATAACCATGGAAATATATTTAACAAATATAGCATGGTTACAAGATTACGATTTCACTTTCCATAAGTTGCTTGCTTTTTGTTTACAACATGATAGCAGCAAACACCAGACAGCCCTGTACTACTATAAAAAATATAAGAAACAACGAAAAGCTCAGTATGTCTACAGCTACAGCCACGTGTTTCCACTGAACCAACTTAATATCCATGTTGGCAGATGAAACGCTACCATAGTGCTCACGCCTAATCCTTTCATCACCACATTCATTTATATTTCTGGTCTTTGTTTTACACGGACAAGCAAAAGAAACGAGTGATCTATATAGCTTTGTTACTGGAGTATTTGAATCTCTGTGAAAGAGGTGAATGGCTAGAATATTACTTCCCATGATGAAAACACTTCCGATAAAAGTACACATAAGGTAGTAACACAAAAGCGGCATTGGTGCGGAGGATTTTGGGATATTGTCGTTTAGAAGTGTCATGAAGACGGCAAAAGATAAAAGGACTGTAATGGAATACGATATTCGTTCTCCGCTCTCGGTAGGTATAAGATAAACCAGACAGTTCAGGAAACTCAACAGAATTATCGGCAATATCACGTTGACGAAGAAGAACCCGGATCTTCTTTTGAATGTGAACGAAAATTTAGCTATTGGCACATGGTTTTTGCTGGTCGAGTTAGTTGAAGTGTCGGTTAGTTTCCATTCCCCGTTGTCTGTGTATAGCGGTGTGTCTATATGTTCCTCTGGTGTTTTCAAAACTATCTCGTTGTCGAGGTAAGCCTTTGGCAGAAACAATATATCACATGTCTGCTTGTCAAATGGATAATTATAGATGTCATAGTCGCACGTGGTTCGGAATACATCACCTGGCAACCAAACTGCAAATCCATAGAAGAGAATGCGAACAAAGTGCTTACCGGTGTGTAAATCGCTTACTTTTAATGAAGGGTTAGCACTCCATATGGGTGGTAGCCACACCTGAAGAAAAAAATGCACTAAAATTGTTATGGTTTACTAAATCTCACCGAGACCACGCATTTTACCTGACGTCAAAAAGCGAACGCAAAATAAATATTCTTACCCCTCCCCTCCACACAATTTTCTTTTTATTTCAATTTTTATAGAAAATATAAATTAAAATTTGATAAGTTTTTATAACGATGTATGAATATAACAAAATATATAATATAAAAAAATGAGGGAAGGGGCTAAAGGGTTATATATTTATATATATATATATTATTTATTTATTTTTTGTTGCTTTTGAAGGTCAGGTAAATTATGTGGTCCACCGATACTGTCGCCTGTTAACCGTGTTAGAGAAATAGTTTTTGTTAATGATTCGAATGACAAATGGCAGTTTTCACAATTTTTTACCAAAATAACTTTAGTGAAAACTACATAATTAACTACATGATGCATCATACAGTATCTTACAAGTTTTGACTTAACCAGAGATACATAAACACGTGATTAAGTCACTGATTCAAAGAGACACATAAACAAGTAATTAAGTCACTGATTTAACCATAAGCACCACGATCGTAGAGCGTCTGACTATCAATCCTGGGATTGTTAGTTAGCATCCCACCGGCTAGTCTCCGTGTTGATTGATATACGACATTGCATCTCTTTATCAATCGCCTCTCACTGCTGAATCAAGTGAACGTTATCGGTTACTTGCAAAGGTTATCTTCGAGTACGGGTTAACCATCTCGGATCCAGTGTTAGGATACCCCTCGATGGCAAAAATGACGCTAAATATTCAATCAGCCAATCAATTGCTTAACGACCCGCTGTAACACCATGTAAGGAGGTAGTGATTAAAGAATCACAAGACAAACTCAGTTTCTGCAATTTAATATAATTCTACAACTTATGCGTGCGCGTACAGAGTTAAGTCTCTACATCTTAATATAATTCCATAACTTGAGTAACCGTGTAGTGGTTAATTAAGCCCAGCCCTTAAGTATGCATAGTTCAACAATCCTAACTTCCCCAGCATCCCACTAGCTCCCTTAAGTTAACCCTTGTAACCGCCGCTCCTAACCACATACTAAACTAAGAACTCTCTAGGAACTAAACTAAGAACTCTCTAGGAGCTCTCACTAGGAACTAAACTCGGAACTCTCTAGGAGCTCTCACTAGGAACTAAACTCGGAACTCTCTAGGAGCTCTCACTAGGAACTAAACTAAGATCTCTCTAGGAGCTCTCACTAGGAACTAAACTCGGAACTCTCTAGGAGCTCTCACTAGGGACTAAACTCGGAACTCTCTAGGAGCTCTCACTAGGAACTAAACTCGGAACTCTCTAGGAGCTCTCACTAGGAACTAAACTAAGAACTCTCTAGGAGCTCTCACTAGGAACTAAACTCGGAACTCTCTAGGAACTAAACTCGGAACTCTCTAGGAGCTCTAACTAGGAACTAAACTAAGAACTCTTTAGGAGCTCTCACTAGGAACTAAACTCGGAACTCTCTAGGAACTAAACTCGGAACTCTCTAGGAGCTCTCACTAGGAACTAAACTAAGAACTGTCTAGGAGCTCTCACTAGGAACTAAACTCGGAACTCTCTAGGAACTCTCACTAGGAACTGAGCTAAGAACTCTCTAGGAGCTCTCACTAGGAACTGAACTAAGAACTCTCTAGGAGCTCTCACTAGGAACTGAACTAAGAACTCTGTAGGAACTAAACTAAGAACTCTCTAGGAGCTCTCACTAGGAACTAAACTCGGAACTCTCTAGGAGCTCTCACTGGGAACTAAACTCGGAACTCTCTAGGAGCTCTCACTAGGAACTGAACTAAGAACTCTCTAGGAGCTCTCACTAGGAACTAAACTAAGAACTCTCTAGGAGCTCTCACTAGGAACTGAACTAAGAACTCTCTAGGAACTAAACTCGGAACTCTCTAGGAGCTCTCACTAGGAACTGAACTAAGAACTCTCTAGGAGCTCTCACTAGGAACTGAACTAAGAACTCTCTAGGAGCTCTCACTAGGAACTAAACTCGGAACTCTCCTAAGACTAACACTCTAGGAAAACTAACTTCCACTGATTGAGTAGCATGTTCTGTTATATCTCGTCTCGGAGTTCCTGGACGAATAATGTTGGCCCTACAGCGTGGTAACCTCTTACTAACTATCCAATTAGGTAATATACTGGGTTGTTCTAACATGACTGACAGAGCTTTACCTGTAAACAGGTGTTTTGCCTTATCCATAGAGTTGCACTGGATCAGGTATTCGGTGGTAATGTGATGAATAACACTAGCGTGTTACACCCTCAGACAGTGAGAACAAAACCCAAATCTCGAAATATAGAAACTCTCAAATTACCAGATAATGAATCAAGAGAGTGTTTATAAGGAAATATCAGTTTTGAATGATAATACTTTCCAAGCACAATGCTTCTTTCAATTGAGCTTTGCCAATCTTGTTTGAAAATGTATAAAAATATTTGCATGTCTACAAAAATGTTTTCCTCAAATACATTATGCATGCCAATAACCACTTTATAAACACTCTAACATTTAATACCAAGCTGCTATAGATCTAACCTTAATTCCAATCCTGATTATACATTTTTTTATTAAGATATTATCAGATTTATAGTTATTTATAGTAAAAAACTATTTTTCTGACGTAACCTTTAAATACCAGACACGCATGCTAACAAAATTGACACGCATGGTACTACTACAGATAACGTTCCCCATAAAATCAAGCGTTTAACTATATAATGCGGATCTTCTCACAATGTTTGCACATAGGCGGAAATGACCGAGCGATGTTCCGATTGGATACGATGTAGTCTTGAATATCTCCGTAGAAGTTCAGACATGTTGAAAGCAACGTTAAACACAATATCATGGAATAGTTTAATCTGCAACTATTATAAACCCCCTCCCCTAACTCGTTTCGGTTTCTCTTTATTTCTCTCAATTATTCTTCATTAGGAGGTCCTATGGCGCCGTCTTTAATATCCACCAACCCCTCACAACTGAAGTCGTATGCTCGAGCCCAAATGCAAGTTAGTTTATGACTGTAAACAGCCTCAGTCTCAGGCAGACATACTAAATAATTATGAACGAATTAACGTTCACTTTTTCTTAATACAGCTCGGTCCAAAAACTTTGTCAGAAAGTTTACCAGTTGTTTGCAGAAGGGCTATGATTCTATTATAGACTCATTATTTACGCCATATATCTGTCGTGTATTGAAATTGACGTTAAACCTCATTTTAAAAAGTATTCGTTTACACGGGTCATACAGAAATTGTTAAAAGAAAAATAATTGATAGAGCTGGGCGGCGGTGGGATAATGAATATTTCTTATTTTTCATTCTGTCTGCTTTCAATAAATATGTTCGCAATCCCCACGTGATGTGATGATTATATACAATAATTTAGCTGTTTTAAATTGAACTTAACAAGTGCGATCGTTCGTCGTGATAAAGTTTTATAGCAATGCAATATACATGGGGATTCCATTGATATTTATTAAAACGGGAACAGAGCCAAGCCGCAAGTAGACGTTGAATTGTACCAAGACAAACTGAAGGAGTTCGGGAAAAAAATGATTGTGTTCTCTTCGGTCTAAAGTTTTTAAGACGGACATGGATTATGACAAACATTATTTAGACATTTTTATAATTTGATTTAAATAGTTTGAAAATGCATCACCTTAATCGTTCTGTTCAGTAAATGAGTTTTTAGTGAATCACAAAAAGGAACCTTATGTAATGTCATTGTGTTTATTTTCAATTTTGATATATTTGAATTTACATCATTATTGTATTGGCTTTATTTTGTTAATTTTTATTTCGCTATAATAAATGCACGTTAACCTATAAAACTCAATAATTAAGAATATATTTATCTCAATTGTTTATAAAAAAAAAAAACATAAAAAAATGTACTTATATTTTTCTCATAATACTAGGTTATCGTTCAACTTGGTAATATGATATAAGGATATCTCTTTTTTATCAGAAACTACATGTATTTCGATATCATTTTTCATTGAAAATATTCTGCCTTAAATTTAAACTGCAGAATTTAAAAGTTCAAGCAGTGCATGACGTGGGTGTGTTTGTGTGTGTGGTGGGGGTAATGTCCTCGAGGACCTGAACAGTTGTGGGACTTGAACATTCGTGAGGCCTGATAGACTTTTATTGACTTAAAATAAAATTATATAGTTTCTAGTCATCATATTTTATTACATGGCATGTATATTTACATTACATAAATTGAATCTCTGAAATAATCAGATGATGTTTAATGAATAAATTTCGTGTCAGCAACAAAGGTCATGAGAATGAACATAATACAAATTAAGATTTGGAATAGATGCCTTAATTACAAAAGCTTCGGAAATATATTTACATAGATTTAAAAGTAATATTTTGTTCGTAGATTTTGTAATATTATAATTTCTAATTTTATTATATTAGACCATATCGTCTTCAATATCATTAGTATTATCTCACATAGTCTTTCATTTCTTTCTACGCCATATCTAATTGACCCTCTCTTAATAAAAGTGAAAATGAATAAAAATGTGAGTCTTACAAAACGACTGCATTATTGCACAATCTTTTTGATAATTACCTTATCAGTTGCAAAGAGCAAACTTTGAATTCCCGCATAATCCTTAGGATCCCACGTGAAACGCTTGTCGTACCATTCCACTTTTAGTAGTCCAGTCGTACTCATCTCTCCCTGGAGTTCATCTAGCCCGTTCAACGAGGCAAGGTAGAAAGTTAAATTAACCTCCAGTGGACCTACACAGTCCAAACACGGGCGTATGTGACTTGCATAGTTCGACAACAAGTCTCTGTGTAAATCGGTCGTCTTGTTTAAAAGTAGAGAGGCGCATGTACCGTGTAATAGAACAATACACGTGACCAGAACAGCACACGTGCCTCTTTTAAGTGAAAACATTGCAGGCGCACACACACACAGCAACACACTTATGAGTCTCTACTAAAAAGTAAATAATTTCTTGAAGTAATCTTAAGTTCAGTTTCCGTCACAAATTTGCAATGTACGGTATCACAACCAATAACGCCATGCCAAGTTCCTGTTTGTTGTTTCCTATTCAAATGTCTAAGAATTTACCAATCTGTTCTCTGTCTGAAAAGCCAAAAAGTTCTTACGTTTCCTGCATTTTTTTATTTGATACTCTTAAGATTGTCTAAAATAATAAAACAAACATTAACTTCAAGGCAGTCTAGCTTTATGTGAATTTCGGTATAGCTTAAACGTGTTCTTATATATATATCATCATATTAATGTTGCAATACCTGTACAAAATATAACAGGTATTAACTACTACGCGTAGGATTATGCATCATTAAAGATGCATCACCTATAACTTCCTGTTCAGCAAATGACGGCAAGTTTATTGCATCACAAAGAGGCAGGTCCAATAAGAAAATAATAGTTGATTCCGTATTTGCAGTTTATCTTATTTTAGAGAAATTTGTTAATACAGAGGTCGGCATTTTCCGTTTTATTCGTCGATGTTTTGGCATAACTCGATACTGACCAATGAATGGCTTTATCATTGGATTAAGTATTTTGTCAACAAAATTAAAGCATATTACACTACAGAGACAAAATACAAGATATGTTATTGAACAGAATATCCATACTATATTGTGTTTGATATAAATGTGCAGTTTTACTGTCTAGATTGAAAAAATGTCAGCGATATAGGTGAGACCTCTTTAAAGATTGTTTTATGACTAAACTTCAGGCATCAACGTAATCTTTATATAAACTGAACGGAATAGCTGTTTCGCCACTTTTGTATTTTCAACATCTTCGTCATAATAATGAGTAGCGGTATTAAATGTGTATACGGCATAAAAGACAATTGTGTATTGATTTTACATACACTAATTGTTGTTGTTTCTTATTCAAGTCAAAATTTGAAGGAAATTGTTTTCAAATTGATACTATTTTTTATAAATTACATGAAATGTTAGGTGGCGGGTTAGCTGTTCCATTCAGTATACTTAATAATATAACAGACGATCTACACAACGAAGTTTAACATCTTACTACACAGTTACCCCCCTTTATCCCCAAGGTAACATGATTCTTACGCTTAAGAAAGTCCTATGTAATTTGGTTTTAAAATATTTTCAAAATGGTTATCACAAAATGGTGATTTCTTGCTACAGATGAGTAGAGCAAAAGTTGGCATAGCATATACTGCAATAAGACATCACTGGTTTTAAAAGGTGACTTTTATCGGATTTCAACATATGCATATATTTATGAGCATTTGAGGAAAATCTCAGGGTGTCACTGCACCCTCTTTAAAAAAAAACAAGCTGGTCAACCTACCAGTTATTGTGCGTCCTAATGTTGGGATACATTCCTGCTAAGAAAACCACCTTGACCGTGGAACTCCTGGAGTTTATTTTATATAGAACAAAGAACCCATTCAACTGTGTAGTGAGGCCTACATGCTTACCGATAAAAAATATTCCTAAAATGAAAGTTGTCGATACAGTTTGATGGCATACTCGACTTTCACATGCATACTGTACAAATTCCATTTAAAACAACCCCTATAAAACGGGCCTCAACATGTGATATGTTAATAGTTTAAAGATAAGCTTGTTATTGAAGATAACTCGTTTTCAACTCTTCATTTAATAGAGTTAAACGCTAGAAGATTGTTAATAGAGAAGAAAATCAGAAACATGGGTAAGTACATCACAATACAATATTATATATATACATTCTGATGTGTTGCTTGTACATTCGGTCCATTTTGTTAAGATCAAAGGCTATTTTTAAACCAGACTCCTGTTTCTCCAACATACACTTATATACTTAAAAACTTGTGTCTAAGAAAAGCAACCAGGTGATCATGAATTTAGACTGGTTCCAGTAAAACTGCACTTTGTTTAACTGACATTGATTATATAATAGATAAATAACCAGTCAAAACTTGAGTTTATAAGTATTTAAGAATCACGAGTCTGTTGTTGGTATTGTCCTTTTATCGTTAGTCTGTAGTACGGACCCAGCTCTCTCGATTTGGTGCGTTAAATAACAATATTGGGAAAGCCGCATTTGAGCACGTTGGTGGACTCACACAACTATTATCTCCCTTGAGTACTCCGGACCTACAGATGAAGGAGGTAGAAAAAAAACTTTAGTTCTCTTTTTCTTCTTTTTTCAGGGCTTTGTACTGCAGTGTTTTGTTTTTTGCTAGCATGAGTTAAATGGTCAGTATTTTAGAAATCACCACTGAAAATTTGATGCTGATACCAGCTTTCTGGACAATTCTGTGTTATTTCAGAATTGTTGGTTCGAACAGCATCTAGGGCGAATGGTTGAAATATCATTACTCTGGAAATTGATAGGTCTCACAAAAGCATTGAATTTAAAAAAAAAAACCTGGTCAAGGTATACTAATTTTTCTTTATTATTGCATATCTTGAACCAGTGAAGAATTTGAGCCCAGACACATGCTGCAGAATTTAATTTGTCACTCTGTTTTGGACATAAATGTTACAATGGAGCCCTATGGGAAATGTTATAGTGGTGTGAGACGTTGTTCGTTAATTGCTTCAACTGAAAGTTTGGATTACGTCACAGTTTAGTAAGCGTACAATTGCTACGAAATTTTGGGACAGACATAGAATTCCCTGCCTTTTCATTGTGGGTAAAAAGACCTGATTTGGAAGATATCAGGTTCTGGGATATACTGTTTTATCGTTGTTTTCTATTGTGGTAGATGTGTCCTTGAATAATTCTGCATCTCCTGTTGGATATATTATAATGCTAAAACTACGTTAACGAATATAATTCGCCCCCATTGGAAAGATAAGAAGTATATATACGCGGCACCTTCGTGCACTAAAGAAACTATACACGGCGTTGTGCATTCAGTATAAGCACGCGGATCTATAATGTCTCTTATCAGTTTTGTTTGTATGAGCGTTCCGTCTTTTTCAACAGTAGTTCACTTATATAAATGTCTTCAGGGCACCTAATCATCGTTCCAGGGATGCACCAGCCGGTTAACCAGTACTTCTAACATACATCTTATCTCTGCAGGTAAATGCGTACTTCCCCAGTTATTCAAGGGTGGGAGTGTCACGATCAATCATTACATACTTGACGGATGGGGTTCAATCTCCAGAATCCTAGATATTCATTCAGGCATAGTACTAAGATTGGAAAAAGGAAGTGCTTCCGTGGGATAGTCGCATAATGGCGGTTATAAATATTCCTCGTTTCTTCTTCTTAAAAAAATGCATATTCCTTATTTTAATGATCTTTTTTTATTTAAATAGCATTATTGATGTTTTTTGATAGCATTGTCATGTTTGAATTGTGAATTTAGAAAAAACAACAACTGATGTTTGGAATTGGGGTACGAATACATGATTTCGGGAATCTACTTTCACTTTGTCAACCGTGTACACATTGAGCAGAAAAAGTCTTTACTCATCATATTTTGATAGTGCAGATGTTGATAAACAGTAAAATATAAGTTTTACTTCTTTCATTTGGGTCTCTCTATGAATGACAAGCTTTCAAACTTTTATTATTACTATAGAATAAAACAAAAATCAATGGTGGGATTACACCTTCACTCCTGGATATTCAACATAATGGCAGACGCAAATTAAAGTCACGAATAAATAAGACACTTGATTATTGCAAGCAATACATAAGTCCCTTAACCACAATTTTTGTCCCGACTGAAAATTAATTAAATGATGTGCGTGACCTCCTCATTGACCCCTATCCATATGTGACCTCCTTATTGACCCCTATCCACATGTGACCTCCTTATTGACCACTATCCACATGCGAAGTGTTACATGAAGCTTGGATAAGTTTTGTTTTACCACAGGATCCAATTGTTATGTCAGCTACAATTTTTTTGTCCGAATTAAAAAAAGATGACCTATATTTTCCAATTAAATTTCCCTCTATCCATATGCTAAATTTCACAAATGTAGCTTGGATATTTTTGTGTTACCACAGTATACAGGTTGCATCTGTAATTTTATTAAGTTTGTTGTTACAGTCAACCAGTTTTTGACAGACTAAAAATCAAATGACCTATATTATCTCACTATTGCTTTCTATCCACATACAAAGTTTCACAAACCTAGCTTGGACACATTTTAATAATCTTTCCGGTGAAACCGATAGAAGACTAAATAAATTCTTACGACCGCTAAATACACCCCGTCCAACGTATACGTTACATAAACGGCTAACACGGCTCATTTTCGGTGATAACTACACACGATAAACCGGTATTTCGTTATTTTTTTGCACGCGATCGAACAGTGAGGTAAGAAAAACCCTTTATTTTCAAACTATTATTTCGTTTTTAAATCAAAGGTATAGTTGATACGAGCGGCAGTCTATTTAAGTTTCAAGCGGACATGTGTTTTTGAATGGAACTATTTGAGAAAAGTGACGGATTGAACCATTTATTGTTTCGGAAGCATTTCTGGGACTACTTTATGTGTTTAACATTTGTTTTGTGTATCAATATACCAAATTATATTATTAAAAATACAAGTTGATGTTATAACACTGCCAAAATTTGCTTAGTACGTAGCATAAGTAGGTGCCTCGTATATTGTACACTACATTAGTCGGTGTAGTGCGTCATTTAGCGGTTTTCTAATCACATGAAATAATACTACTATCCAACTATTTCAGGTTTGTTTTTTAAATTGTATGTTGTTTACACTTCACAAATAAACTTTAAACTTGGTATTTTTTCCGTTTTAGATCATTTTCGTCCATCTCACTATTTTGTATGACAAATCGAAGCTGTTTCAGACCCGTAGACCATTACCTGTTCTTCATGACTTTTGTAATACATGAGCACTATTTTCATTGTACTATTTGCCTCTTTTAGCCCTCGATAGCATAAAATGATGCTAAATATTCAAACAAAACATTGTTCTAATAACTTTTCTTAGCTATTAAGAATCGAAGATTATAAGAATCTATCACCAGGGCCGTAGCCACACTGAGGCAGACGGAGGCACTTGCCTCTTATTGAATTGGTGGAAGTTCACATGTTTATTAGTTGTTTTGTAAAGAATAGTATATAATATATGCAGTATGAATGTATCATAATACCCAACAAATACTTGTCTTACAGTGTATTACTAAGAGTTGATGTGTACTGTTATGTCGGGTCTAAAAAAAAGCCACCAATGTGTTTTTAAGAATAGTGTACAAAATGGGAAATTGTATAAATTGCAGTTTGTGTTATAAATTTGAACAGCTTAAGATGTCTGAAATATCCGAAAAATGCAGGAAATGCATTCCACGAGCTTAATATCTTTTCGTGGCAGCATGCCCCCGGGCATCCCTAGCAAAGTTGGGATTATGCCTCCTGTTAAATCAAACAGGACAATATGATATAATAACTATGTCTGATACCTGCATAGTAATATCGTTCTTCATACAGTCACAACGTGTATACTTCTACATCACGGGATTGCCAGAGAGATTGCGTTTTTGTCGTGTTAGTTGAATACCGGTAACAGTTTACAAAAACAGTGAGTTTTGTTTTAACACTAAATGTCACTAAACCATCTGCCGCCACATGCCGCACCTTTAAAGCGTTATGTCGCAAGATTTGTACAACCGGTATATGACTGGGGATTGCTAGTTGAAATGCTTCATATTCTATGTGCTAATTCACTTATTTTGTTATGGTTAACAAATCCAAATTGGTTTACAGGTACATACGTTTATTGTTAACATACCTACGGCATATTCAACAGAAGTTGTGTTCGTAGTTGGCAGACAGACTATTGGAGACAGACATATCACACTGCAACGTACCAGACAAGACTTGACTTCGCCACAGCAATTGTGCAAACTAAAAAATGACAAAAACAACAACAGTTATCGTCTCAACTTTATCATTGATGATACGTCTATAATAACCTATGCAATGTAACTATATTTTTTTTCTGATGAACCAGTGCGACATTTAGCGTTGGAATCGCGACATATTCCAGTGGTACGAATCTTGCGATATATAGTGTTTGATATAGCGGCATATTATTTTGCTAGTACTGCGAAGTCTTATTTTGAAATCCTCATTAATTTGAGGTCAACCAATCCAACGGGATGTGGTTGTTTTACAATTGCTACAATCACAGGTCGTGGAAGATTGAGCACCTTTAATATCTTCTCTCTATCTTTCTTATGTATATAGGACAACTTTCTTTTCTTGTGTTTGAATAAACCGGATAAAGTCCACATTTAATATGGATGTCATATTTCGATAATTGGTCAAGTTAAGCTGGTTTTCCTTTATAATTGCAGATCTTAAACCAGTGAAGACTTTGAGTCCAGACACATGCTGCAAATTTTGTTTTTTCACTGTGTTTTGGACATAAAGGTTACATTTGAGCCCTAAGGAAAATGTAATAGTGGTGTGAGACGTTAATGTCGCACGTTTAACACGTTATGACAAAGCATCATATTAGGAACAGGATGCGCTTCCGTGGGATAGTCGCATAATGGCGTTCATAAATAATCCTTGTTCTTTAAAAATGCATTTTCCTTATTTTAATGCTCATTTTTTTTGTATTTGAATAGCATTGTTAATGTAATTTGAACATTGCACACACTGAACAGAAAAACATTCTTATATGACACATGACATCTACCTTTCTCATCATATTTTGACAGTGCAGAGGTTGACACACTTTCACTTCTTTCATTTAGGCCTATCTATGAATGACAAAGCCTTCAAACTTTTATTATTTACTATAGAATCAACGGTGGGTTTACACGTTATGTCGCAAGATTTGTACAGCCGGTATTTGTCGCGACTGTGGGGATCGCTGGGTGAAATGCGCTAATAGTCGAATAGTACAATGTAAATATTGTACATGTATAATATGACTAACAGGTATTGGTCTGAAACAGCTGCGATAAGTCATACAACATAGTGAGATGGACGATGATGTTCTAAAACGGAAACATTCTTTATTTGTGAAGTGTTAACAATGATACAACTTAAAAACTGAATAACAACTGTCAACTAGTTGGATAATTAGAATACCACTGAATGACACAACGCCTCGACTTATGTAGCGAAGCACCTACATATGCTACGTACTAAATAATTTTTGGCGTTTAGCACACTTATAACCTCAGCTTGTATTTTGTTACCGATAGAACATGCTGTATTGATATGTAAAACAAATATAAAACACATAAAGTTGTCCCGGAAATGCTTCCGAAGTGATAAATTGATCTGTAAATTACATGTTTTCAATCTGAAATGGTTCATTTCACTTTTCTCGAAAGTTTGAGGAAACGGTATATTCCCATTCAAAATCACATGCTCGCTTGGAACTTAAATACAACGCCGCTGGTATCGGTTATATCTTTGATTTATAAACGAAATAATAATATGAAAATAAAGGGGGTTTCTCATCTCAATACCCAACCACGAGCACAAAAATAACAAGAAGTACCGATTTATCGTGTGTAGTGATCAACGAAAATGCGGCGTAGTAGCCACTTATGTAACGTATACGTTCGACGGGGTGAAAAAAGTGGCGGAAAAGAAGACAGTGTTTAAACTCGTTAGGTTCAAATCCTGCTCGTTCCAAAAGCTTTATGTGAGAGACTTAATTGCCAGTTGCTTGTGTAAGGACGGCCGTTCTTCCTCCACCAATTAAACTGGGTAGTATAAGTATTATCCCAATTTTGTATAGCACTCTTTTCATGCATACACGTTTACTGAATAAACTATACATACAATCTAATATCAGCGATTAAAGATAAAACATTTATAAACCCGGCATAAAATGCTGCTTATTAGATTGAACTATCACATGAAAGAAATGTACATGCACACTATTACACAAGATTAATGCACATGTAATTCATTGTAAGATTTGTTGCAAAATACTGCGTATAAATCTGATTAAAACAAAATTACTTGATCAGTTTTATCTACTTATTTTAGGAAAAAGAAATTAGTTTTTAACAATCTGTTAAATGCAGTCAGTATACTGGCATCCCTGATGTTGCTAAATGAGCATTCCATAAATTATCACAGCAAACAAAGCTTCGATTGCCATACATTAATCTTTGGCACAACTAATGTCACCAACTCTTGCTATCTTAAGTTCCTATCCCTTTTCAGAGATCGACAGTGATTTTATTCTTAGCCGGAACCACACAGTTGTGACCTGAAACGAAAGAAAGAAGATCTAGCTGAACAACTTAAATACTCACTGATAAGTTTTAATCAGTGTCTATGCTCCAGTTGTTTAATCTTGTGGCATTTGTATTCTTATTGGGGCCACATCTGGCACACAAAAAATTAATGAAAATAAAAATGGAAATTTGGTCTCCTTTAAGCGCTTAAAAGTTGGTCTGAAATTACCTTGCTAATAGGACAAAGCAGGAAATGCGTTTGAAAACTTAAAATGAATTAATGGTTTTCAGGGGTGGGGGAGGAATGCCCCCGAACCCCAAAGTGCCTTTTCGATTTTGAATGTCTACGGCACTGTTGCTAGGTAACACGGCAAGTTTATTTTGTCATTATTATGGAGACAAGCGTTGTTTTTTCGTAGTTTTCTAGTTCAAGCTTTCGGTCTTTTTCAGGCATACACATAGCTATCAGATTGGTAATGTGCATTATGTGGATGTACATTCAACGTATAGGTGAGCTCATCTACTGTTGATTAAAGAAGCATTTATTTTCTTAGCATAAATAAGGCGTCAAACAGTAATTCTGCTAGCTAATTGGGGAAACGTTAGTCTTGTAAATTCATTCCATTTTATTTTCACTTTGAATAACAGTTTTAACTAATACATCGTAAATATGAAATTCGCTACGAATACTTTCCATTTAAATTCATCCTTTTATTTCTGGGCAAAGTATTGTAATCAGACCCCGATATATTTATTGATATATTTGTTGAATTTCGTTCCATTATCCAAAAAATGACTTACCATTTTTATACATTAATATATTAATAAATATAATCAAATTTTAAGCATGCATTTTTTTCAATCAAAAAGTTAAGAAAGCACCAAAATTTACTCTCAACGTTGTTGTTTCGAGTGTTTAAATATAAGACATTAAACAGTTTGCAATTGACCTGACGCAAGATCAACTATCACTCGTGACATTGTTTGTCCAAGTAAATACAGCGTAGTGTTTATTTAGACAAAGTTTGTTTGTCTAAGGAAAATGGCGGCGTATCAACCAATATCGCTGATCAGGTTATTGTTTGAATAATAACCAGCGTCAGGTCCATTTCAATGCTTTGAAAGGAAGCACCATGATTGAATATGTGTATCTTTACAGACTCGCTGGATTGTTTTTCATGCACCAACATGCACAATGTGACGGAGTGCCATACCAGTTTGCAATGTGCGGTAGACGAAGTAAGAAAATACAGTAAACGTTCTGAGAAAATATAGTCAATTCAAATTGTAGTTTTTGTCATAAGGTGTTTATCGTCACTTTGAAAATATTTAAAGTAATATCATATGTGCTTTATCTATATATATATGCCAGGTTGACCGATATGTTTAATTGACACGTATACTTGATATGCATATATGTAGTAACTAATGGTACTATATAAGGCCCTTCCAATCCCCGCCCAAAACATATCATTGTTTCCGGTTAGCCGATCGTCTCTAGTTTTTTTTACTGCCGTCCTTATTTTTTTCAATTTAAAAAAAAGAAAAGATTTCCATTACATTACAATGTCACTACATATAGCCTAACGGAATGCTGAGTTTTGATTTTTAATTTGTTTGCTGCACAATATCCAACATAGCCATCAAGAGTGACAGAATGCCGCCCCAAGATTTAAAAAAAAATAAAAATAAAAATATAATTTTTTTTATGGGCTCGTCTGAAACGAACATACTTTTTTTTACTAATACCATATAGCAGAACTTTTTGACGCACTTGATTCTCTATTATTGTTAGGTATGTTCAACTAAATGATAATATATTAAACTCGGAGACACAGCAATTTTGATAAATTTTCACTGAAAACATTTTCTTACGTATCGACACGAGCCAAGTTTGGCGTAATAACACCTAAGTATACGTCCCGACCCGTACTTTTCTTTGGTAAAGAACGTGACGAAATTAGTTACCACATGTCAACGGGTACTTAGCTTGTTGCCATGGCTTCCTTCTAAACTTTTTTTACCTGTTGTTGAATTGGTCTCTCAAATTGTTTTTTTATGGCTTGTCGGCAAATATAAAAGTAATTTTGTGGACGTAAAAGTAATGGACGCGAAAATAAATACAAGGGCCATATGCAAAAAGTCGTTTGACGTGCCAGTGCATATGACGTTCAAACATTTGTTCAATATGTTATATTATAACGAATCTATGGGGATATATATATACAAACTTGATCGACAAATGAACGACAAACATCATGTGATCAAAGTTGAGTCACAAAAGTCTAGGGTTTTGACTTCTAAATAATCTTTTATTATGCGTTTGCTATACTTTGTACCATTCTCAGCGCTACCGGCTTGTTTCTTTTCCATAACTAACTTTATTAAACGACTATTTATGTATTATTGGCTCGACGGTAGTCTATAGCACGGACCCAACTCTCCCGATTGGGTCCGTTAAATAGTAATGTTGGGAAAGCTGCACTTGAGTCAGTTGCTTTAACTGCAAATAACTTACTCCTGCTTTTTCACTAGATTCGGGAGGTATCAGGTACTTGGATAGACTAGCACGACGCGCTCTTTATCGACACATTACATTCATGAATGAGTGTAACGGATGATAACTCGGCAAAGGAGATTGTAGCACGACGGTGTGCTATCGGCGTATCGTGTTTTTCACACGTCGCGTTTAAATCACTTAGGCACTCAGCAAAAATATTGACCGGGTGACGTCACAACAAAGAAGTAAATTTGAAAATGAAGTACACTATTTGCAAATATTTAAAAATATGTTTGTAATATATAAATTTCATTACCACATTCATTAACTATATTATTTTATTAAAAACGTAGTCCGTGTGTGTAACATTCGAGATGGGTGGCCAATGAATCACGATTTAACAGCGTACTAATACAAAAAGGTTATTTGACACCAAGTGGAAAGCTACTAACACAAACTAACAAACATAACATCAACTCATCGACTGAATCTGCAAAATGAACCATTATGCATGTAAAACTGCAATTTCAACAAAATCTATATTGATTTGATCCCATCTCAAGACATATATGCCACGTTGTTTCTGCAATCGCCCATGTAGCTGCCTGGCATCACACAGACTGATGATTTAACCACAATAATAAACTATGAAAATGTGTTTTCCTCTTCAGGGAAAGTATTCTTATGCGGAACTATCACTGTTAATGTCATGGATTTGAGACTCAAACAGCAAAACACTTTTTATAAGAAAGGCTTAGGGGAAGGTAGTGGTTTTACTTAGATCCATATGAGGGTCTTCTTCAATGAATGAAATTCGAGTCAATAATAACCTGTAATTTGTTAAAAATGGGGTTAAACCCCATTCCGAGAATTGGGTTATGAATGAAGATATATCTTATTTCAGGAAGATTACATTTACTGTTTTATTCGTATATGGCATCAAGTAAAACGTAAGTAAATATCTAACTTATGATTTCAGCATTGCTACACGCAAGCCCGGGGAGTCGGCAGCACCACGGTGTTTGATTTGGGATGCAGACAAGAACAGGTAAGACTGTATGTTTACACAATAAAACGAAAAAGAAACGCATAATTATAAATATTTCTTTGAAAGTTTAATTTACATATATTTCCAATGAATTCGGATTCCATTTGGGAACTCATTACCAAGTAATTAATATTCCAAAGTTCCTCGATCTTGTATGGTTCAACGTTTCAATAGCAAACAGCATTATTAAATGTGATGGTTTTGTCGCTTTGAAATGATATATAAAGTGTGCGTTTTATTTTCATTTTAGTATAATTGATATAATGACCGATGGTATACTAATTGAACTATTATTGGTAGAGTGTTAAGCTCTTGACATATAGATATCGAGAGATTATCCGAAATAGAACGTCAATACACAAGACACACTAAGTCAAAATGGAAGAAAATATAAGTTTCCCTGAAGCTTCTCCATCAGGTAAATCACGCGATGCGAACCAAGTTCAAAAGAGAACAAGATCGATAGAACTTCAGAAACAAAATAATCAATGCTAAAATCTCACACGTAAAAGGTAACAAATGAAACACTACCGCTTCAAGTGTAATCATTTAAACAAAAACTACTTCATCAAAAACATTATTTCTATAAAATCGACGATTTTATTTTTGCTGGCCAGAAATCATCAAAACCCCGTGAATTCATGTTTCACAAAAAGCGTCGGGCTTCGGTATGACCGACAGCTGCATTGGAACCAATTCTTCTACTAACTTGATTAACCGTTCAATCAAAATCGTACATTGAAATTATCGATGAATAAATACCAATTAAGATGAGATCAGTCTGTCTCGCGTTTTAATCCCATTTCATTTTTTTTTCTAAGTCATTTTTGAAGACATGCTTCATTTATACACCTTCATTTTAAGATTATGGCATAGTTTTTGATAGAATCAACTTTGTTCAAGATTTGCGATCGATTATAACGCCAAACACGTCACACTTCTGAAACAGAAGATGGTGGTTTAAACATTTATAATACAAATATAAGAGATGGATGTAAAGTGTTGATAGTATATGAGATACAATAATCTTGCATGTAACTAGCAAAGTTTGAACTTTCAACAAAAGCATTTTAATTGAAGATTACAAAAAATACAATATTTCACATGAGTCAGACGAAAAATATAGCAAACACTCGTATAACCATTAAGCAGGGGTGGCAGTGTAATGGCCGCTCACGCCAGAGGTTGCGTGTTGGATTCCCAGCTCAACTCGATGCCTCTCACAAAACAACTCAGTACTGGTTCTACCTAGGAAGCGGACTCGAAAGCGGTTCACATATAATTGAGCTTTCATCGCAATCGAGCTGAAATAAATTAATAAAGTATACCTATAATGCACTGTTTTTAATTGAAACCACAGCCGCACGCGCCTTCGACCAGGTTACGATCTAGCTGCGATCGAAAAATGTTGGAATTGCGGACACATCGTAGAAAGAGCATGCGACTAGTCGCTGAAGTAACGGGTGACCGACAGAAAAAATCAGTCGCAGTAAGGTCGATGGTCATGTTTAAAACTTCTGACCTGCGATTTCAAACCGTAAGATATCGCAGACAGGTCTTACGTGGTCGTACCACCAGTCGCACATGGACGCAACACCAGTCGTGCATGATCGCGGGTCGTACTACTGGTCCCAACATCTGATGACTGGTGGTGCCACCTGTCGTACGACATCACGATCGGTTGTGCGACCATTCACGACTGGTTGCACGACCAAACGATTGGCGGTACCACAAGTCTTAAGCTCGCTTACCAGTATATTTGGAGTGGCTTTTTGGGTTCATGTCACTCTCCACTACGACACCCAAGAGAGCATATCGCTATGGCGGATGTACCAGTGCCGCCGAAAAGAATGGAACTTATGTTGGCCCGACCAACAGCTAGGTGCTGTAGCCACAGCCATACTGCTTTGACGAAGAAAGCACCGGTACTGGGTGCATACCTGAATCGAGAAGCTGTCTTTCTATGGCAACTACGCCAACCTGATATGGAAACTCGAGAGGGAGTCACAGTGCGATTTCACCAACTACATGTGCATGGAACAATGCATGTTCCACGAACTACTTCTCCGACTGACACATGATCGCGTCCTTTTTATCTGATCGGGTGACCTATTTCACGACTGAACGCGATCGATCGTGCGAGCGGTCGCAGGTTACCACGATTGATAATAAAATCTGCCGCTGATCGCCACCACTAGTCGCACGATAACCTACGATTGATCTTGCAATCGATCTTCTCAAAACGTTGGTAATCGCGCGACCCCCAGTCATACGAAGACTTACCACCAGCACGCATTCGCAAATGGATATCGTAGCAAACATTGCTGATTGGTCGTACCTCGGCCAAATTGCCACCAATCACGAGATACAGAAGACGTACGATCTTGTGTGGCTAAGGCTTATGATGCTTCCATTTTCGTTCTGCAGAAATGTTGACATTCAACAGCAAAAAAAATATATTAAATTATATGCCATTGATTTCAATTTAAAATATTTCTTTTCGTTCTGCAGAAATGTTTACATTCAACCGCACAGCCCCATCCATCTATTGTTGGTAGAGCCGTTGGTGCCAGAATTGCCTCAACTGACTGTGATCAGTGCTGTTCCGTAGACTTCTGTAACAGAAAATTATGCACTCATGCGACACCAGGTCAGTAAATGTATATCAAACATGTTATGTCGCATAAAGAGGTTTCTACCTGATATGATCAAAACAAGAAGGACGAACGGAAGGAGGGTAGACCAGTCCCCTCCAGTGAAACCGTTAGTGGACTAACACATTTTTATTACAAAAATACTTGCGATTAAGTTTGCGCAGATTGATAAGCTTATACTTTGAACGTGATTGGTAAACATTGTGTATAACATCATCAGTAATGCGAGACTTAAATCGATATCTTTAACTCTGTACTGAAAATAAACCACTCAAATTATAGGTATTAGAGCAAGGGGAATAACTACATATTTACCCAATCAGCTGTCTACACACATGGCGAATAATTACGTCCCTTGACCACAGCAAAACCATGTCAATACTGAGGAAACAGCTTGACCGATTAAGCTAAATATATAACCACTTCTTATTACAAAATATCTTCTTGATCCGTTAAATAGTGCGACATGTGGAACGCTAACTGATAAATAGAATGAATGCATGCCAAACCTCCGGATCAAAATACTTGGCAATGTATATCGCCAAGTAAAGTTCATAGATACACATACAGATGGAAAAATACCTTAAAATTAATCCGCGTTGAAACACAATCATGCCAAAATGACATAAAACAACAATTTCCAAACACATATGTGATATAGTCACTCATCAATTATCATTTTAAAAAATGGTTTAATCGCATTATTAGATCAATGAAGGTCCGCATTCATGGGCGTTTAGGTCATATACTATAAGTGACAGCCTTTCAAAAAATATAGCTTAAACAGGTCTTAAAATAGAGATGTGAACTTGGTTTATGTATATATAATTGTCCATGTACATGAACAACGTGACTTGTAAATGAATTAGCTGTAACTTTTATGATAATTAGTGGGTAGAGAGATGGTCATACAGGCTAGAACTAGGGTTTTGGAGGGGAAAACAAATAGTTTTGGAATAGGGTAGTTTATATCTAGCAGGCCAGCACTTATGTTGGGACGGGAGAGGCAGTTAGTTTAAGACTGAGTTTAGTTCCGAATGCTAAAGAGTTAAATCTAGGATTTTAGGTTGAGGGAATTTGAGAGGCCGAGGTATGTGTGTATATATATATCCAATATCAGCTAATTTGTCGATTTAAATATGTCAACATACATGTTTATTCTGACATAGTCATTTTTGTTCATAAACTAGTAGAAAAAGTCGCAAATATATATTATTCTTATTCTTTAGGAAATTATGAAATATCCTTAAAACTTAGTCAGTTAATATCACATCCAGGTCCAAGAATTATTGTGTGGGTTGTTCTTTTTGGTTTGTTTACAACGTTTATTATAATTTCCCTCTTTCCTAGTGATAACAACCACAGCTGAACAGTGCCATGATGACGCCGATTATAATTGCGAACTTGTAAGCGGAATATTTAATGTCTGCAACGACGTTCAGCACGCAAAGGTCGCCTGTCGAAAATGGTGTGGATTGTGTGACCTGGGTCAGTATACGCATTTATTATTAATTTTATAATAAAGCAACAGCTAGATGCGGAATAGTATCTGGCATTTAACATCACGTTAAAAAAAATGTCCAAATTACACTGTTCCATGCATTCATTATTTGTTGGAACTGGGAGACATTCAACTGTCTTTTATGAAGATAGACTATGTATTTTATGTAATTCACATGTAATTGAAGATGAATTACACGTAGTAGTAAATTGTGTCTTCTACCAAGATATGCGTGAACAATATCTTACAAATATCATTAACAAATGTAATTATTAAAATGTGAACGAACTTAACAGATTAATGGGAACCCATGACATTAGTAAATTACAAAAAACTCTCCAGGTATGTTTATAAAATGTTTAAAAACGTACTAATCATTTTAAAATGGTACTTTTGATATAATACGTATACGAATAAGAAAGACAAGCGTGTAAGTTGTGTAACAAAAATACTTTATATAAAACCCCGAGTCTTGATGAACTATTAGCTATTATCGCAACCCTGTACGTCCTTGTTTGTTTGATTTCCTGTCATAATTTATATGTAAGTTGTTTCTTTATCAGTGTAATGACATTTTATTCTAGATAATAAATTGGGAGGAGGGAGATAAGGGATGGGGTTTGCTGATTATACCATCAAGATATACTTTTGTATCATTAACATAATGAGTTTGCGATACATATTTGCTGCATATACGTGCTACACATGGACTTTACACAGTATGGCCCGTTATCATTGTATCGCGTTTTAACGCTGCAGCGTAAAAATAATAAAAAATGCTTTACTTAACAGTGGATGGTGCCTGGTCGGCGTGGGATGCCTGGTCAGTATGCGATGTAACATGCAATCAAGGCCACAAGTCACGTGCACGTACTTGCACGGACCCCAAACCGGCTCATGGTGGACTAGACTGCGTCGGGAGCAACACAGAAACAGTAGCGTGTACGATGAACCAATGTCCAGGTAATCTTCTCAGTTATCCAAACAGTCGCTGACCGATTCATTATTTTCATATAGCTTATCGCTATATGGTGTTTGGGATTGCGTAATGACCCCACAGTTTTGAGTTATACCTCGTCCTTGGTGGTGGTACTACGCGCCATGACCAACGAGCTCCCTTACTCAAGGTCACACATAGATTTCACACGAACATGCCTGTTTAAAGAACGGTTCAGATTTAATGGATTGTTTCTGTGAGTAAATTATTTTGTGTCTGATTTTATGGGAAAATCCTTACATCAGCACACAAGATTGGTAATCTGAACTATGCATGTATATAAACCGACAATGAAGCAAAATATTGGTCCATTCATTTAGCATTATAGAAATGCGATATTTGAAAGTATTAATTATTAAATGCAATATGTGGTATTTCCTTTTAAGTGCATGGAGCGTGGAGTGGTTGGAGCACGTGGGGAAGTTGTAGTATCACTTGTGGAGTGGGGTAACAAAGGCGGGACCGGTCATGCTCCCAGCCCTACCCTGGCCCCAACGGCAATCCCTGTTTTGGTGACGCTAGAGACGACCGCGTTTGCTTCACCAAAGCGTGTCAGGGTAAGTACATACAACTGGACAGATGTTTAAACCATTGAATGTCTTGTTTTTATCTTTAAGACTGTCAGTAGATAACAAAGTATCAGTATGGCGATTCCTTATCTTCAACCATCGAATGCATTTTGCTGAAATTTTCTCAAAAACTTAATTATATAGGTCCAGTAGATTAAGACTTTTACAATTCCAAACCCATTCTCTAACACTATGCTTTGTGCTTTTTAGTCACTATGCATTTAATCATAAGTAAAATCATTTTTCTTTACCGAGATACCTATCTTATATATATTTGATTATTCTTTATTTGATAAAAAATAATATAATAAAAAAAATAAACGGACAAAGGACACGATCACAACAACAGCATAAAACAAACTCAGTATACAAAATGATAAGTAATTTTAAAATACATACATACGGAAGAAGTGACAAGTGGTCACCGCAGTGGACAGGTCAGTAACAAATACTGCACAGAAGAGTTTAAGCCTGATTAACAGGTACACCAACCTAGCTCTCCCTTCGTCGTCAGATTAGTCTATTCCACAACCTGATATCTCCCGAATCAGGTCTATTAACCATCAATGAAAAAAGCAGGAAGTTCTATGCCTGTCCCACAATTCATAGCAATTAAACTCTTATTAAATTATGACGTTTAAACTTTCCTTGAAGAAACTGACCAATCAGCGTGCTCGTAACAATTGCTATTGAACGGACCCAATCGGGAGAGCTGGGTTCGTTCTAAGACTATCGTCAGATCGTTAAAAGCGGTGTAAAAACAGTAGCTCCGTCTGAATGATCTATTACATATACGGCTGCTTGCAAACGAAACATTGAAACATGGGGTGACATTTATAACGTTACATTATTATAGCATAGCAATACTTCAAGTAGAATAATCTACTATTTATTCAAGATGACTGATTATAGACTCCGTCTACAACGTATTTTAGATGCAAATTTATTAACTCCTGTCATTTGGTATATGTGGAAGGATAGTGTATTGGTGGCTTCGGTCCAAGGTAATTACTTTGTAAAGGTTGGGCGGATTTTAATATAATTATAATTGCCCTTAAATTAATAAAATTACCTTTTTTGTACTTCCGGTGCAAACACTAGGCCAGATATCAAAAATTGGTTAAAATGTTTATCGACATAGTACAATGTCTAAAACCAAATGTTGTCAAAATGCAATGATAGTAACTTCAAAAACCTTGCTTTTGTCGGTTATGTACAACATCTTAGTAAATAAAAATGGTTGGTCAGTTTTAAAACCCCCCAAAACAATTGGTACACATATCTATTCCTATAGTGCGATAACAGGTCATACCCTTCTATTTCGACGGTAATTATTGGCTTATCAAATGATGTTCATTATAATAAAATTGGCACTTCACATAATTGAGGTCCTAAATTTCAACCTTACCATCGCCTTAATTCATACAAAAATAAGTTTGACCAAGTTGAAATCGGTCATCTGGGCCTATAATTTCACTAGATAATGGTTAGCCGGACTTTAATAACAAACGATAACACGAACGTTATCCTCAGGGGTCGTATTCGCCAACACTTCTTGAGAATATTCTTAGACTTAAGCTAAAAGATCCAAATTTCCACTTTACCATGTAAGATTGGCAGATAGAATAACTGTGATACTTATTTGACTATAGATTACGAGTCCCAACCTACTTGCAAATTCTGGTTTCAAAAAATGGTCTCTATATTTTATGTTTTTCGAATGTCATTATTGAGGTAAAGTCTAAGAATATTCTTAAAAATGGTTAATGAATTCCACCCTAGACCAGGATATCAATTTTATAAAAATGGTTTTACTGTCAACCCATTATTTATTCTAGATAGTTTGTTGTCGGATTGGTCGACGTGGAGCATGCCAGGGTCAGTAATTTAACAAGATAATGGTTAGCATAATAAAAAATAGTACGAATAAAACAGATAATAAATCACTCTCATTGGAAGCTACTTAGAAGGAATTCATTAATTTAACTATTCTATTATCAATTCAATTAAAATAATTTTTATTATCAACAAATTATTTTTACTAGATGGTTTGTGGTCTGTCTGGTCGACGTGGAGCACGTGTTCTGCCTCCTGTAATGGTGGCATGCGATCAAGATCAAGGACTTGTGACAATCCATCTCCATCTATGTTTGGTAAAGCCTGTATAGGGAACAGCGATGACTTTTCTCCATGTAGCACCCTTGCATGTCCAGGTATGTACACAAATCATTATTATAAAGCCCCTCTTAAAATAATTGGATCGATGATTTAATATAAATCCTCGCAAATAAATTCCCTCTAGTGAAACCTATGTATTCAATGTTTTTCCAATGTAAAATATAGCGTCTGACAGGCAATCCAAGGTATCATGAGTTCGAGTTCCCGTCTGGCCACAGTCTCCGTAATAAATATTATATACGACATTACGTCATCGTCATTCATCTCCCACCGCTGTTTCAGGTGTGACAGTTATCAGTTACTTTTGGATATGGGTGTGTTGGATTACTGGTTAAATTTCCAAATTCCCAGAAAAATAGCTAGGCTAACTGATCGTCTGTTAGCCCTCGACGGAATAAAAATTCACTTGATATTTAAACAGCCTGATTGTTCTCAGCTTTATATGTGTTGGAATATACCAGATATAATTTTGGTTGATTCCAAATCCGGTTGCATCATATACTGAACAGGAAAGGTAACCTGGCACATGACATTTTATGTACCTGGCGTTTTTTTTTGTATTTTCTCAAAAACCTGTTAAAGCAATTTCCTTGAAATTTAAACTTGAATAAGAAAGAACATTCAGGCTATGTAAAGTCAATACATAATTGTTAATGTTGTATACAATACATAATTGTTAATGTTGTATACAATACATAATTGTCTGTTAATGTCGTATACAATACATAATTGTTAATGTTGTATACAATACATAATTGTCTGTTAATGTCGTATACAATACATAATTGTCTGTTAATGTCGTATACATTACACAATTGTCTGTTAATGTCGTATACAACTTTTAATAACGCTTCTTAATATTTTGACGAAGATATTGGAAATACAAAATAGATGGTTAGCTGTTCCGTTCAGTAAATGATGGATGCATTTTAAAATTGTTTAATACAGTAGCGTTATTTTATGTGGAGTCTCCTCCTGCAAATACTCGGAAGATTTTTGAAGATTGTTAATGCGGTTTATAACGTTTTCATAATTTCAGCCCCTGTTGTGTATTTCGCTGTTAACACACCCACGGGACAGTTAGTGAATGGTGTTGCGACATTCAGTACAATAGATGCAAACCAAGGCGGCGGATATAATAAAACTACAGGACAATTCACGTGCCATATTCCGGGCTTGTACCATTTTGCTACATCGTTCCTTACGTATTTTCACAGTTCTTCAGGTGCAGGTGTTCTGTGTTATATCCGACACAACAAACACAACATTGTGTCTGCATACACGGACACTGTCCTCACCGAATTTCAGTCCGCATCGGCGTCTACCTACGTCTATCTGCAAAGTGGCGATACTGTTGATTTGGGTGGATGTTCTGGCTGGAATTATATTTTCAAAAACGTAGCCGGGATGTTCAACGGAGCCCTTGTAACTCCAGTTTAAACCTGAAAAAGAAACAATAGAAAACTATATCTAACATAAAAAAAAACTATAATCTTTAGTGTGCAATCATGATTATATTAAACATTTCTTCAATTGTTATATAAAATTATAAACTTGCTTCAATTATTATGTAAAATTATATATATATAACATATAATTAAAACTTTATTATAAAATATATATCACAGACCAGTTCAGAAACTAAACTCGTCTCTGTGAACCCTGGGTACAGCATTCACAAAGACATAACTTTAAAATTTGTGAACATTTTTTTATGTAACTGTGATGTACACACATTCTCAAAAACAGAAACCATGACAATAAACAAAACACACACAAAAAAATTAAAATGCTTTTGGATTCCTGCAATCATGGAATAGGGAAATTACATAAATAATAGAGTCTACTCCGCAAAGGTCAGCTGATGGAAATGTAGCATTGATGGATATCCCCAACTCCTGAAATTTTGAAGGGCAGCATCAGACTTTCGAAACATATTAAAAACAGCCGAAGACATTTGTCAGAATGAAATACACCTAAATGTAAGGGGTCTGGGTTATTTTATGTTATACATAGAAACATTTGTTTATATTTTAGAGGTAATATTTCACTGCCTTGTGATAATGGAAAATTCAAGAATAAGAAATGTCACTGGTAAGTGTCGCATGCCCCCCAAAGTGGTCTGTGAAAATAACGATATATGCTATAATAGGAAGCGATGTATCCATGAATACCAAAAGCAATGAAATGACGTTTTAGACATGCAATTTCACTTTTTTTTTACATTAAAGCGTGACCTTGACCTTTGTGTAACCTTGACATCTGATGAAACGGTATTGGTATTTCTACAGGTAAATGCAGGTGACACATCATCATGACATGCTGATCACTTGTGCAGGGCTTTACATAAATGCTCATCCAACTGTCCAAGACAACTGAACCGTGAGTACGGACAAGTAAAATATAAGGCTGCTAGCCCGAATGGACAAGTGAAAACTCAGATATTAAACACGGCATCTCTTTTTTGCAAATCCCCGGTTTTTTAACCTTGATATAACTGTTTATTTAGTTAATTTATATCCATAAGACTAGTACCATAATTCTAGAAAAATGAGGACAAGTTGTTTTTTGTCAGGACAAGAAGATTTTAGAAATACTTGGGCAAGTGATATAAAAATTTGATGTAATTGCCTGATTTGTGTCAAGCTATTTTAAAATCCCTCCATGTAAGACAAAGTTACAGACCAGTTATGGAAAACAAACAAACTAAAAATGTGACCTTGAGGTAAGGATCTGGGTCTTAATGTGACACGTCGTTATGCCATGCTGATCAATTGAGCCAAGTGTGTTTGAAATCCATCCATCTATGACAAAGTTACAGGACGGACTTGAAATCTCAAACAGACTGAAAGTGTTGTCAAACAAAGTTAAATTGTGACCTTAACCTTTTAAATGGGAGTCTGGGTGTTCAGTGCGACAAGTCATGTTATGTTGATCATTAGTAGCAAGTATTAATAAATACATCTGTACATCACAAAGTTACAGACCGGACACCAAATCTCAATCAAACTGAAAGTGTCATCAAATAAAGTTAAATTGTGACCATGACCTTTGAAGTGGGAGTCTGAGTGTAACGCACGGCATGTCATCATGTTATGTTGATCTTTTGTAGCAAGAATTTATAAAATCCATTAATGCATGACAAAGTGACAGGCCGGACACGAAATCTCACACAGACTCAAAATGTTGTCAAACAAACTCAAAGCGTGACCTTGACCTTTGAGGTACGGGTGGGGGGGGGGGGGGGTCTTACTCGCGACACGTCGTCTAGTCTCATTTAATCGCCGTTATAGGGGTGCGACTAGCCCCTTTACGTCTCATTTCCATCCGAACAAAACCAAGTGGAAAATTAGACTACATACATACGTCTTTTTCGAAGGCAAATACTGCGTAAACAATCGTTATTCCTTAAAACATTGATTTATATTGATAAAATAATGAAAAATAAATGCGTACTATGCAAAAAACTGTCCTCTGTAGTTTGATAGACGGTGAATATGACCAAGGCATTCAGATTTACCTTGTTTCAGTCATTTAGCAGCCATTTTACATAGTGGAGTTAGATGCGAGCTAGATCCGGGCTACTGGGTGGAAACATGTACATGCGAAATCGGAATTTCGGCGGAGTGAGCGATATGGGTTATAGAGGAATGAGAAAGTTTTCTTCTGTCCGATATTTCGTCATGTTTTTAGTTTAAAATCTATGATTATTTTAACGATTATTATTATGATTAAGTGTTTTGTTACTGCTGAAGAATAAATAAAATAAGATTTAAATTGAAAAATTTACAGAGAGTAATATATGGGTTATATAGCAAGGACTTGTATATCTCTAGTTTAGTTTTAACTTATTTATTTTAATTCGATTGTGAAACAAGCTCTTACAACTTAGACAAATCACGCTCGAAGTCTTCCTGGGTAGAACCTGTACAAAGCATATGCGGAAAAAGTGTCTTGCTCAAGGACACCATACAAAGCCGTAGCGGAGGATCGAACTCATGACCCTCCGATCATGGGTTCGGCGCTCTACCGCTGGACTACGCGCTCCATATCTCTATGGGTTATAGACAAATAAGGAAAGAAAACATTCTTCTGTCTTATGATATATATTTTGTAATTTGTAATATTTTATTACCCGCACCCCACCCCCACATAAAAAGAATAAATTTGATTAAATCAACTTGTTTAAATGTTTGCTTTCAGACGCATATTTTCACGTATATGCGCACAGAGCTGGGATTAGTGAAATATTTGCAAAAGTAAACACTCACAAGTCAATTAAAGTATGGGCACCGAAAAATAAGAATATAAACGTTACCTATCCAAGTACTCTGTTTTCTCTTTATACTATAACGGATGCGCGTGTATTCAACACCGCGTATATTGGTGGAAAGGACATGTAAATGCATACAACATTAAGTGTTCTTGTAAACCGTTGATACTAAAGTCTGTACATGAATATCCAGATATGTCTGCCATTTATAGTGGATTGTGATCAAATACAATATTCAGCAGCTTTCATTATTTTAAATAATGTCCGTCTGAACAACATTGGGTGACGAGCTACGACTGTTTGGGTATTTATTGCTAAGTTTTCAACTAATTGATATCGTATGTATCCGCCACACACTTTTTAATGATTCTAACTACTTATTGACAGTATATTAAATTGTTGTTGAAATGGGATTGTCATAAGCTAACAGTAAAACAAGTTTCTTATATTGTGAATGCCTAATGATGATTTTAAATAATGAATAACGTATGTATCATTCAATTTCTAACTATTGAACCGTGCTTGAAGCATTGCATTACTCAACCCACAAATACCTGACGAAGCTATAGCAATATTTTTTTCAGTTGCAATATGGATTGATACCAATTTAGAGCTAATAAGTGTATCGTTGACCATAATTCATTAGTACTATACAAGATTATTTTCAATAGTCACGTATGCATCAAGGAACTGGTGTCAAGTCTTTGACATCGGCTTAACGTGTTACATAAGTTAATACGGTAAAAAATCAAAGCACTGTAGTACTGATGGGGGCGTAGCATATAAGATGTAATATGTCGCTATTGTTTTAGACAAACAGGTCAGTTTGCATACGTTGAAGTAGAATAATCCCGATGACCTTTGATTCTTATACATGGTACAGAATATACATGTTCTATGCTTAACGTTGACGCTTTTCTCGAATATGTCAGAAACGTAACTGAATGGTTTGCCTTTGAAAGTGTATTTCTCCTATAGTAAGAATATTAACTTTTAAATTTGGCAAATGTCGAACTTCAAGATATAAGTTCAACTCAATGATATTAGATTTGTATCTTCAACTCAACTCGTGATATTTTCAGAAATGCCAAGCTTTTTATCATATATAGTATATATAAAATATCAAAGTGCTCTGAATCTAGCACGATGAATTCCACTTTGAGTATATTCATTTACCATTCTCTTTATTGATTTCTCTAGCTCAACAGTGAAACAATTCGTTTAAAAGACGAAAAGTAGAAATGTGCATGTCAACATTAATAATTGATTCTTACATTTATATTTTCTAGGGCCCTTTATCACCCCGTAAACGAAACCGCACTAACCAAAATGTTATGGCGCCGATTTTTAGACACATCTGGATGTTTGCGTATTTTCGCTACGGAAACACAAATGCTTTAACTCTTATATGTTTAAGTAGAAATTATCTACCGTTCCAATTATTGGAAATTTGTGAAATATTTACTAAATAATAAAAAACAACACTGACATTATTCATAACTCGATCAATCTCGAATTCTTTTTAGGAATACATGTCTATTTTTAAACATTTGGGAGAAACCGCAAGTCACATGATCGGCATTAGCATATCTCTATTTTTAGAACGAGTATTGATTGTTTATTGACATAAGCAAGGGGCTTAAGGGACAGATCTAGAAAAGTTTCGTTACCGTAAACATTTTTAAAATGATAAAAAAGCGAAATCAGACTCCCGAATCAAGTACTTATTAGCTGAAATCCTTGCCGAAATAAACGACTCTTTCAATGTGCATGTTGGCGATATACTTCGTGACCTGGAATTTGATTTACAAGATGGCGTAATATTTTGGTCACGTGACCATAGCTCAGCGCGTCTGTATTCATGCACTTTAATTCCTTTGTGCCGATTAATGCTACAGAATATAAACTTGGAATTTATACGATACGTAATTGTTTATAGGTATAAATCGTCGCTGTATGTTATAATATTAAAGTTTTCGTTGAAATAGGCGAGTCTACTGTTTATAGTGAGTTCGAGCGCTTATCAGGAACTATTTGATAAGTGGTTGTTAGGTTTGCATTAACACGAAACACGGTTGTAGATTTGCGGTATTGAAAATAAAATCATGTTAGCTCTGAGAGCGGCTGCTAAAGCACCGCCCCCAAAAAATCATTGTGTACTATTGGCGCATGTAGTTAGCTTTTGAAAATTAAGTTTTGCTCTTTTACTATACGTTCAACGGTTATGATAAAAGATTACCAGAGATTTATGAACACAATCTTAACTTTCGGCATGGAAGCATATACACCTGACATAGATTTTGATAGCATCAATGTCCTTCCATGACCAGCGATGTCACAAGACATGACTTCCATTGAGCATGTATGGGACATGCCGGGTCAGAGGTTTCGACGTTTACCGCAGATTATTGCGCAACACGAAGAGCACTTCTCCAAGAATTGAATGTCATACAAAAGGATATAAGGACAATGATACGATCATTGCTACTGGATGATCAATTTACCTAACCATGGTTTCCTGGAAGGTTAGCCAGTACCCGAGCACACATATCTCCGCAAATAACTAGTAACTTTTCACTTGAATCAGCGGTGAGAGATAATGAGGCGCAATGAGTGTGACCAGGCCGAGAAACGAACTCACGGCCCCTGAATTGATTGTCAGACGTGCTACTGACTGTGCCAAGGCAGGACATTAAATAAATAGATTAGTTTCGGACCTGGATATCCAACATTAAAATGTTTGCTCTTCAAATAAGTGGTCGTTTTTTATCAGGTAAATATGGCATCATATATTGTTGCCTATTGATTTTTCGTACGAGAACAAAATCCCAATCTACCAACACGATATTTCGGATCGGGAGAGAGGAAGTGGTACTTATTTCGATGGTGGCCTGGCCACATTGTTTACATAATGTTTTTGTTGTAAGTTAGATAGAATATCTTTTATAAGATCTTAATTATGTATCGAACCAACTCTGAATTAATGAAATATTTCACTTGTCATAAGCAAGTACTGAAATTAGTGAGTGATTGATATGTTTGTTGAGCAGTATTTCAGTTATTTAACGGCGTTCAGCGCACCCTTTTGGTATCTTTATTGAAATTGGAGAGCTCCGAAAACCCATTGTGTCCCTTTAGACACCAACGTCATTGTTGACAGTATATACATATTCGAAATTGACATATCATACCCACTTATAAGCAACATCTACTTCACTCTAGAATACAAAATGTCAGAGTTTCCAAAAGTGAACTTTATATCGGTTTAACGAGAAATTAATTAGATTATTAATAATAAATAAAGACTAAATTGTCCAAACACGCGGCATAGATGGCCTTTAAAAATGACAGACAGTAATACCCTAACTACATAATTGGTTAATACTGGAAGTGCGCGAACAGTAGCGTCAGGAATGTAGATAACCAAATACCACAGCACGTGTGTTTTATACAAGGATATCAGTGACATCAATTACTGTTTACTGGAAACTTCGACTCGTAAAATAGATGGTTAATTTAACATGCGTAATTTAAAGTATATTGTTGCTTTTCGTCAGGTTGCTGCTGTTATATAGGGATAGGATTATACGCTAATAATAGTTAAATGTTCAATTGATAAAACAACAAACAGTGTTTGTGATTTCATTGTTTTGGATTAAAATTATCAATTATCGAGTAAGAACAGCAAGTAAGCCTAAGTGGATACTAGTGTGACTTGATCAAGGACACACATGATATATATATAATATATATTGTTTTCACTTAATAGAGCAGTATTTGCGTATATCACATACATACTTATAGATAACAAAACTAAAAGATTTATATATTTGGAAATATTACATGTACATCTGAGAATAAAGCCTTCAGGAGTCCAGTTTGTGATATTACACGTAAAAATTTCCAAGGGCGAAACACTGTTAAATCAAATTTAAACTTTCGTTACAGCATCTATTTTTGTGCGAAAATCATTGAATGATCAGTTGCACAAAATAATCCGATAGGCACTTGTAAAATGTTAAAACAATCAAATAATTTAAAATGCATAATTATTATATCAAATTAATATTTTAAAGGAAAGTCAATAACATTACTGACGCCTAAAACGAGAGGCATGCTTCATTATAATTTGATTGTTACTTTGCCAATATATCGTAACTGCACGAATCGTTCCAACAATTCTTCCATCGGGGAGCCAATATTCGGTAAAATGGTAATGAATTATCGTTTTGATATTCCAACTCCCACAGACCATGTCAGTTTATAGTCAGTTAACGCACAATTATCTATGATAAAAGCATACCAAACCACCAAGGAGAGAAATAGAAGTTTCAGATGTACTAATTAGTCAGGAGATCGAGTAGATCGTCAAATCATTCGTGTTTATTGAACAAGAGTGTGTCATGAAATCGTATTTTCAACAACAGGTCGGATTAAGACGTTAGTGTACTGGACATGTAGTTTGCTTATTGAAATGGATTATTATAAAATGTGTGTTTCAGTTTTTAGTGATTCTTTTATATAACTTATATGAACTGTGTGAATAGAGAATATTGACTGAGTACCGACATAGTATAATGTTTTCAATTAAATATGTCACGTGTGCTGTTATGGTCACGTGTATTGTTCTATTACACGGTACATGCGCCTCTCTTATTTTAAACAAGACGACCAATTTACACAGAAACTTGTTGTCGAACTATGCAAGTCACATACGCCCGTGTTTGGACTGTGTAGGTCCACTGCAGGTTAATTTGACGTTCTACCTTGCCTCGTTGAACGGGTTAGATGAACTCCAGGGAGAGATGAGTACGGCTGGATTACTTATGGTGGAGTGGTATGACGAGCGTATCACGTGGGATCCAAAGGATTATGCAGGAGTTCAAAGTCTGCTCTTTTCAACAGATAAGGTAATTATAGAAACGATACCACAGTTCAACAGAGTAAGTGGTGTTAAACAGGCATAACTTCATGAAGTAAGAGCTGCGGTCAGCCTTAAAAATAATGTGGTGTGTTTGCAGCGCTTTGACCTTACGTTGTTCATGTGGGTAGGCAGATAGCTTTTTTTCTGCAGATTTTGAGTTAGATATGTGTGCTCGAGTACTGGTTAATCTTCCATGATCCATGGAATGTATGGTAAGCGTCTGTAAGTCTTCGATGGGATAAATTGATGCTAAAGTAATCACATAATATTCCTATATAAAATCTCAAGTCCATTACTGTGCCCCATGGGACACTAGCTCATTTATTTGAACAAACTTTAAATATCATGTGGATGATTTAGCTAAGTTAAAATGAAAACACATTTGACTGGTTAGTTCTTGAGAATAATATTTTTAAAATTTCACAATTGTAAAATTAATGAAAAAATTACTATGTACTAATAAGTACCGGGGACGGGGCCAATTTTGACCCAGGGTCACGGTTTGAACCTGTGAGAAACTGATGAGGTGATACTACATGGAAAATATCAAAGCTCAAAATCTAGTACTTTCGGAGAAAAATTTTAAAATTAGAAATACAAAAAAAACAACAACAACAACAAAGTAACACACAAAAATAACAACTGAAAATCCCCCCACCCCCGCAGGAGCAGGGTCATAGTTAACTGCAGCCTCATGATTTGACACACTAGAATCAATAACTGAAATATAAAGTAGAATTTTACAAATGGTTATTGGTTCCGAAACCGAAAAAAATCCTTCAACTGTTTTTCCGTTTTATTATTTTAATTTTAAGTGTCAAATGCCTATAGCCTCAAAATGGCAAAAAAATGAGCAACTACAAAACACAATGAAATAGCTATAATTTTCATATATATACTATAAATGATATATAAAAGGCATTTTTACATCACATCAACACCGCTGAATAGACTTATCCTAAGGAAACTAACATATCTTAATTCATTTTTTATAAATCTTAAAAATTCTTGCCCTACTCTCACTTTCGAATTGTTACTTTATTCACAAAATATTCTAAAACTTCATATTTTAAAATGTTCTAGCATCATTTCTATTATAATTAACCACTTATGTTGTATGCCAATATTTTCCACATTGTTAGAAGTGAGAAACGCGAAAAGATAAACAACTTTTACCGTCTTGTTTTCTCATAATATGGTATTTTATAGGATAAGTAACACAATAAAAGGCAGCCACTTTTGCGACATAGTGTTTTTTTTAACATCTACTAACAACAAACAGATAATGTGTACTTGTTAAATATTGTATTTAGGCAACTGTTTTTATTAAAACAATATTGCTGATGTAATGACACATAAGAAACTTTGTTCATACTCTTATAGCTTGACTGGAATTAGGAAATTAGGAACCTACATTTTCATCAAACACTGGATACCTTAAATGTAAGTGTAGGCTAATAGAAATATTTCATATAAACTGTCTTTTATCTTTAGTAATAATTGTGTATTTATTTATTTGACTTGGCAAATGATATACAAAACTAGAACTGGTAGCTACAACAATGAAATATATTTGGAGTGGGTGGGGGTCAGGTGTTGGAATTTCTATCTAAAAAATTGGTTGTGTTTGCGGCACGTGTATGTCTTTTACATTTGAATGCGCTGAGCAAACCATCTCTGTAAATAAAAAAAACACTAAAAGAAAATGAGCGCCAGTCGAGACCGAACCCACGAACTCTATTCTGCTAATCGAACGCTCTAATATCTTTACTAACGTGACCACAACATCCGTAGAAATACAATTAATTAAGATATATGAAAAGTAAGAAATTCTGACGCTTACACTTACATTACGGTTTTGGTTCGATCAATATTAAAATGACGAAAACAAATGTGACTGTCCGTGTTGTTGCGCGGATTCCCATCAATATTTTACCCACATGATGGTGCGCGAATTTGATTTTTTACAGACATGATAGTTGTTTTTTTTGTTTTGAACCACAACCTCGGCGATCAAAATTTGTTTTAGCTTCTTTTTCCGTGATGGAAAATCCAATGTGACGTCACTACACGCGAGAAAACACCTTGTCATGTGACAGTTTTACTAAATTTCGCCACCACGAATGGTTTTCCGGTTGGCGGAAATTCGTTCCGGAAAGTAACGATTGATCAAGGTGTTAGTCGATTTCTACCGAGAGCATTACAGATCTTATACCTTAATACACTGAGGGGAATAAAGGGGATGTTCTTAAAAACTACCTAACTGCAAGCGGTTATTTAATTTTTAACCGCATCCCCTATAGTTTCCCATACTACGTTTCTCTCTGCAGTGAATTGATCATAATTATATTACCGACTGACGAATTTCTGAACAAGCTTCGTAACTTCCCGTTTTCTGCCGAAGGTGTTTATCGAAAATGGACGAACATTAATTTGTAAACAAAACCCATCTTCATTTATGTACCAATACTGTGCGTTATATTTATTTGTTCGTTTGCAAAGTCTCTCAGTGATCAAATAAACATGTATTCTATCATCTGGAAAAGTAAAACTGACTTAAATTAAAACTAAAAACGACCGTTTCGGAAGTTTAATTAGCCTTCAATCGTTTGTGAAATTGATTAAATTTGGATTATTTCAAAGCTTACATTAACTGATCAAACAAATTGCAATAAAAAGCGCAAATGAATGCATTGTTAGACGTTCGTTGTATAGATACTATTGAAATCAGGCTTTATATTTTGAGAGGAACCTATATAATAACTTTTACGGAGGTCTGTACTTTTAACTAAGCTGATTAATTGTCTGTTGTTCAAAATATCTTAATCAAACAAGTGAACTGTGCATTAGGTCGGTATTAAACTGAAGATATTGGGAGAACGGCTAACCTAGTGATATTGAATTGTATTTCTTGAAAAATATCAAATAAAGGTTAATAATTATTTAATCTAATTTATTAATCAATATTTTACTTTATTTAATTCCTTAAAAATGTGGCTTGTTACAATTGATCAAATACCAAACACATGTTCATCAATAGAAAGTGCTACTGTTTAAAACAAGCGTATGCGTGTACTGTCACAAGAATGTACATGCCAACCGCAATATGCCAATGATGAGGCTTGAAACAGCGACGGTTTTTTTCTGTCGTCATCAGGTCACATCCAGCTCCTTTTTAACCAAAAAATGTCAGAAAATTTAGTATTGTAAAAGATTTGCGTCGACAGTGGTGCATAAAAAAGGAGATTAACCGACAATACAAGTTCTGTAAAGTCAAAAAGTTTAGATGAGGACACTTTCAGACTCCAAACTCCTGAAGTTGTTATTTTGAGATATATATGATACTCTGGAACTTCACGAAAAGGTTTTTGTAAACTTTCTATTGAATTTGGTCCGAGGGCTAGAGAAATCACGAGAGTTGGTGATTTCGCATGTACCACCAAGGCAAGTTTGTCCATGTACACGTACATGGTTACAGACAAGCAGACGGAAATCACCAGAGCGTGCCAAACACTGCTAGCGGACGCGTGTACGAAAATATCAGAAACGGTTATCATAATCTCATCAATAAAAGTGTACAATACATTTACAATTATTATCCAATACATATGGTAGGCCAATGCTAACTGTGTTTTCAGTAGACGAACTTTGTCCTGTGAAGTCGTTTTTGATATACAAAATCCAACTTCAACCAGGGTGCGATGAATTTTCCAAATGATAATAGATATATATTCAATAATAGATCTCTAACGATAAAAATGCCAATTAATTAATGCCTATAAATACAACTCCTATGTAGCGAATATCCCCGCTCCAAATACTTTATATGATAAATAAGTTAATGTACAATATTAATTCCTAAAATGCAGTACACAAAAAGTTTGTCTTAACGTTAGAAATGAATCTAATACGAGTAGTAGATGGCAATAAAGTATGTCAGTGTCCATCTATATTCAATGCATCACAGCATATAATGTACGTGGTCCAGTGGTAGAGCATCGCGCCCAGGATCGGAGGGTCGCGGGTTCAATTCTCTCCCACGGCTATGTGTGATGACCTTGAGTAAAACACTTTTCCGCATATGCTTAGTACTGCTTCTATCCAGGGTGAATTCCAGCGTGACTTATATAAGTTGTTTCGCAATCGAAGTAAAATAGATAAGTTTAAACTATCAATTTCAATAAAATATTTGTTGAATCTTCTTACGGATACAAACACATGTGGTACAATGCATTACAACTGGATCACCACACTAGTGGTAGCATAGTGGCTCGGTTCAGTGAAAAAGTTGGTCTAGTGATGAGACGTCAACCATTCCTCTCATATTATTAGTCAACATTCTGGATTCTGCGCCGATTCAAACGCGTCTCTGCGCACAGTTTTGGTTGAAGTCCGTAAATCTGAATCCAGTCTGAAGACTTGCACTCTGATGACAAATGGAAATGATCATGTTGGAACACATTAGCATCACTGCCACAATTGGAATAGAACCCAAGTTGATGGACGATTCCGAGTTGAATACGAAATTGCAATGTTTCAACACTGAGGCAATAGACAATTATATCAACCTATTTTTCTACACCAAGTTCTGATTCCATGCCAAATCTAGATCTATTGCCTGTTTAGCCGTCATGTTATAAGCTTTCTTCAATCTAACACAACCACTATTTCATTTACATGTCAAATGGAATATATGACGTGAAATATAGGTCAATGTCTACTACATCATTTTTCGAAGAAAGTAACACTATATTTCGACATACTTAGCCAAACACATTTGAGATTCTGGAGCATCTTTCGACTCGTCATGTTTACATTTTTGAGTACAAACCCATTAAAAGGGATACACCATAACTATGTCTTAAACATTTAAATTAACTTATATTATTAAACAAATCTATATAGAAATTGACAGTATAAACAATTTCTTACACTTGAACAAACTTTGTCATAGAAGTAAAGGTAAAATCTTGCATTTTGAAAACAAGTGATACTACTGCTGTACTTTGTTTTTAATATATACTGACTAGTTGTTATATTAGTAAATAAAAATATTAAGAGTATGGAATTGAGAATTTATATTTCTTATTTTAGCAGTATGGTAATTGACCAATAGTGACAGCGGAAACAAAGTTATATAATGAAACACTTGCTGATCTATGATATAGGTCAAATTCCTAAGCTATTGAGATGACCTATGCGATATTCGGCCTCAGTGAATTTAGATTAAGTTTATGGATTAAAATATTGACAACTGTTTAATATACATGTGCCAAAGTCATATTGCCCAACATATCTAATACTTTACTTGGTCAATATCTTGCCATATTACTACAAATTAACAAAACACTTCAAAAATAAAATAAAATGACCGACTCGGTTTTATTGCGTTTATTCATGAGGGGTTATGAAACACGCAACATCCCTCACGCCGGCTTATATTGTCGAGCAACACTGGAAGGTTCCCTGGCTCCAATGAATAGTCTGTAGTACGGACCCAGCTCTCCTGATTGGGTCGTTAACTAGCTATGTTTGAAAAGCCACTTTTGAACACCTTGATTATTTCAACTGAAAGATTGATGACGTCACAGTTTAGTAAACGTTCAACTGCGATGGGTTGTTGGACAGGCATAGAATTCCCTACTTTGTCATTTGGGGATTATAGACTTTGGTTGCATTTCGCGAAAACTTACGATAAAAATCAGTCGTAAACGTAAAGTAAGAACTATTCATGGTATTTTGCATAGTTATCCGCATAAATAAAATAGTGTATTTTCAGAAAACATATTTTTTTCTGAATATTCAACCCAAAAGTTGGGTTCATTTAGAATAATATTTATAATTTTATGAACGATATATACTTTACGTTTAAGAGCTAATTTTATCGTAAGTTGTTTTGTTATAAGTGACCCTGATTCGGGAGATATCAGGTTCAGGGATAGACTACCCTAAGGAATCAGAAACAATAGTGAGTTAAAATGCATGGCGACTTAGCACGAAATACTGATGTTGTGAAAGAAATTTAGAACTCGAATAATATTTAATTTTATGAGTAAAATGTATCATAGCAAAAAGGGAAATACTAATTTGATTAAACGCTTTATCCATTTTTTTTATTTTATTTTTTTATAAATACTACCTTATCCAGGCGCGTATTAAATGCTTCATTATCTATTATGAACAGAATGTCTCCATAAAGCTGTCTGCTATTTTTTTCATTAGATAATACTTTCGTAAAATCATATATTTATCGCAAATACTTTTTACTTATAACGAATATACCCGGTCAATAACCGATGACTGAAATTTAACAGATACAGTCTACTGATAATTTGTTATGACCACGGATATAAAATATAACCAGGAAAGCGGCGTCTAGTTTTTATCTATCTATTGACTGTAACTATTAATTAAAGGAAAATAAATCGAAGAACCAAGCTAGTCAAAGTGTTGAAACTGGTTTCAAAACAACATCTATTAAAACGAAATCTTAGTATCCCTGAAAAGGCAATTTTGATGTGTAAACTTGTTTTTTGTGCGTAAAAAACCCTATAATAAGGATTTAGTATGTTTCAAATTGTTCTTTTCAATATGAGTAACGGCTGATAATTCTTCTTGTTATATAACAAAGCATGGTATTATTTTTTTCAGGTATGGATACCGCCTATAATCGGTGGTAACCCTTCATTAAAAGCCAGCAATCTACACACCGATGTACACTTTGTTCGTTATCTGTTCTACGGATATGCAGTTTGGTTGCCAGGTGATGTATTCCGAACCACTTGCGACTATGACATCTATAATTATCCATTTGACAAGCAGACATGTGATATACTGTTTCTGCCAAGGGCATACCTTGACAATGAGATAGTTCTGAAAACACCAGAGGAACATATAGACACACCGCTATACACAGACAACGGGGAATGGACACTTACAGACACTTCAACTAACTCGACAAGCATAAACGATGTACCAATGGCTAAATTTTCGTTCACATTCAAAAGAAGATCCGAATTTTTCTTCGTCAATGTGATATTGCCGATAATCCTGTTGAGTTTCCTGAATTGCTTGGTCTATCTTATACCTACCGAGAGCGGAGAACAGATTTCTTATTCTATTACAGTTCTTCTGTCGTTTGCGGTCTTTATGACGCTTGTCAACGATAACATTCCTAAGTCGTCTGCGCCAATGCCCATTTTGTGTTACTACCTAATAAGTACTTTTATTGGAAGTGTTTTCATTATGGCGAGTACTATTTTAAGCATAAATATTTTCCATAGAGATTCAAAAACACACATTTCATCATTTTATAAAGCGGTAGTTTGCTTTGCAAATCCTTGCAATAAAGTGGTGAGCAGAGAAAATAAAAGCATACACAACCAAACTTATTACCGAAAACAAAGTGGCGATAATGTGTATGGGCATAATACAAACCGAAGTGGACACATCGATGACGATGACACAATAAATACCGAGAATGCAAAGACACTGCAATGGAAAGAGGTTGCTGCCGCTGTGGATAAACTGAGCTTTTTGTTGTTTGTTATATATTTTATGGCCGTGCAGAGTTGTCTGGTGGTCGCTCTAATGATGGTGTAATTCTACTAACAAACCCATTTAATTGGTAAAAGTACAACCTCAATTAAGTCTTAATATGCATATTGATTGGAAACCGATCAGCCCGTATCAAAGGATGGATGGATGGCGTTTTGCTGATGTATCGTTCAAATTTTTTTTCTAAAAAAATGAGTAAAAGATTTTGCTTAAGAATTTTTAACAAAACAAAGTTCATATAGCCCTGCTGATGCCAGTACATTTCACAAATATTTCAACCAAGCGTTTCAAAATAGGTCTAATACATTCTGGATAAATGTCTGGACGACTGTCATTGCCGTGGGTTTTAGTGATATATGCACTTTATTTTGCTTAAACCAGTTAAGTATTTAGTATTGCTTCGAGGTAAATCTTTCCTGGCACTTGATTTTTGAATTTTTGTTGAACATAGGTTTCACTATTTTTATTGCTTCTAGGATTGGGGTTTAACGAAAATGGCTGTGCTGGTATCATTATTAATTATTACCATTTATCTAATGCTATAAAGATGAAAAATGTTCGCATCTGATTATTTGGGATCATAGATATGTTTTGCAAAATTGTTAATACTTTGAACCTATTTGATAAAGTGGTGTACATATTAGGTTTTTGTAAATATGTTAATAAAGCATCTGTACTACTTCATTGTTATTGCACATTTCAAGTTTATTCTAACGGATACACACACATGAATATGGAGCTCACATCTCACTCCCAGGCCTGGCCCGATGACCGTATGGTGTCCTTGAGCAAGACACCTTTTCCGCATATGCTTTGCACTGGTACTATGCTGAAAGACTTCGTACGTCATTTGTATAAGTTGTTATAATTGTTTCGCAATTGAAGTCAAATAAATAAATTTAAACAAAACGCTGTCGCATGTGCGAGAGATTATTCGCATTAGTTTTGTAAGAGAACAATCTATCGGGCGGGCGGGTGACCTTTAACCTTTATGCACAATCTGTTACCGGGTTAAGGCTGGGCGTCCCAAGACGTTGACCATTGTTGTCACTTCTTTATAAATGTTTGGAGTTATATTATTCTATACATTGATTATGTATAGTCTGTGTTGGTGTCTTTTGAATGCTACATCTCCTGTAAGACAAATATTTCTTTTAGTTTTCTGGAATAAATGGACTTTTAGAAAACTAAACTCCTCTCCTTGTAGGTAACTCACCCCCCCCCCCCCCCCCTAAACATTATTGTAGTATTGTATGAAAAGCGAAGACCATCTTAAAATATTTCATACGCATTTTTTCCATAGTTTTACTTAGGATACAAATGCCGCTAGCTAAAGCTAAATATATTTTCAAAGAATGGCTTTTTTATAATTTGATAATTAGAAAAATAAAAGTCGGGCAACAACTTAAAAGCGATCAACGTAGCAATATAAGATCATTGGTTGTAACATTGTGAAAACAAACAACAGCAGCATTTGTTCATAGATATGTAATAACAACAGCGCCTGAGGCTAAAACGTTGCTATAGTGACTTGTTTGATCTAGCGTCTTATTTAAATAAATACTGTTAAGAAAAATAGTGTCAAATCTTATTTTACCAAATAACCTTTCCATCAAAAGGAAGAAGTACATGCTCGTGCTAATACTACTCTTGCAAGGCGTGAACTGTTTTAATTTTTGGAATACTGTTTACATGTATTTACAAGTGCTGTCTTTCAGACTATAAAGTAAAGACTATTAACGTCTGGTTTGCAGTGATATATTGCATTTCCGTACAATCAGGGTAAACATTTATAAAATGTTTTAGTCTCAAAACTCAGACTCAGAACACAAATACTATTTAGTAACAAAAGTTTAGTTATAAAACGTTTTTGTACACGTCTTACTACACAGTTACGCCCCTTTTCTCCACGGTAACATGATTCTTACGCTTAAAAAAGGCATAAGTTGACATAGCATATACTGCAATAAGACATCACTGGTGTTAAAAAAAATGACTTTTATAAGATTTCAACATATGCATGTATTTATGAACATTTGAAGACTTCTTTTTTTTTCAAAAAAAATCTCAGGGCGTCACTGCACCTTCTTTTAAAAAACACAAGCTGGTCGACCTACCAGTTATTGTGAATTTTTTATGTAGAGATACATTTTTGCTATGAAATCAGATTGGGAATTATGGAAAATTTTGACCTACGTTCTTGAGTTGAAGCTTTTTGAACGTTCACATTTTCAATTTTTTCTAATCGAAGCGGCAGTCCAGTGATATAGCTTCTGCCTCGCATGTGGAAGGTCATGGGATCGATCCCCGGTCGGGTCACACCAAAGATTTAAAATGGTACTAGAATCTTCCTCACTTGGTGCTCATCATTTCGAGAATAAGTCTGGTCGACCTGTTGTCAGTTTAATGTGACTGAGTGGGTATCATACCATATGTCTGTGACATGATACTTAAGTGTGACAACGCTTAGAATATTGCCTGATTCAAGTAGACTACATCTCAATATAACTGAAACAATTTTGAAAGGGACACTTAACACCACAAAACATTAACCCCTTCTTCTGTACCACTGTTGGTTCCTTATGGATATTGAATCCTCTTTAAAGAACCAAGCTCAACTTTTATGACTAAACACTGCTCAAGATCTCAAGATGATGCCTTTAAAAATTCACAATTTCATCCCTTTTTAGACCCCTGCTGAAACTTTTTGGAGATCATAAGATCACTGTTAAAGGACGCAGTTCCAACTGTTATTACTAAACAATAGAGTTCTCAAGATGATTAAAATATAATTCCAAAAATAGATCAGAAAAACATTCAGCTCCATGGTTATCTATCTAACATGTCAAAATATCAACATTTTCGTTGGTTATATTTTGATGAATGCAAGCCAATCCCTGCTCTGTATTTAATTGATTACGTTATTTAAAGAAATACACTTTTTATAGCAGAGTGAAGATATATATGTTACAGTCAATCTGTGAAAAATTTAGTGAAATGACCAATTCACTCAGTCATTTCATGAAATGGCTAAATATTTCAGGCTTTTCATGAAATTACTAAAAAATTGCTCCAGCCATTTAATCAAACGTCTTTGGTCAATTGGAACAAAATATAAGAAATATACCTTTAAGAAACAAAACTAAGACTAATGTTAACAGCATCATTTATTTTTTATAAAAGGTTTTGCACATGCACAATATTGTCTATCTCCGCTTTAGACTTAACTAAGAACAGCTAGCATGATAAAAGCACAATATAGTAATGTACAGTTTCAACATCACATACAATGTTCATGGAGCTATTTATTCTTACATGTAAGACTGCTGTGGCATCTGCTATTACACATTTTACCAGCCTTAAAGTACTTACATCTGTTGGTTTGACATTGTTTTTTACCATTTCCACAATCGAAAAAAACCCTTGCCCACCTGATGTGGTTGCTTTCACAGCTTGGCGAAGTGTCACTGTACATTCCGTGTTAACGTCACAATTAGTCAGGAGCTTTTGCAGACATAGATCAAATTGATTTCTTGCATATTTTGAACTTATTATTCCAGACTTAACAGCAATAGTGTACATGTTTTGTTCATCACAATCAAGAATCACACCAAGGATGTTTCTTGGGTTACCCCTACCTCTGTCAACCATAGGTATACGAATAGCAACATTGTCACCTACTTCGCCGGTCTTTAGCATTTTTGATGGCGTCTTCGTCGTTTTTCTCTGCTCGAGTATTGACTGTTGCCGTTGATCCAGGTTGGAAGTAGATGTAGGTGTACTGGTATTGGAAGAAGCTAGTGGTTCTTCTAAGTGGTAGCTAGTGGCCCGTCGGAAGTGGTAGGCGTGGTAGCTAGTGGCCCTTCGGTAGTGGAAGACGTGGCAGCTAGTGATTCTTCTGTAGAGGTAGACGTGGTAGCTAGTGGTCCGTTGGTAGTGGTAGGCGTGGCAGCTAGTGATTCTTCTGTAGAGGTAGACGTGGTAGCTAGTGGCACGAAAAGAAGGTATTTACAATAATGTTTTTGTTTTTGTGAACCAATTGTGATAATCCAATAAAAAATGATGATTTGTTTTTGCTTTTGTGAACCAATTATGATAATCCAATAAAAATGATGATTGGTCTATTTTATACTTATTTCTTTAAGTACACATTTAGTGAAAGTTTGCATCACTTAAACTATGATCAAAGCAATCATTGTAGGTAATTATATTGAGCCCCTATTCTACAATCCAGTTAGCTTGCATTTATTAAGATTAATTACATATGACAAAGTCATTTCACGACAAAGCTAAAGATTTTATCCATTTCATGAAATGGCTGATTCCTCAGATTGACTGTAATATATGTCATCATATGTGAAACAAATTTTACAAGGTGCAAAAAAAGAATTATTTATAACATTTATTATTGAGTATGAATATAATAAAGATATACATGCTTTTATATTCATTTTATCAAACAAACTATACTTTTTATGATATAAAACATCTTATACACAGATTGGCTGAAATTGCACCAGCCAATCTGTGTAACATTGGCATTGAAATTTCAGCCATTTCATGGAAAGCCTGAAATATTTAGCCATTTCATGAAATGACTTAGTGAATTGGTCATTTCACGAAAAGGCTAAATCTTAACATATACACTCAATCCCTTAACTACAGTGTGTATATTTTAATTAAATCATGCGTCAATAGCAGGGTAAGGGTTAAAAGACACAGTCGTCCAAATTGTTATGATTAAACAATGATCCAGCTCTTAAGATGATTAAAATAATTCCCTTTTCTGGGGCTCCTATGAACCCTAACCCTTTCATTTGAACAAACTTGAAACCCTTTTCATAGCGATATTTTTACTGAATAAAAACGAATTTGGCTGGGCCCAGTTGTTCAAAGCTCGGTAAGCTTAACCTGGGGTTAAGTGAAATTTTGTAAATTCAATATTTTCTATATTTAATAATTGTGTGGTAATTTAAATGCATTTTTAGAAACAATGTCATATTTTCATAATGTTCAATAAAATAATAACCTAAAAAGTTGTAAATCTAAAAATATTGTGATTTGAAAATTTCGCTTAACCCACGGTTAAGCTAACCAAGCTTTGAACAACTAGACCCAGGGTCGGTAATTGAGACTTTCTTAAATTAAGATTTCTCTTGGCCAGGGCCTATGGTCATGGCATAAATAAACCCGAGAGATACTTATTACAAAAATCAAAGCCTGGTATTGCACTTTCTAATAATATTGTTGAAATTTTGAATAAGAAATTAACAGATAAGCCCCTGGGACGGGACCAGTCTTGGCCCAAGGGTCTTGATTTGAACAAACTTCGCGTTAGAATGCTTCACTTTGGTGAAAATCTATCGAGCAGTATCTGAAGAGTGATTTATAGAAATTGTTGACAGACATTCGGGCTAATAGGTATTTAAGTGATTTCTTTAGCCATATAAATGCATCTTTTAAGTGATTAGAAACAGTCGCATATTTTTTTCATCTGTTTTGTAACTGTCAAAATAACTTATCCTACCTAAACCATAGGCATTAAAATAATCATTCGGACATGCGGACAGACAGATGTATGGACGAAAAGCGATCCTACTAGCTAACTTAAGACTTATCCATGTGGATCTTGAAGGACAGCTCTTTCAAAAGGATGACAATTTAGACCAGGTAATCTACTTGAGAATAAATGGTAGTGCCCTTTTATCAACAGCTACAGCAATATCTACTGCCATTGTAATGATCTTTTAAGTGATAAGGAAAGGGAAGAGAATGATTTATAAATTATTTTGTAAAGACTACATTCTCGAGATTGATAACCAGTTATTTTGATATATGGTTTTGGTAGCATCTAGCTGACATTTGGTTGTGAAGGAAGTACTTCAAAATTCACCAGGACCATATTAACCTTGGCATTGGCTAACTGTCATGGTATCCTCAAGAAAACAAATAAATCTACACTTGCAAGGAACATGTCCAACATAGACTAGTATGTGTTAGTGATGCTGTGATGCTTGTTAACAAAGTAAGTGTTGAGAACCTAACGTTTGGAGATCTGTCCAAAAACACATTTGATAATGGCTTTAGAATTATTGTGGTATTTGATGTAAACAATAATGCAGATTGATAATAGAAGCTCGGCGTAGTGGATTGTGGATCTGTAATATCAATAGAGGACAACCAATTCAGCAATAGAGATGCCTCTAAGATTTTCCAGAAGGCAAGACAGCATTAACCAATTAACTTGTTGATACTTAGAAGGTCCCGTACTACCTTGCCGTTCTAGGTGACAAAAAATGTTTGCAACATCAGAAAACAAATGTTATAAACTAACGCATGATACTGTCTGTCATGTGGAAGAGCCGACATCTTCACACGGAAAAACAAACTCACACGCTGCTAAATGCTCTACATTCCAGTCAACACTTTAACTTTATTGCCATTGAATCAGAAGATATGTTTATGTTATTTCCGCACTTTACAGGGTGATTGGGCATATAGGACCAAGAATAGACAGAATGAATGAATAGTGTTTTACGGCACGTCGACACATAAATAGGTCATTTTGTGCGCGCAAAGATTAATGGACGTGATGATGACAAAAATATATTAAATAAATACGGTTAACAATTTATTAAAACTATTTACAAATAAATAAATGAAAGTAATTTACAAATAAATAAATGAAAAAATAAATAAATCAGAGATAAAAGGTCAATAATATAATAATTGGTACTAAAAATGATTAAAAAGCTTAACCTATTTAAGAAAACCAAATATATAGGAAACATCAATTTTATCAAATAATTCATTCATACTGTCGACTCCGTAGTACTTTTCTCGCATTGGAGAAAATACCACACAGTCGACCAGTATGTGTTTCATAGAAAGCGGTGCAAAACAGGGCACACACTCTGGAACAGGTTCATGTTTAAAAATATATGAATGTGTACAGCGCGCATGCCGAATTCTACACCGAGCTAATACAACTTCTTCTCGACGAATACTCCTATTGCCAGGATGCCATTCGCCAAGTTTTGGTATTATAACATGTAATTTATTATTAATAGCAAGATCCCAAGAGGACTGCCATGAACTAAATATATATTTATTAATATGAGATTTAAAATCTGTAAAAGGCAGTTTAAAAGTATTTATATTCAAGCTTAAGGCCGCTTTTGCAGCCTTATCAGCTTTATCGTTTCCTCGAATTCCTGTATGGCTAGGAAGCCAGCAGAAAACAAAAGTATTATCTTTACATAGTACATTGTACTTATTTAAAAGTTGAAGTACAAGAGGATTATCATCTTTCATGCCATCTATGGCTTGAACAGATGAAAGTGAATCAGAAAATATAATAAACTGGGTTTTTTTCCAGAATCATTAATGTAGTCCAATGCCAAATCAATGGCTTCGAGTTCAGCTGAAAAGATGGAGGCTCCGTTTGGTAATCGGCTGTTTGAGGTATGCTGTCCTGTAACAGCTGCTGCAGCCATGGGTTCTCCAGCTTTAGAACCATCTGTATATATGTGACAATAATGATTATAAGACGATTTGATTTCATTTAATTTACTTTGGAAGATAGTGGAGTCTGTTTCAGATTTTTTGTCTTTACAAAGTTCAAAAATGATTTTTGTTTTTTCCAAAGTCCATGGTGGTATTTGTGAGACTTTGTACTTAGCAATTAAATTAAGATCAATATTGGCTTCGGTTAGTTTTGGTTTGATCCGGAGACCGAAAGTTCAAATAGCTTTAGGGTTTTTTTATCAAAGAGAGTTTCTTAATTTGGGTCAAAAGTAAGATTATAAGCAGGATTAGATGGATTTGAATGAAGTTTAATTGCATATTGAAGAGCCAGTTTTTCACGTCTTAAATACAATGATGGTTCATTTGCCTCTACATAAAGACTGTCGGCAGCGGACGTACGAAAAGCGGTCATTAAATAAAACATCATCAAACTTCAAAAATGTAACTTAGTTCGTTGTTATAACTGTTGTTTAAACAAGAGATTGCACGACACCTTAACAACTAGACTATGGCACTCAACGTGATGGATCGATCACACATTGTTTAAGAGTCACACGTTTTTCTAGTGCTAATGTTAATCACTGTCGAGTCCGCTTCCTGGGTAGAAAACAATTCTAAAGAGTTTTTGCACTTAATAAGAGGCAATCAAATTCCTGGCTGGGAGGGGCTCGAACCGGCGCATTACGGAACAGATTCCTGAATCCACTTCAATATAGCCTGGGTGTGCATCTGACATTTTAAATCGTGCTACCTGTATAACTGCTTGATCCTGGACAAAGCTTTTCGGTTTGGGGTTGGCCATATGGTCTGTCAGATCAATTTTCCGCCACTATACCAGGATATGTACATGCAGATTTTAAATGGTAAAAATTTTCCCCATATTTAAAAAGTCACTATGGTAACTAATATTGTAAGAGAAATGTTGAGGCAAAGGCTTTCTATCGGTCCCACAAGTTAATGGATCCGTTCAGTTCATTTCTGAGTGATTTTACTTCCCGAGCACAACACATATTCATCCATGATAAGACATGTATACCATATCGACGTATCTGCGACATTATTAAATCCTACATTTGAGTTGGTCAACGTAGGTTAAAGAAACAATTACTTGAACATTTACAAATGATATCTAAAAACACTTTATAATATTGTTATGATGCGATGGCAGGGAAAGAACAAGGACTGGTTCAACCGTAAACCGGTGTTTAGTTCCAAAAATGCCTGATAACTATCGGCTGTTGTATTGTACTGTTTATATTGATTATTCATTGAATACCTTTACTGGAAATGATGTATAGCATTATATGTAGTTCTCTACCATCTTGGTTCTCAGCCGACCATTCTGAAATGGTAACATCAATTATCACGTGTTCTGTATACTATTTTTGTTCTTATTGTTGTTTTTTTACCATAGGGTTGGGCGTGTAGTTCTACTGCTGCCGTAATGTATTGTATATGAAATTAAAACAAAGGGTACACTTTGGGATTTTTTTGGCTGGTACCATATGACCGGTGTATGATTATAGCACGTTTAAAAAGACTCAATATGTTTAGTTTTTTAAAAAAACTTCTAGTTTGAGATAAATACTGAAAGAAAAACGTGTATCAAAATAAAACAATTAAAAAATACTTAACAATGATATTCCCTGACGTCATATATGAAGTAAACTGATTGGCACGTTCTTAAATATATTTTGACAACGGTACTATGGCGGCTGATGTCGCGTTGTTGATGTGACGGGGGCGCCGACAAATAACACCAAACGATGTTATTCTGGCAGGGAGCCGACACAAAAACACCATCGTGCTGGCGGAGCGCTGACACATTAGACCAAACGACGTCGTTTTGGCGGGGCGCCGACACAAAAAACACCGTCGTCGTTCTAGCAGGTCACCAACACAACAGGGCGCCAAAACACCTTTAGCTGAGTTTTCGTATTGTGTCTGCGCCCTGCCAAAACGAAAAAACAACATGGCAGAATTCAACTATCATAATAGTGGTACAAAGGTAAACCTGCTCACCCCAAAACTACTCATCACAATGCAGCAATCTCAAGTTCCACAATGAAACGCGATAAATTACACATATACTATCTATCAAGGGCCCATGCAATAAGAAATAGAATTTCGGTGAAAATGCCATACAACTAGCCTCTGAAGAGGCGGGTGCAATGTTTCTACCCCTCGTTAGACGTGACCGAATCTTTAGAAGGCACGATACATACGAACACATGAAAAATGATGAAATGTGTAAACGGTACAGATTTTCAAACGAGAACATCGACAGGAAGTTACAGGAATCGCTGAACCATCTGAAGATAGCAAAATATCTGGTCACTTTGTACTTTAAATGTGTTAACTCAACAATAACTATTTACATGTTTATGTATCAGCCTGCAATAAACTATATAAATTTATTATTTTTCATAGTCTAATGAAAATAAATGCCTGAATTACAGAGTAATAATCATTCCTGCTCAAAGTATTGTTCAGTTACCCTTAATAAAAGATAATTTATTTTATTGATAACTTTCATCTTTATGAATTTGTTTCAGATATCTCCAGAGGTGTTCTGCTTGGGGGTCTATCCATGTCGGTCATTTTTGTTAACCCCCTATTTAAATCCAAGGACACCAGAACAAGAACGCTACAATAATGCTCATACAGCAACCAGAAAAAACAATAGAGCGTACCTTTGGTAGAATAATGAGAAAAAATTCCACATTCTACACAGAGGTTTGTCATGTTTAAAATGATAAACAGCTTATCTTGATATGCACTCGATTCATATGGAAGTCAATCAATTTCGATTTTTTTAGTGAATATTTTGAAGAAAATGTTATTTATAGCCAGGAAGCTATTTATTTTCTGTGTTTACAAGGCCATATTATTATTATTAACTCAGGGGCAACGATCCTCCATGGTTGCAACCAGCAAACTGTTTAAACTTATTTATTTTACTTCGATTGTGAAACAAGTTCTTACAACTAAGGCAAATCGAAGTCTTCCTGGTTAGAACCAGTTTTAAGCATATACGAAAAAGTGTCTTTCTCAAGGACACCACACATAGCCATGGCGGAGGATCGAACTCACGACCCTCCGATCATAGGTTCGATCCTGTACCACTGGTTTAATAATTTTTTCAAAAAATGTATGCCATTTTTAATATTGATATGAATAAATACAAGATGTGACAATTAAATCACAAATAAATCAAATATGAAAAACATAGACAAATAACAACAAAATCAAATTAACCTATCACAATTTGGCAACAAAACATAATATCACCATCTTATCATTTCAGATTCGTTTAAAGCCAGCAATGGCTTGCTAGGTGATTGTTGCCTGTGCAATTCTGTATCATTTGGCAATTACATGGAATGAACCGGAATTGGGATGCTACCGGTATAAATGATAATCAGCCACATAATGTTCCGAATGCTGGTGGAAATATTGACACACATATACGTGACCACAATGCAAATTCTTATTTTTTAAAAAAATAGAGAAATCAAGAGGCACAATTGCTCATCTTGTTACACATGTCACTTCCTTTCAAATTTTGTATGGGCTAAACCTATGAAACACTTGTTATAGTAGCTGTTATAGATGAGAAAAATAAAAATTATCTGTTTTCTCATAGCATTTCCATTAATTAAAAGTGAAAGTCATCCTACTGGACTCCAATTGACCATTACCCCCTAATTTTAATATAAATACACTTAATCTTCCATAAGGCCCTCAAGCAAATTTCCTTATGTTATGTTAACTTGAATACAATTGGTTATTTTTTTCTAAACATAATTAAAAACATGTTATCTTTAACAAATTTTACTTCTGAAAAAAATGATATTTAAATGACATACGAAAGTCACAAATACATACTTTTAGGTGGCATAACTAATAAATAGATATATTTTTATAAAGAAATAAACAACTTGTTAATGAATGACAAACATTCAATTTTCATTGTCTTCAGAGGATTTGTAATAGCCGATACCTCTTTTACAGGTGAATAAATGTTTTAAATCTACATTTACTGATCAATAATTTTAATATGCAAGTTAGATGCTTCAATTTCTTATTATATTTTTAGCTCACCTGTACCAAAGGCTCACAGGTGAGCTTTTGTGATCGCCTGGTGTCCGTCGTTTAATTTTAGCTTCTAACATTTTCTTCTCTGAAACCAGTAAGCCAATTTTGATATAACTTGACAGAAATGTTTATTGGGTGACCCTCTACCAAGTTCTCGATTCGTAAAAAAATGGCCACCAGGGGGCGGGGCAAGTTTAATTAGTAAAATCTTAAAAAAATCTTCTTGTCAGAAACTACTGGCTCGATTTTAAAATAATTTCACAGAAATGTTCCTTGGAGACCCTTCACCAAGTTTGTTCAAACTGTAGTGATTCGTCAAAAACATGGCGGCCAGGGATAGGGGTTAGTTTACTATATAAGCTATAGTAAAAACTTAAAAAATCTTCTTGTCAGAAACGACCGAATCGATTTTAAAACAATTTCGCAGAAATGTTCCTTGGGTGACACAGTGAGGTGCTAGTTTACTATATAGGCAGCTATAGTAAAAACTTCAAAAGCCTTCTTGTCAGAATCTACTGATCTAATGTCGATGTAATTTCACTACTCTTCTATTTATGTGTCGACGTGCCGTAAAACACCATTTATTCTTCTATGCATTTGTTACATCTTCAAAACAAATCAAAATTCAAACTGCTTGCCTATCTCGTTTTTTTCTGGAAATTTGAGTGTACATGTATTATATAATATACTTAAGTTGGGTGACTCAAGGTCATTCAGTTGAACGATATAGGGCCATCTTGTTATTGAACTTAAAGAATATCACTTACTGTTTATGCCACTTAAAATAAAATGCTTAAGTCTTTATGAGTTATTTAATGTTATTTTATTTTACATAATTGTTGGAAAACTTCGGTTTCAACTTCAATTTTCTTGTGAAGAACTTCCTCCCTAAACTTCTGCAAGCGCAATTCTCCTTGGAAGTAGCCATTTGAAGATCCTTCACGTTCTTGTTCTTTTTGCTGCAACAGTATTCAAGAAAATACAAGTAACAATAAGAACTGTATAGATGTATAATGACCATGATAAAAAACACACTGTTGTGGTAACATTTATTGTTGTTATGATTAATACGAGTCTTTTTAAAAGGTTTGATATTGACAATTGAGTTTTCATGACTACAAAGCCATATGTAAAGTATCAATCAAATACATTAAACGGTTGATGTAATATGGACTTGACAGTACTTGCCAAAATTCTAGGTAAAAGAAAAGCAATTATTTGCATTATATTCAAGCAAGAGTTATCTAACTTAGTAATTGTAGTAGGGCTGATGACTAGGAAGGCTTGTGTAAAGTTTCAATACAATACATGCAGCCGGCGCCTGGGTGAGTAGAATAGCTCTCTTTATTCTCCAAATAGTCGAGCTAAAAAGTGTTTCAATGAAACAATTATTGTCAATAACTTAAATGAAAAACAGTTTATAAATAAAAGCGTGCATCATGAATATAATTAAAATTTACAATACCTTTACCAGGATTAGATACAGTGGCTAAGGCACTTGGACAGGAGGCCACAAACAAGTCATCTGCATTGTAACTTGTATCTGTTAATAAAAGATATAACAATTCCCTTTCACAAACATTTAAGCAGGCACCTACAATACAAAGAACTGCAGCAGTGGTCTAGCGGTGTAGCAATCACCTGGATTGCAGACGGTCGTGGGTTCAGTCTTCAGCAAGGCCATACCAAATAATTGAAAAATGGTATTAGAAGCTTCCTCACTCAGTGCTCGGAATTTTAACGTTAGTTCTTTGTCTGGTCAGCTCATAATATAATGTGTAATGTGACCATATGTGACATCATTTCTGCGCTCTGATAAACAGTATGGCTCCACTTACAATACTAGTACTGTGTCAATGGATACCATCTTGATACGACTTAAAAATGTCAATGCTAAACACAATATAACACATACTACAGAAAATTGCCTTTCGCACAGATGAGCTAAAAGTGCATTTAATGTTTGAATGACTGAACATGTACAAAATCTAGTATTGTTTATGTTTCAACAAGTTTTTTAATTAATCTATACATTTTTAAGCCTATTTGTTTCATCAAAATAAATAATTTATTCCTTTGTCTTGTACACCTGGTAACGATATCATCATTTTTAAAAGGCTTACATATTATTTTCTATCTCAACATTTTGCAGAGATAAAATACATGTGCTGTACGAAAACAGCCCATATGTGATCTAAATATAATGCATGTCAGAACTATGTTTAAAATATTAAAAAACCTTGGTTGGACGAAGCTGCTGAGGCTTTAGTCAATGTGGGCACGTAGTGAAAATGACTCTTTTCAATGAAACTGTTTCTGTAAAATAAATTCTAAACTAGACTTTGTATTCAAAGAAACAAAACACACCGTCCCCTTACAAACATAAATATTACAGCATTTTAAGTTTAAACTTGAAAACACCACATCACTGGACTTCAAGTGGCCATCACCGGCCAGTGTAGGGACCATTAACAAATTGAAAAAAAAACATGATTTAAAGCGGGTGTTAATTCTACAATACCTTTACTAGGGTAAGATACAGTGGCTGAGTCACTCTGAGTCACTTGGACAAGAGGCCACATACAGCCCATCTTCAGTGTAACTTGTATCTGCAAAATGATTTTTAAATCCGATTTTATTTTTGAAGAAAATGTACCAACACCCATGTACAATTGGATATATACATCAGCATTAATTCCTAAATATATCATCTAATTGGAACACCTCAATGACACATAATATTACACAGAATTGAACACAGTGTTGATCTAGTGGTAGACCATCTACCTCTCATGTGGAAGGTCATGGGTTTGAACACTGACCGTTTTATACGAATTACTTGGAATATAGAACTAGAAACTTCCTCGCTTGGTGCACGGCATTTAGAATGCGATTGAATCATTGATATATGAACCATTGTTGAATTAAAATATAAAAATACTATCCACCTTAATTGGCTACACAGTGTACAATCAAACAGCATATATATATTACATGTATAATCAGTGGAATAAACTAAATTTGAATATGGATAATTTTAGTATATAATTAAATATTTCAGCACTGAAAAAATTAAATATGAACTAATCTGTGCATTACATGCGTTTTGAGTGGTTCTTTAAATCAAGAGATACTTAAAGAATATTTTTTGTGTGCAGATTACCACTCACAAATAATTATTTTTAACAATAACATAGGTCAGGCTTTTCACATGACTTCGTTTTATGATTTAATTTCATTTCAATGATAATTGGGCCTGGTTAGCTCAGTTAACATTTGGGTGATTTCATACTAGTGGACATTGATAATAAAATTCAATAACTGACAATTGTGCTGTTCCTTACTTTATTCTACTAGTAAAATAATCATTTAATCAGTGGTTTGCGGAGAGTTCAGAGAAATTAAAAAAAACATAACATCTTGCAAATCTTGATTATATTTTAAAGTGTTTTTGAACGTTGTGTTTTAAAATTTTCCGAATTTCCCGTCCTGAAAATGTGAAATGACTACGGTATGCGTATTTGTCGTATTCTGTGGAAAAAGGTATCTGCATTTTATCCAAAGTTGAACTAGATATCTTATAATTAAAGGTGATAGAAGAAAGAAAAACTAAAAAAATCTTACCAAATCCAAAATAAATGGTTTAATAAAAATCAAATGAAAATATCCGTAATTCTTGTTACCCTGCTGTCCTGTTAATGGGTTCAAATTGTTGGCAGTTTATTGCTAAGTTCTTTATAATATTTTTGTGTTTTTTTTTTCTCCAATAATTGTGGAGTTCTTATATTGATATTAAGTGTTCGGAATAATTCCTTGTAGCACTGTTACCTCAGTTGCGTTTTGAAAAAAGAGTAATTTCGTGTCCAATTTGTAACGATCGTTCAGGTGGTTGTATTATACCATACCGAATTCGTACGTTTTTTTTTACTGTGCCGTCAAAGATCGCATGCGCACATAAATCGATGACGTTTGACACAAAGTCTCTCCGCCATTGAATATGACTGACAGAAACATCTTGGATGCCGGCAACCGTGAAACATCGGGTATTTCCGTATCCTCCGTAGAATACACCTCGTGTATAGCTCTAGAATACACCAACGCGAATCGCCTGTGTTACAAGTCTGTGTTCATTCGAGTAAAAGTAACAAATAATGTATCCGTCATTAAGTTGATTATATATGGCATTGTTATATCGATTTTTTTATTTATAAACTCGACATGGGTCATATTTATAGGGAAATTTAAAATATCAGTCTTGATTAACAAACGTTTATATTTTCAACGTACATGTATATAAACAGGTGGCATAAGGGGGCCGCCATTTTACTTTATCATGTGACTGAAAGTATTTCCAAAATGGCGCCTTATTATGTCAGAGGTCTATTGCGTAGCATAAAGGCCGAGGTGATCAGATTGGGATGCCGGGTCAAAAAAAAAAAAGAAACGAAAGTTACAGGTAGCGATCGACTTTATTTAAAATGACAAATGTTATTCTGTAGTATATTGCGATCAACGATCTCAGTGAAGTTTTTATTATTTGGGCTTCACTTTAGTTGCACAAGTTTCGGACATCGTGACATGTCTGTACTCAAGGGACACGAACTCGGAGCACAATCGTTACTGTGGACACCAAATTTTGTCGTCCATTCAGATTAGTAACGGTCGTTCGTGGCAAACCTTAGAAAATTGGTATTTGCAAGCAGCTAATTTCAACAGTATTCATTTTGCAAACAAATTCCATATTTTATATACATTTATAGAAAATTTAAAGAGTTAATAACAAGTGTTCTGAAGAATAAAGAGATCTAGAATAGGTATTTATTAAAACTGTTTCTGTCATGTATTTGTGGCTGAGTATTTAAATATGATGTCAAAATTTTAGTTAAACTTTAGACTTTAAACTGAAAAGTGTATACATGTGGTTGAATATAACGCCTGTTACATTTGGACACCGATTACCTAGAGCTCGTGTTACGTTGGACACAAAAACTACACAAAATGTAACAAGTGTTCTGAACAATGCATCTAGAGTAGATCAACTGTTTCTATTATGCTTTCCTGGCTGAGTATTTACATATGATGTAAATTTTTTTAGTTCTTAAAAGTTTTAAACTTTAGAAGAATAAACTGAGAAGTGCATACATGTGGTTGAACATAACGCCTGTTACATTTGGACACCGAGGACATTGAATGAATGAATGGTGTTTTACGGCACGTCGACACATAAATAGGTCATTTTGTGCGCGTAAAAGATTAATGGACGTGATGACAAAAATATATTAAACTATAGCTATCACTGAAGGTGATGAATACCCTCGAACGCCACCATGACATAAAATGGTTTAGCATTGTATGAAGTTTTATTAAATTATATCCAATAGTTTAAAAGTAATGCTCCGAACAAGGGAAATATATCAAAGGGCAATAACTCTGTAATTAGCAAGAATAGAGTTATGTTTCTTGTACAATGCACTTCCTCTCATTATATTCTACTATTGTATGAAGCTTGATGAAATTCCATCCGGTACTTTTCAAGTTATGCTCCGGACAAGAAAAAATATCAAAGGACAATAACTCTGTAATTAGCAAGAATAGAGTTATGTTTCTTGTACACTGCACTTCCTCTCATTATATTCTACCATTGTATGACGTTTGATGAAATTCCATCCAGTACTTTTCAACTGATGCTCCGGACAAGGAAAATTGCAACGGACAGACCGACCGACAGACCGACCACAGGGTGACTCCAATATACCCCCTCAAACTTCGTTTGTCGGGGGTATAATAAATACGGTTAAAGATTTATTAAAACTATTTACAAATAAATAAATGAAAAAATAAATAAATCAGAGATAAAAGATCAATAATATAATAATTGGTACTTAAAATGATTAAAAAGCTTAACCTCTTTAAGAAAACCAAATATATATGAAACATCAATTTTATCAAATAATTCATTCATACTGTCGACACTGTAGTACTTTTCTCGGCATAGGAAAAAAATCCACACAGTCGGTCACCAAAAATTAGACAAAATGTAACAAGCATTAAATATATTTAACAAAAGAATGGTTTATGTTTTCCGCAATCATGCAGTTATGGCCATGTGTTGAGATATTGTGTTTAGTTTTGTTCTGAAAGTTTTAAAGCTGAGAAGTGTATGTATGTACATGTTGATTCATCATAACGTCTGTTACATTTGGACACCAGGTACCAGGAACTCCTGTCGCAGTGGACACCAAAATCTACAAAATGTAACAAGCGTTACACATATTTAACAAAATAATGGTGTCTGATTTATGCAACCATGTAAAAATGTATGGTCATGTACTGACATGTATAGTTGACTTTTGCTCGAATGTATGAAAAATTATTCCAGACAAAAAGTTGAGCAGAAGTGTTTTATTCTATAATGCATGGTGCATTAGAACACCAGCACTGTTTATCACAACTGGGCTGAAGGCCCAGAGTGCTCATGAATGTCTTGTGTGTATCCGTCTGTCTCTCTTAACCCATAAGTTCTCACAAGCGCCTCTGAGCGCCTTGAGTTGAAGAGGATTTTGAAAAAAATGTAATAAAAGATGAAATTGCTCAAAACGAGCAATTTCATTTTTTATTCCACCATTTTCAACTCTGCTAATAGTAAGCTTCCATTGCTCTTGATATTACGGCCTCTCCATTACATTTTTGCAAAGCAGACGACCATTGAAATTGATTTAGAAGTAATGGGTTAACTCTTTATTTTAAATGACATCTATACCGCTAGTCCAAGTTGCTGGTAGTTGCTAAACAGTACTGGGCTAAGGAAAAAGTGCCGCGAGCGGGAATCTAACCCGGGACGCCCGGTCTCAAGTCACAAACGCTATCCACTGAGCCACGAGGGATCCCTGTTCTAATTTATAACCAGTACTATGTTGATGAGCCCTTAAGCCATTTCTCCATAATTACGCATTTTATCGCATCTGCAGCAGAGAACTTTTGATTACATTATGACCAAAGAAGAAATTGCACGAGCAATTTCTCCTTTTGTCACGATGTTTTCTACTCTCTCTCAAAATAAAAATGACATTTCTCTAAAGTTAACATTGTCGTCTGTTGATGCGTCCAAAGTCTCAAAATCTTATATGGGGCAATGGGTTCAACAACATTCCATTTAATTGAGACTGTTATTTCTCTCACAGGTGGGAGAACACCAGCATTTTTGATAATCAAACTACGATCTATAGTGCGGTCTAGTACGGGAAAAATAGCTACTGACAATGTTGAAAAGATGCCACGCATGTCAGATAAAGAATGAAGAGATATAGGAAAAGAATAAAGGAAATTCCTATATTATATTTACTTTACAAGGAACATTCAAATGCCAGAAATCGAGCATATAGAGCAAACCTTAGTGAGACAAAAAGCAGAGCAAAGAGAAAAACACGCATACGAGTGCAGAACTGGAGAAAAGAAAAAGCTCGTAAAATGGAAAAAGGTGCAGAAACTTCTGGCAATGAAAAAATAAAGCCTATTAAACCCAAAACCAGACATCAGTCTCAGAAGTTAAAAGAACAATGGCGAAGTAGTAAACAGAAGGTAAGAGCAAACATTAGGGGCGGATCCAGGATTTCAGTTTAGAGGGGGCGCGCATGTGCGGATCCAGGAATTGATGTGGAGGATGGGGAGGGATGGTGGACGGCAAATACATTTATGTATACTTAAGTGAATGTATAAACATTTATAACTTAATTCTTTTAAATAATGATAATAACACGTATACATTGAATTTTTTATAAACATTTTTATTTAGAAAAACAAAAATGTCGCTAGGCAGGCTCGAATGTTAGACCTCTAGATTGACAGGCGTACGCCTCACCTATTACGCTACAGCACCACTTAGATTTAATCTCGACACAATCATAGCACATCAATATCTTGTTAGGGGCAGGCCCATGGCATATTGTTTTTTTTCTGGCTAAATCTTTTTTTTAATATAACATTGAATGGAAATAGATGAAACATAGATAACAGTGTTGTATTGATTATTTGTTTGCCTCAGTTTGTCCACTAGTTTGGTTGTTTCTGTCTCGGTGCTTTTGAAAGTTTGGTCTACGCAGTGTATATATTTTAATTGTTTTTTAGCAGACTGGTCCATTTAAAATCATTTACACATGTCATGACATGCAAATATACATACATTTTCTTCTGCGTTTGACTTTCTGCAGATGATGATATACATGTATTCAGCTCTTTTTTTTTTGCTCGCGTTGATGGTGCCGCCATAACAAACTTTTTTGCGTAATATTACCCGAATGATAAAGATTTAACGATAAGGAAAAAAACTTAAAAAACCGACCAAACACTAGTCGACAGTAGAATATACTCAAGTATCATGCTAGAAGTAGTAAGTTTGTACATATTTTAGGTACACCAAATACTTGCTTAATTTGTTTTAACACAAATCGTTTAGATGGTTACTTGAGTTCAGGGTAATTGTGTAGAAGAAAAACCTTTGCTTGCCAAATTTTAGGGGGGTGGGAGAGCTGGGTGCACCCCACTTTGAACATGACAGCCTAGAAAAGATGTAGAGTCCTTGTGTGCTAATATAATGTCTTATGACAAACACTAAAGTTTTGTAGATTATAAATTATTATATATTAAACATATATTTGAATATACAGGGATCACGAGCTGAATCACTGCCTTGCCTCAGTCTCTGTAAGTGCCATTCTTCTCTCGTCGCTATCACAAACCTTCTAGTGCGAACAGTCCCGTGTCAAAATCTTTACTGCGTTTCATCATTTGTCCTATAAAATTGAAACAGGACACATGATATTTTAACTTCAAATAAATAACTATAAAACAAATTACATGCAGTTCACATGGATAGATCTATAAAAAAGGAAGTGTTTCGAGCATTTCTAGGCTGAGTCTATGTTTATGGATTTGGAGGGTGGGGTTCGGTGCACGAAATCAACATACAGAAATGCGCCTACTTGTGGCTACGGATAGTACATAATTTTTATGCAGATTTATCTAGTAATATTCTGAACATGTATTAGATCTATTAAGTTTACAATAAATATATCTACCTCTTTATCCCGACAAAAGTTTCAATGACTGCCAAGGAACAACAATATTCAATGAATGCGGGTCACTTGCAAGGGAGATAATAAATTAGAGAGGACTCTCGAGGGGGTAATTAGTATTCAAGTTTGCCCATGACCTTGATTATGTGTATGAACTTATGAATATGCTGTTATATAAATTGTGATTATTGAAAAGAAAGAAACATTGGATATCATGTCCTGTGTAAGTTGTAAGAATAAACTAAACTGAAAAACAGATTATAGATTTGGCCCCGGTTTCATGGTTCGATAATCATGAATAAAAATAGTGAAATTATTAACAGTTGTGGAATGATGTTTAATTTTTTTTAGATAAAGAAACTGGGGTATATATATATGAAGAGACTATATCAAGTAAACAAACCTTGATAATGTATTATGGTTTCACACTGTAGTGCACCGGGCACCCCCTTAAACACTACGGACTTCCAATACATGTTTATGGCATGATGCGTCTCCGTAGACAAGTCCTGTGTTGGAGGTCCACCGCCAGTTCGCTTGGCCTCAATGTTAACTTTGAGAACTCTTTCTTGCCCACTTTCTTAATTGCTCGCCACTTCTCTTTTACTTCATCTACTGTCCTTCGGGTAACACCAACGGCATTGATGTCCGTGGTGTTCTCCACCCATAGTTTGCGGATCGTTTCTCTGGTCACTGTATCACTAAATCTGCCTTCTGCAACTTTTATGTTGTGTTCAACATTCTGTCTTAGAACTGCGACCTCACTGGGCGTGAAATTCTTTGCTCTTTTTATTTTCCCAGACACTGACAGAGACGACGAGCTCATTGTGTACTAGTTTACAATTTGCAGACGAGTATAGTTAATCTATAGCGGAAATAGTAAGAGGCCCTGGAATGGTTTAGAAAAAATGCATTTCAGGATTTGCTGATATTTTATTCTCGCAGTCGGTTAGTTAACCTTGCAGATATTTTGGATCCAACAACAGGTTAATCCAAGGTAGGTAACTAACCCAGGCTATCTATTTTAACCCCTTGGGTAACTTTAACCACTTGGATAACTTATCCATCTTTCGAACAACCGGGTCATGGTGTTTTAAGACGACAGGAGACAGGCTCGAACCACTGTACATATTACGGCAATGTTTTCAATCGAAAAATGGAAATTTTTCAAGCATATGCAATAAAGATATGGGGGAGACGTATTTAAGTGCTTGGAGACCGTTTCATATTTTTCACAAGGCTCTTTTGTGATTGGTTGGTTATGAAAAGTGAAGACTAGCATAATTGATACTTTCCAACTTTATTGACATTTTGTTATTGAAAAGAGACTTAGAACTTAGAAGAGAACCGTTCGAGAAACATTCTTACAAAGTTTGTTAAAAACTGATAAATCGCTGAATAAAACAAGCGCAATCTACATATCTCAGTGAAATATATTTTTTTAAATTACTATGTACAAGTTATCAACCTATTTACATTCACTTACTTTGATTAAATGAAATTGAAATTAGATGAATATATAGTAACTCAGTGCATGCATGTCACAAAAGTGACGATAAAAAAAAACTATATCTATATATCAAAATACTAATTATAAAAAATTGAATTGATAAAATAAGGTAAATACTGGACCTAATGTGTCCATTGGGTGCCTATGCACCTCATACATGTATGATTATCTCCGATCTGATTATAAATGTCTCCTGGCGTTCCTTTGTCGCGATATTTATTTATAAAGGTTGTGACAAAGGGTGAAATGACTATGTTTCTCATCCGGACTGTATTTCTGCGTTTTCTTTATTGCATACAGTTAGCGAAAACAACGAAACCTAATAAAATGTTGTCATTCTAACATCTACATTTGTATTTATCATGTTTGAAGTCCAAGCATGATAAGCGGTTAGATTGTTATAAACGCTCATAATAATAGTCCAACAACGGCCATAACTGTTCATATCAATTACAATGAGAATGGAAAACGAGTTTGCAATTCACTTAAGGATATTCGAAAAAAATTGGATCGAGGTGAAACAATACCCATAGGCGATTTCATCGGTATGATGGATAAAGCAATGCTTCACTTACGTGTACAAACCAATAAGAAAATCAAATGTATCATAAAACTTCACATAGAAATTGTTTTTGTTTGTTTTTTTTAATGTAGTTTGACTAGTTTGACGCCACCCCCCCCCCCCCCCCCCCCCACACACACACACAACATAAAGGATTATTGAAACTAGAGATTAAACATTGCTTTGACTCGTCATCCCTGATGAATATGTTCGTGAACCAGAAGGCCTAGTAGTGTCAGACGCCCTTTCTGAGCTCATCATGCGGACCATACTAATTACACGTTTGTTGATTACGAAAGATAACATTATGAATACACCCTGACTGGCATTGAGAATAATGAAAATATAAGCAAACGCCAAAACTCCTGTAAACTGATAGACAAATCCAAATATCCAGGTCAGTCCGGTCAAAGTCGACAATTTTGCGAATATGGTAATGTTGCTACGTTCAGCAGTACTGTTCTTGCGCATGTCGGGAAGTTTGTTAATTTTATAAACAACGTACAAGAACATGGCTATGTTAGCAACAACAACAATAGCGACAGGTATAGCTACGGCATACAAGATGATTTTCGGGTCTCGGATGTAGCAAGGTTGTCCGCCGTAACCAATGTTGGGTGGTTCCGTTGTTACGTACGATACAGCAATTGTAATGACTACAGCAGTAACTGATACAGCTTCAGTGATACACGTATAACGGAATATTGGTTTTCCTGAACTTGATGTTGTTGATGATCTTTCAATGTTGACGAACACTTTCAGCATGTGGTATGTGCACACAAACATCCAGGCAAATGACGAGAGGAGTGATAAATGTAGAAGTAAGCCTATTACACTGCATAACCAACTGGTCTTAATGACCAAGGCCATATTGAGCAGACTCAGTGACTGCGATAAAAACAGCCAAAACACAAGCGCCATATTGTTTTTGCCTGGTGTTGTTCTCAGCTTTGGAAAAATACTATATACAATGAAAGTTATAATTAGGGACACGATGGACATTGATACGCAAACCATTGTAAGAATTGTTAACGATGTAAAAACTGGTCCGTTTGAGTCCAATTGTTTTTCTTTTCTTTGTCGGTAATTTTCCATTAAGCCAAAATAAGCATCTGCGCATACCAACATGCTGTCTCCATTGATATTATACATCACGTCACTTTTGTTGATATACCCATCCAGATCTATTACATATATGCTTGTCCCATTATGCCCGACGTTAAATTCTTCTGAAGAAAGCAGAAGTTTTGGACACAACGGCTTCGATTGTAGAGCGCTAAAGGTTTTGCAAAATTTTGATTCTTTAAAATTTTGCACAGGCACTGTACCTTCGATATAAACGTCCTTTGACAACTCGAGAAGACCTAGATCTAACCAAAGGGGCGTGTTCAATGACAACATGCTGCCATAATCAAAACCAGCATGTCTAACTATCTGCGACATATTAACTTGCACTACCATCACATCGTTATTTCTCATACTCGTAAATGCATCGCTAACGAACACTCTTCCTAAGTCACTGATAAGTTTAGACATATTTGCTATAGACGACGCCCTAAACTGAAACCACACTCCGAGTTGTCCAACATCATTGTATTTTAGTTTAGTCTTTGTGTTATTGTACGTTTTTACTAAAGAGTGAATACTTTGATTCAACTTTACAAACGTCTGAGCGTGACAAAGATTCAAATCAGCAGAATGAATTGTTGATAATTTTATCATTCCTTCTTCTACAAGCTGAAAATGCATGTCAGTTAGTGATTTTGTTTCAGTATTGTCTTCTTTCTGTTCAAATAAAAGTGTGATGTCAAAGACAAGAGGTTTGTCTGATGTTATAGTCTGGACTACAGGTACACATTTGTCTCCCGACAGTGTCATCCCCGTAATACACAGTAATTGGCGACACGTGTCCTGCAAATAAACAATTAAATACAGGTTATACAAGTTATTCCAACCCAAATTTCTCTGTTTTTATCAAAATATGACAGGTTTAAAATCGCCTCGTGAATAATTATGTGCCGTGCACGTCGTACATTTATTATTTGAGATAAATAGGGTCGATACAACAGTAGTTCACTCTGGTAAAATGACAGATATTCTTATTCGGTTTGCGAGGTACAACATATGTCTACATGTACCGCAGCATGGTCTAGTGGTAGAGCGCCCACCTCGTATACTGAAGATCGTGGGTTCGATCCCCGGTCTTGTGATACCAAAGACTTGAAAAATGGTACTATAAGCTTCCTCGCTCAGCATTTAAAGGAAAGTTTTATGTCTGATCGGCCCGGTGTCGCTATAATGTGACTGGATGGGGCCCTGGTACTCCAGTGTAGCAGCACTAAGAAGAGAGTTTCAGGAAAATACCGTCAAAATATGACTGAAACGAATGTTGAAAGCGACGGTGAACACCATACATGTAACAGTTGCATTTATCATAATATTATAGTTTGATTCATCGCTAAATGGAGAGAAAAAAGCCCGACAGTAAAAATAGACGTTTATTATGAATTATATACTCCACATACTTTCACTATGTCGTATTTGGCATTTGCTGTGCAGTCATCTCCCTTTTCTTTTACAGAAGTTCTCTGTTTTGATCTTTCCAAATTGTTAAAATCCAAAAGGGCAACAAAAGAACTTTGCGTATCCCCATCATAGTGGTGTTGGTTACATTCTTGTCGAATTGTCGATCGGTTATGTCCATTACAGAGATAGCAATGCACGTTTTTGTATGCATGAAACTCTGATTGGAACACAGATGTGTAAGAAATGCACGCCGTTTCTAATGTGGAATCATATTGGTCCCAAGTACCACTTATGTTACACCTGTCGATTAACACTTCACAAAAGTTTAAAAAACTGTAAACCGCTTCGGGATATTGAAACATAATATTGCAGTCGTTACGTTTATCAAGTTCAGCTTTCATGTCAAACTGATTGCTAATAACCTGGGAAATATCAAACTCACAACCGAGTCTCAATCCCCAACGAAGCAAATCAGATTTTTTTTCACCGTGGCACTTGGCACAATGAACATTTTTGAAGGTCCGCTGTGATACAATTGATGTTACCGGCACAAAACCGTCAACGTTATATCTGAAGTCTAAGTCTAGAGTATTTGCTAGACACCGTTCTGCTACGTAAGCATTTGTGTATTCTTCTGAACACTGTGTAACCATACTGATAGATTGGCCATTTTCTCTGCCAAAATCCTTTGGCTTGTACTGTGCAAGTACACATGATAAGACATTTTCAGAACGCTCCGTTTTGTTAAGATATCTGTTGGGAAAGTCGGGGCAACATTCCGTGCCACAGTTTATGTCACATTTACATTCTCGACAACACGAATTTACATCGGAATAAGCATGATGTGTAATAGTTTTGCACAACTTTGTATATGGACATAGAGTTTGGAAAGTGTCGACCACATGGCGAACTTGTTCGTTTTTTATTTCAGAAGTTTGAATCTTTGGAAAATTGTCTTTATTACCGATTGGTGAAAACGAATTAAGTATTTCATATAAATTTAATTCAATGTCTGGTTCAGGTGGTATTATCCATTGCCTGTGAATAGTAACGTCTGGTGCTTCGGTTATTGTGATACCGCCAATCTCACCTGTGTAAGACTCCTCTGACTGATGCTCCGTAGTACTACTGTAAACTAAAACATCAGGCATGTCAATGTCCGAGTTCAAACCACCTAAAAAATTATCCACGTAAGACAATGCAGTTGTTGAAATTTCATTATTTCGGGCCGACAATTCAGTAGTTTTACGATAATCCATATACCTCTTTGATCTTTTACCGGAATCTATTGATGCCAAATTATACAATACCATCTTCAAAACAATTAAAACCACGATCAATTGTTTTTCCATGTTGCCTATTTTAAAAGATAGTTCACCTGTAAGAATAAATATCATCAGTTAATTATTTAATATTTTATTTCTCTAAATATTTAACAGTACAAGACTATTTATAACATTATCAAAAAGATTGAAGTAGAGCATAAACTATGTAATAGTTTAAATGTTTTTAATATATTGTATCTAACAATTATTGAAACTTATTTTCGATACATCTGTATTTAAATGGCCATGCCATGAAGTACCTCAATGGCATTTTGCTATACCTGGTGAGACAAACAGCTAGATGTCAGCCAGATTCATGCAACGTTTCTAAACATAGTATATATCTATATGATTACGAGATATTTCAGATCATATATAGCATACCCAGTTTTATTGGAGGAAGACCTCGGACTGAATCGAAGTGGAACCACCGTCCTTATGCATGTAACTGGCAAACTTTTCACACAAAACTTTGGAGCGAGTAGGATTCGAACCTACGACCTCAGCAGTGAGAGGTAATTGATCTTGAGACGACACCTACGATTACTTAGCCATGGAGGATACCCCCATATCAATATATGTTTCTATGTATACCATTTGTGAATAAACTGTTTAAACTAAACTATATACTTTCTTTGAAGGTTTTTTATAATCCCTGTATATAACACGTAATAAGTACTTGTTATTGAAAGCGAGTGTCCGTTCTAATTAATTGATTCCGACACCCATACCGACAGTTGGGATACACATATGTAACCCAAACCGACAGTTGGTAGCTATGATGGTCATAAATCGCGTCCGTGTTTCAAAATAAAAAAAAATGCATTTAACAATGCCCATGTAATATTACACAGGAGGCTAGAATTAGTGACAAAGCTGTTAAAATGTAATGTTAGGGCCATAGCTTGGATTTTGATTCCGATTCTGAAGTTATGTTTTATCAATACCTTGTATGTATTCGAAATAAGATACTAAATCTGGTGCTTTGAAGTCCACAATATATGTTTTAAAACTGAACTACACATATTTCAATTATATATGGGGGCGGGGGGGAGGAAGCGGCAACAAAACAATTATTATATTTCCCCTTATCACCTTTATCAGCTATCGTAGTTTAACAACGATGCGTCACGTGTACGTAACCTGTAAGGAGAAAACAGAATGCCAGCAGTCGGTAGAGCATTTTCCCTGTAAGCGAAGGGTTACACTTGCTGCATATTTTTTCTCGCCCTATTGCATATGCAATACCCATAACTATCGGTTCAAAACTGAGCAAAATTATGAAATTACGTTGCAAATGTGCTACATTTATATAGTTCATGGGCACTTAGGCTTATCAATAATGCTCCAATACATTGAATAAGACTTATTTATATGATCAATTCCTATCATTAGAATTTACCGATTATGGCCCATTGACCGAGAAAAACACCATCATTTTGTTTAATCCACATTGGCAAAGGATGAAAGGTTAATGGCGTGATGAAAACATTGAATTCAACAAATTTTGACAGTGGAAATAGTGAACTATACCATTTTGGCTACTTTCAAATTTTGTGCGATACATTATAGTAAGTAAGAATTTAGATTACATATCAATAAAATCAGAATCTAATATAGAATAACGGTGTCTTAAACTATACGCAACAAAAATAAACTTTTGACAGACGGCGGACACAGAATTTCGTACAAAAAAGTAGCTCAACACTATCATCCTGTATGAGCGCTTAACATATGAGCTTACTGCAGCCCCCTCCTTCCAAAATATTATGTCTATGCAAGTTTAGTTTTTGTACTTATGTGAGCACGTATAATTTCTTTTTTTTTCATCAAGCAACTTTTAGCTTTAAAAACATAATACAACTGACATAGTAACATACTAGTAATATTTTTCAAGCTGTACTCTGATAGCAGACAGTTAAGCCTGACTAAAAAGGCGTGCATTTTTTATTATTTGGATATCCAAGCTGCTGTCCATAACGCTTTATTACGCTAGAAAATGTATGTACCGGAAAAATGTAGACACAACTGTGCCACCCGATACGACCGAGGTTAAGCTGTTGAACGGGCTTTAGGTTAGCGGTATTACGCTGTTCAGCATGTGACATGGTATACAACTGTACCATGTGGCATGGGGTTTAGGCTCTTGATAGAGGTAACCCAAAAGTCTCATTATAACCAATTGGTAAAGAGAATGCTACGCATTCGCAAATGTTTTATTCATTCCTGGATATGGGAATACTCAGCCGTTTTTAATTTGTGATTTCAAAAGGAAACCTCCAAAAATAAAAAGACCAGTTGAAGGCAACAGGCCAAGAACACAGATATTGAGACTTGAGGCTTTGGTAAAAGGTAAAAACGGTTGGTACTGCATAATTCAAAGCTGAATTGCCCGACTCGTCGGCCATTGGCAATATTTTGCAAGGATCTTCAGCCTCTTCTGTTTTTTAACTAAAGATATACATAATTGCTATAAATAATTTATAATTGCCATTATTTATATATTTAAGATCGGTAAATTTAAACATGAATCTGTGCTATATATATATACACATGTGCTATCTTTGTATCTACATTGACTACACCTCTATATTAATTACGTAATTTAACTATCACTGTATGCATTAATACAAAATATAGATGTCCATATAGTTCATGTCAATATTATTATTACTATTTGGAACTGAAGTTGCTGTTTTGTCTATCTCTGCAAAATATATTGTGTACGAGAAGTTATTTTTGAACGTGATAGCTGAAATACATATATATGTGCCTGCAATATGCCATGATACAAATTACTGTACTTACAAGTGTTAGTTCATAAAGTATAAAAAGGTACACGGAGATTTTGATATGAATACTAATTGTAAACGACCAACATTTTCCCTCACTGTAAACGACCAACATTTTCCCTCACATGGCTTCCTTTTAAAGCATCAGATAGACCAGTGTTGTTTTGAAAAGAGTTTATGATTACAGTGGTACAGAAGATGGTGGGGGATAACTGTATAATATGGTTTAGTAGTTGCATTATGTATGTTGAGTTTTGTACATATTTGAATATGACAAACTTTGTAGTTTCTTTAAATTAAAGTTACACCCAGGTTTCCACCTAAATATACTAGATCCCTCCAAAATATTGTGCAATAACATTTATAGTATTAACAAGTGTAAGTAATATATTTTAGGCACACTTAATCCTGGCTTTGGACAGCATGTGTTTGCATCTTTATGGCAGTAATGCTAATTTACTATTGGAAATGAATTTAGAGGTTCAATTACACTTGATGACTCTTTGTCTGTTACGACATGTAGATATACTGTTGTACCAAACTATGAAACATTTGTAAGGCACACATTACACTTTTGAAAAATGCTACAAACAATGGTGAGTCTTAGGGACTTTGAAGTTTCTCTGAAATACTCAATGGCAATTACTCATGTTGTTTACGACACCTTTAATGAAGATGTTGCATCAAAATTGACGCAACAACTTTATGAACCAGGTATATTAGCTAGTGATAGTTGAATTTGTAAGAAACTTCTGACAAAGATGTTTATTCATCTAAACAAAGTACAGTGTCTATTCATGAGGTGAAATACTTTGCCAAAGTACCATATAGTTGCATTGGTCAATGTACATATTTGTCTAAACAAGAGATGTCACTGTTTAGTGTCGTATGTCCCCAAAATGGTCTGTGAAAAATAACAATATATGATATAATAGGTAACGATGTATCCATGAATATCAAAAGTAATGGACTGATGTTTCAGACTAAACATGCAATTTCATGTTTTTTTAATTTACATTGAAGCATGACCTTGACCTTGGCATCTGATGTAATGAGAAGTAACATTTTGAAGGAAAAAAGAACTCGGGGAAGGATATATAGCAGTTTAGCAGACAACACAACTCGACAGGCAAGGCCCATGGTTACTTCATACATTCCAGAAAATGGCATTTCAAAATTGAATGTCAATTTTTACCGGTTATGCAAAACATTGTTTTGCATTCACCAGATATAGGTCATACAATGGTAGACATTGCTTTAAAAAAGTGTTGATTTACTTTTAAACAAAATATTTGGTGTAGGCTCACCTGACAAAAGCAGGAAGTACACAGTAAGGCTTAATAATATTCCTTTAGATCAGGTAGCTCAAGTTAAGGAACATAGTTTTATAAATGCATTTCTAATAGAATTCAATATACTTCCAATATTTAGGTTTCAAACAAATGCTATCTGAAGCCAGGTTCAAGTTTGTCGATATCTCCGACCGCCAATTTAACATTGCCCCTTCACAAGCCTTTAAAGGATATGTGTGACTTCTGCTCCGAAAAAAGAATGCTTTAGTTTCTTAAAAGTTGTGATGCAAATGGACTATTGAAAATACATTAAAAACAAAAACTTCATATCCTTGCTGACAGTAACTGTATACTCCAACAGAACAACCTAATACAAGATTAATTTGTGCTTAACTTTGAAGTCTCCGCATAGAAGATACATTTACATGATGACCGTTGGTGCTCTGCGACCCATATGTATAGTTTTGGACTTCCATTATCAGACTTGTGTATATAAATGAAATATGATTATATGTGTGATATGTTACGAGAGTGTGTGACTGAGTGCCTGTCGGTGTTGTGCTTTTGTAAATATGTTATAAACTTATGAAGATGTTATTTGTGGCTTAACCTTAAAATGTAATAACAAACTAATCTAGTTTGTGATAATATAGCCTATACAATTATAATTCTTTCAATTCAAAATAAAACATACATTTACTATAATTATAGATTAAAACGTACCTTTTCAATTATTCCTCACATCATATAAAACTGGCACGACAGGCGAGTTATGTGTCCAAGTGCGGAATAAAACAGTTTCTGTGGTCTACTAGAAACAAATAGGGTGATTATTGAATATGAATAATAAATCACTATAAATTCCAATAATGTAGCTTCAGTAATAGGGAACTACAAGCAGCACCACACTAGTGTTAAACGGTTTATAGAAAAAAAACAAGGTTTAAGTTGATCCACTGTTATTATTTTATACTTTGGAAAAATGGACACCATTCAGTATTAATAAGTACAATACTATTTAAGTCGGTGCTAGAGGGTTGTTTAGCAAGCAATATTGAATATTTTGTTACAATAGACTCCATACAACTGAACTTGTTTGTGTTTTCTTAGGCGCGTTCCGTGTTTCCAGTGGGTCGTTACTTGTGGAGATGGGTGTGCCAGAGAACTGGTTGACCTTCCAGGGTCCCATGGGAGAGTGACTGGATAAACTGCTTTTATGTTAACCCTAATCGGCATAAAATGACGCTAAATAATCAAAAAAAAACAACAAACCAAACACACGACTCACGTTATTTCTCACAATTCAATTTCGGGATTTTATTATGGATCAAGTGATTACGTAGTCTTTAAGCACCGACTTGACCTAGTACTGAGCCAGCGTGTAGGTTTCTATGGCCATATGTTGTATATGCTCGTTGACGACCCAACCTGTTAGGCAGTTTTGTTGTCCTATACTGAAGCAAAAAAGAAACTTTCGCTAAGTTTGAATGTAAATATTTTGTTGACATTTAACTAAATTTGTCTGAAATCTTCTGTTTGTTGTATAATTATGTCTTATCAATCTACTGAAATAGCTAAATTGGACAGAAATTATCAATTTTATTGTTTGATTTATATTTAAAACAGGAAGGGATGGATTTCAAAATCAGGTTATCAGTAACATGTGGCCGCCGCGTGTGATGTACTGCTTGACAGCGACGCCGCATTGAAAGAGCACAAGCTTGTTTATGTCAGCCTGTGGGATAAAAAAATGATAATATCCACATCAAAATAGTTTCATTTTTGGTTCAGTTTATGTATACGTTTAACGGTAGACTGTTGTATTTCAAGATTTCAAACATTTTACTTAGCGTGTTTTTGGTGTTCATTGCAAAGTTATTTTCTGTACATTAAGAAGGGCGCATAAATAAATTCATATAAACAAATCAGACTTTTCGGCGGTTGAATACTGGTAATTGACAAGTTGTGTCGGAGCGAGTGAGCGTCACAAAACGTCAAGATGAGACAGGTTAGTCAAACATCACTGGTTGGTTTAACCGTGTCATGAAAACAGAAAACTCATCAATTTCGCAATGCGTTGTATATATGGCAATCGTTGAAAAGGAAAGGATTTATAACACTTATGTAACTGTACCAAATTAACACAACCAAACACGCGACTCCTATTAACCCCTCTCATTGTGTTTGTTCTTGCCATTCCTGGTCGAGTGGTCTAAGAAGCCGTCTTAAGATTGCTTTCCCATCACCGCTGTCGTAGGTTCTGCCAGTTACTTGCGGAAGAACGATGGTTCCACTCAAGATTTATTCCTCCACAAATAAAACTGGATGTCATGTACCACTTCAAATGTGTTGAAAATGGTGTTAACCCCCATTCATAATATGTCGCCGTTCCTGCAAAAATGGTACGTTTAATTTATTTTTCATAGTCATTAATGTAATGTACTCATTGAAAGGTCATGGTATGCATTTTTATTAGTTGAGCTCACATATTATCCGCATTAAAGAATGTTTTCCAAAAGGTCAATGTCTCATTAACAAAACAACACGAACAGCTAATGTTTTATTCATATGAAATAAAAAGTCGAATGGTTGACTTTATATCTAATTGTTTTATTAGCCTTTAATAATGCGGGTGACAAAATGTTATTTCAGTAATTAAAGCGGGCAATATATAATTTCTAATAATGCTATAATTCAACACATTATACATGTACAATGGCTTGTGTTATAACTGCGGGTCAAAGTCCACTACCATTAAACAGTTCAGCCTTTGTTACGAGCATTGAAGAAAATATCATGCTTGTGCTTATATTAGGCAACACAATTTATGTATACGTTCCGAGTCAAAATATGAATATTTATGTATATTTTTAATATTTTGGAACCGTGACTCCAAGTGCATACCGTTAAGCTGTTCAGCTTTTGTAACGACCCTTGTAGAAAAATATCATGCCATCGTCAATATAAGGAAGAACATTCATGTATACTACTAATATCAATAGAGTGAGATTTCCGCGAACCCGCATAATCGTTCAAATAACCTCTTAAAAATTCCTCATCTCTTCTTTATGACTTGCAATAGGAATCATAGAATGGCTTTCCTTTTGGGAGGTGGTGGGGACGGGGTTGCAAACAAGGGAAGACGCCTATTCATACCCTGATTTACCTTTTGTTCATGTTAAGCTTTATATTTTAAGTTACTACTATCAGATACCTGCGTCGCTCTACTACCAGGATTACCCAAACCGCAAAGGTCGCCAAATATTGTCAACAGGTGGTTTCCTTTTCGGGAAGGATCTTACCCTCTGCTCGGAACAAGCAATCGGTAAATTCTAATTTCCACCGACAGGGGCACGCATAGAGAGCCATCACTCTAATCACTATGTCAACTAATACTTCAATGTCACATATCAAATGTATTACTCGAGTTTTAGTTATTATTTAAGTTCACAATGTTCTCCCTTGTTTGTATTAATCTTCACTAGCTAACTGATAAACAACATATTCAGGATAGATCTACGTCTCTTCAACATACAACCGTAATATATTACTGTTTACTGAAGCAGTAATTTTGTCGGCAACGTCTATCTACTAAAATGATTAATAACTAGAACTATCACTGAAATTGATGAATACCCCCCGAACACCACAATGTCACAGTACATAAAATATAATGTAATATTTTATGATGAAATGGGGAAAGAGAGCTTAATGCAGTAGGTCTTTCTTCTGTTTTAAGTAAGAAAGCAATTGATTTTAAAGTTTTGGAGGAAAGTGGACCTGGACAAACAAAGGTTTACCAAGGTATATTTTCAATGTAGATGCCAATGCAAGCAAGAGTAAGAAAGACAATATTAAACTTACAGTAATTTCTTTTATTATAATATATTGCACAACATATAAAAACAACTAGGCATGGTACTTATCACTTGTGTGAAGTATCATTTAATTCTGACCTGGGATTATTGAGATTTAGCATCCACAAGATTTTACTATCTCGAGCCCCTGTGACCTTGACCTTTGACGTATTGAGTAGAGTCATGGACCATGCACAACTAGGCATGGTACGTATCACTTACCTGAAGCATCATTAAATTCTGACCAGGGTTTGTTGAGATTTAGCATCCACAAGATTCCCTCTACAATTTACTATCTCCAGCCCGTGTGACCTTGACCTTCGACCCGAAACATGGACCATGCACAAGTAGGCATGGTACTTATCACTTCTGTGAAGTTTCATTAAATTCCTAACAGGGGTTACTGAGATTTAGCGTCCACAAGATTCCGTCTACAGACGGACAAGCTGAATCCAGTATACCCAAAGTGTTAGGGGGGTATAATAAACTGTTACTCCGTTTTCACACTTACTATTTAAACCACGTCACCCCTAAATATATATCTTGTCTTCAGATGAACCTGAATGTTCATCGTATATAACTGATAGTTCAGGTGTGGCTAGATATAGGTCGACTGAACATAAACAAGGCCAAAATGCCTTATTCACCAATGCTCTGTCTCAAATAGTTTGAGAGTAAGAAAATTCAAATCAAATAATGTCCAACATATTTAGTAATTAAACATTTCAACTAATCTGTTAACTTATATCTCTTTTTTTTTTGTGTACCTGATTCGAGTTTCGCAGCGTTATTAGATACGGCATATACTTCGAAAAGATCTTTGTAGTATTTGTGTTTTAAACGATCGTAGGGCGATATAAATTAGAATAAAAACAAAATGCATGGGTTGGACACCTCAAAATGTCCAGTGGGACTATTTTAAAAAACAGATGTTCATGTTTCCATGTGTGTCGCATAAGTGCCATCATATTAAAATATTGAATTAACTTCCTCAAATATGTTGAAAAATGCAAAATCCGTTTGACCATACCCTCTATAGTGATGCTTATTCTCAGAATGACGGTTATTTAGATAGAAGACGAATGTTAATTTAAATCAAAAGTATAATATTTGAAAAGAAAACAATTTTAATAAATCATATCATTTGTGAACCGAGTCGTTCATTTCATTTATATTAAAGGCTCATTAAACTTCCGAAACGGTCGTTTTTAGTTTTAATTCAAGTCAGTTTTACTCTTCCAGATGTTTACAAATGTTGTCGCTTTCCGATAAACACCTTCGGCAGAAAACGGTGAGTTACGAAGATTGTTCAGAAATGCGTCAGTCGGTAGTATAGAGAGAAACATAGTATGAGGAACTATATAGATGCGGTTAAAAATTAAATAACCGCTTGCGGTTAGATAGTTTCAAAAAAACATCCCCTTTATTCCACACAGTGTATTAATGAACCCACGAGCTAATTTATTGCACGCAAGCGACAAATCGTTCTTATAAAATTAAAATTACTTTTTTTAATAACTGTACTAAACGAACCACCTGGTAGCCTCTCAATATTGACTAGATGAAGTGATTTTGGCGTAATAGCGCGTGCGATTGTATCACCGTATATGCAAGGAGGATCCTGAACAAGAGTTACTGAGACCAAACCCATTGTGTTTTTTTTTCAGTGCGTACAAGTAATATAGTACTTTGTTCGTTACAGTTTTGTTTCAGACATCAATACATTTAAAAAAAGAAAGAAAACCTAATAACGATACATTATATTAGTGAAATCACAACATTTCTAATCTTGTTAATGAATCGCTTATCTAACGGTCTTAATCCGTACACTACCACTGCAGTATTCATTTGTGTGGTTCCGAACACTGGCGGATGTACATGTTTCTACTTTGAAATTCTATTAAATGTTACATTATGTTATTTTACTCACGAAAATAAAAGAGTAAAACTTAGATCATTGTTTAAGTCATACTTTAATCTGCCTACTTAGAACTTAATTTTAAGTTCCATACTTTATTTAAGGAAGGTCAGCATCGGATGCGTATATTCAAATAACGAATTGCATTTCATTTTCTTCCGATATGATGTTTTATTGCCATCTTAATTGTTTTATGTAAATGTTTTGTTATTGTCGATTTAATGTTAATTAACGCGTAGCCGAATGCTTTTGTTATATTTCATGTAATTGCAAAGCAATAAAACATGCTTTAAGAAAAGTGTAATCAAACCTTATATGTTAATTCAGAGAAGTAATATTTTTAGGCGGAAAGTCCCTTTTAAATTATTTAAAAAAAAACCAGCAGTATATATGTTTTATACAATGTGAATATGAACTTTTTTCTATTTACCTGTAACGTCGTATACATGACATTGTTTGGTATTTTTGTTTTGTTCAAGGAGATGTGATCGAACTTTAAACAAAGCGCTGTTTGAAGTTTAGCACAAAGTAAAACAACAATTAAAATATGCTTACAATTTAAAAGAACATAAAAATCAAATCCCCATCGTGATTGTCGTTGACATTGCCGTTCAGTTTCATACATAGCAAACAAGAAACTAAATTAAGTTCAAGGCCGTTATAATTGATGGATATTTTTCATCTATCAAGCATATTCGAAATAAGGTCAACAGTGATAATGAAAAGTTTTCTGACATCAGTTACACAATACGTGTTCTCCCCTACAGACTGACAGAAATGTATAAACAACACAACACACTTGAAGCGTAAACGTTCGGGTTGATTTCATAAAAATACTGATCTGCTGTGTGTACCAAAACAAGGACAAAACATGGACAAAATGCGTTTGTCTTTACAGGCGGTAGGTAGTTCAACACATGTATAGCACCCGCTCATAATATAAGCATTCAAACTTTGTCTTTGGTCGGACTACTCACTCAAAGAAACACAGAACAAATCAGTTTCACTATTTATAAGCAGTCCTAAAAAGCTGGCGACTCCTGAAAACACATAAGTTAACGAATCAGCATTGAACATGGAGCAAGGCACCAAAAGTAAGGAATGACAATAGGAGTGAAACTTTCGACTACAGATGTGTGGAGGCAGTCAGTTCAATGACGGGAAGCAATATACTGAACATGTTTGAAATAATCGATAGCTAACAAAATGCAAAAACAAAAAAATGCATATATATGTAATAAAACACAAGACGAGAAATGGAAATACCGAAAGGATTACAAATCAGAGCGTACATTTAAAATACCAATTGAATTCCAAAGGTCAGAGACTGAACACGTAGTATAAAACTAGGCATTTCTTATCAAACAGACTATTGTTGTGTATGTTATATACATTGAAAATTTCAGATCAGGAAAATAGTTCACACCTTAAACCACCAGCCACAAGTCATGGAAGTGGGAAAATGTTGTATGCCCGTCTTGTAAGTTGGAAGAGAAAAACGCCGCTCCATCAATAAGAACATTAAAACATATCTTCGAAAGAGATTATTTCTTGGAACAAAAGAAACAGACACAAATTTGTAATAAATGTAGACACAAATATTATTTAGTAGAAACGGCTGCAGGATTATGGTCCTGCAAATGTGAACGATGACCACAGTGACCCTGATTATATACAAAAAAAAAACGACTACAAAGACTTTCATTTAATTCAACATCTGTAACTTTAGCAGTCAACAAGCAAAACCAATTCAAGATGTTTTATATGCAAACGGCCAGGACCTAAACCGGTCGGGTGTGTCATCCAAAGAACGTTTACATGCATTTTAGATCAATATTCTACTATCTGCCTTGCTTACATCGATGAAGGTATTCTTTTAGAAGGAGCAGTCATACTTGAACAGAACAACCATTCTCAAACCTATTAATCAATTGCGAGAAGCGTGTTGTCGCTGACGCATAGTAAAGTAGAGTTTGATAACTTGAAAGATGCCGATTACCACAGTCCAACAGGCTTTTCTTGTTTGCAGTTAGTTTTGTATAAATATTTGGAAGACAAAATTTCGTATACGACCTTCACGTAATTCTGATGCATTTTTTTCCACTTAAGTTGAGGTCAGGTCTTTCAAACAAACTTTTAGCTTAAATAAAACCAGTCTACGACGAGCTATATCGTTTGTAAAAGATGAGATAATTTGTTCCGCTTTATCTTGGGTTGAATTTTTAACATGCGCCGATGTCATCAATCAGAACTCATAGTCATTAGTTCTTGATGAAACATACTTTTACATAAAAAAATACGCGATAACTTTTTTTTTAACGTAGTTTTCAACGTAGGTCTTACTCCTTGCACAAAGGAATACCATAAGAATAGCCCATGTTAGTAGTTAACAACTGGCTATTTTGTGACGATACAGGTACATTAGGATGAATCCGATTAAATTCGTGTGAGAATCTAACAGAACTGTAGTTGGTTATAATTACTTCATAAATAGTTGCAAAATCTGTTGGACGGTTTATGAGAAGGTTTTTTTAGCTTTTATTTTACTTTTTTAGCTAATCTTCTGTATAGTCTCTTGTGTGACAGAAACAGCCATGTAAATTTTGAGTTTTAATTGGCCTAGTGGTTTCAGAGAATGCTGCAAAAGGACGACAGACAACGCGCATCGTAAAGCTAAAAAAATGCTATGAACAAATTAGTTGCCACTAATAAATAGTGCAATAGTAGATAATTATAACTAGTACGCACAAAGTAATATTAAAGTGTTCAGAACAAACTTGTTTAATTATCACAAACCGTATACTTAATGCGCTATATCGACGATGACGTTTGTTTGAAGTGTATTTTTGACATAGGAGTCCAATAATTGAATATTGTAAAATATCAAGTTTGTCGTTTGTTTGTTTATTTTTAAAAATCTCACGATCATTGTAACATATATTGTGTGAAATCATATAAAAAAAATTTCAGGTTGTTTTTTAATAATTTTGATTTGAAGCCTTTTTTCCAAAAGAATCAATGGCGGTAATGTAATGGATAGTGTTTGCCGCTCATGCCAGAGGTTGCGGGTTCGAGCGTGAGCTGTGCATCTAAAAATGGCATACATATAACCATATAGTAATTCACTTTACAAGATTAGCCAATAAGCCATGACAGTTTTCAAAGATTTAGGAGTAAGATAACTAAAATATATAATCACAGAAATTTAATATCAACAAATAAATGAGAATTGAAAAGGTTAATGGGGATGAAATTAATGGCGGAAAGGTGATACATGATAAATGTAATCCAAGAAAAATATCATGACAGACCGATTAATCAAGACCGGGCTCATCCGACCTCCCGTCTTGACTTGAAATCCGGACCAAAGTGGTGTGTTGCGTCGCAGACTCCTTCATCCAACCACACGGGTCGCCACCCACGGTCAACAGGTGGGTTCCTTTATATACCGCTCTGCTTGGAACGAGCAGTCGGCAAATTATAATCCCTACCGACAGGGGGTGGGGGGTCCTCAACAAATACAATGAGTTATACTATTTAAAGGTAGAAAATAAATAACACATTTATGCCGCTATAACAAAGTAAATAAAACCAGTCAATCAGGAGAGCACCCAATATTCGCCGTCTGTGAAATGCCAAGTTCACTTTTATATCATCAGGATTCTGTGTATCAGAACGATAAAATCAGTAAACCACGGATTTATTAATACAATTATTTTAGTTATTATTTACGAAGTCGGGTACGACACGATTATTGGGCTAGCGTTACTCTGGTTATGCGATGTGTATGTTGTTTTACGACTACCACATTACGGAGTAGTGAAATATCATTCAAATGCGATATTCGATGACATCACATGTGATTGAGCGTCATACTTTGTGTAAAACAGAAACAACATAAGCAAAAGAGAAGATGGTAATATCTCGCTACAAAGTTCGTTCTATATATATATTTAAAATAATGAAATACGTTGCTTGCATTATCAGATTGCTTTTTAATACCGTCCATTTCATTATTGGTGAATGTACAACTTTTTCTTGGCCAATCAAAAAAGCGTATAAAATAATATACTATATTAATAACAGGGATGTCCATACATAAGTTTTCTTTCTTTCGTTAATCAAAAACGGACCAAAATCCACCACATTGATGTGTCATTTGAGTGCAGTTCAGTATGTTGTTATAACGGTATTTACATATAGGTTAAAAAGTCGGCCTCTTTTTTATGTATAGAACTTTCTGCATTTTGTTTCTTTGAGAATTATTTATCGGAGCTAGTGTTTGAAGACAGCATATATCAAACAAATAAATCAGTTTTGTTTATTTTTCTGTTAAAAGAAATGTTTGATACTGATACAAATATCAACTGAGCGGGTAAGATTATGTTGTTGATATTTCGTTCTTTGTTTTGCAATTTGTGTTATGTTTGAAATTTCCCCAACAATCTAATGCTTATAATTGAACTGGAAGATTTATGTTTTAGGTAAACCAATATTTTCAATCGCTGAGTCTGAAATCAGATTTGATTAGGATATGTACAGTATATGTGTTTACTTATCAATTAAATGGGAATTATGTTAGCTGGCTAGATATCATGGTTACTTTGTAAAAACATGTACAAGGTTTTCATTATAAAAGCGTGTTAAATATTTTATAAGATTGAAATTGTACAACACAATATTGCAAGTTATTCAACTGAAAGTCGAGACAATTTTTATTGTTTTAGGTAAACAGTTATTTAACCGCCGAGACTGAATACAGATTTGCTGTGAACCAAGTTAATGCAGTGGTACGTTTGTGCAACATTTCTATTCACGGAATCATGTTTTCCAATTCCTTGATTCTGTTCACATCATTTTGTTTGTGCATGTTAATTTTAAAATACATTTTTTCTTTTATTGTTGCAGGAATGAAAAAGGGTTGGCATGCATCGACGGGTACAGATGGTATGGTAAGCTAAAGCAAAAAGATGATAAAACATGTACGGAAAGTGGGAATACACAATCACCATGTTGTGATAGGGATGGTGTTTCTATGATGAAAAACTGGCTTTTTCCAGAGCAATGTTTTGTATTGGTAAGGACTGCCCTTATAATTTTATTGTCTAAATGTATTATTTAGGCTCTCCAACAAAGATGTTCGTGAAGGCTCACTGCGATTAAGGTATAAAAAGTGAATCGGTATACATTGCGTTGCTACATACTTGCATTTGCTAAAGATTCACCATCTGCTTATCGTCTCACACACCAATTAATTTTGTAGAACAGCACTTCTGGAACACTGGATAACCAATGGTTCTAAAAGTGCCTTATTCCCATATATAGTTCTCTGTTGGTCCAAATATGCAGAAAAAAACATGGGGTTGACCAGGTTGCTTTTTCACAATTTTGATGGTTTGATGGCACCCCATCAATTTTTGACAATTCTGCCCATTTGTTGCAGTGTATCACTACGCATTTTTAAACTGTTATAGCGTCATCAAACATTTCCCAGTGTCACCCAAACTTTGAAGAAATCATGAAAATGTTCCAATGTTCCCATATGCATAAAGAAATATGACGTTTTATGCATTTTTAACAAAAAAATTACCAAACCGCTTTGCACAGCTCTAATTTCTTGGGCGTAATAATCTTGCTACCGTCATGTAAGGGAAGTAATTGTTCAGTGAGACTTTTATGCAGAGGAAGTAAGAGATACTTTAACATCTCATTGGAAGATGTTGCGAGTACTCTTCACAGAAAATGACAGTATGTACAACTGATATTTTTTTTTTTTTTTTACAAATATCTGTAACTGGTTAAGTCCAAGTCTTAAACAAATTGCAAAAAAAAAACCCTGAAAAAACTAAATCGCTGTTTTCAAAACTAAAAGGCAATATTTAAACATTGAATTGCCTGAGAAAGATGCTATTGATTTCGGGCTCTTGAATTTTTTTTCAAATTTTCAGATGTTTTGACGGTTTTAAAACACGAATTGCAAATTTTATCTAATCTGAGTAATTTAAATAAAAAACTCATTTTTTTTGCGCATTGCGCTAGCAATAGACTCGGTCAAGAACTGTCTAGATAACTTTATAGAAGAAAGAACACCAATTAAAGAGATGCAATCAAATGTGGAGAAAAGGTGGTAAATGGAATGAATGAATGGTGTTTTACGGCACGTCGACATGGATTCATATGAAGTTGGTATAGTTCAACATATTTTAAATATTACTGTCAAAGTTTGATAAAAAACCCAAATACAATGGAAAACAGTTACAGCTATTATCATATCAGCATTAACAATTACTAATCCACGTGCATTCCCTCAAAAAGGATATAAAATTTTAATTGTATGGTAAAACCAAAATCAGCGTAATTGGTAATCACTTTTTTGATGACATAGAGGTTACAATTAATAGTAGAACGAACCGTTTAAAGTTCTATTTACTTCACTACAAGTCTGTCGTACCTGAAAATGTGCAAAATCCAACCCTATGGATGGTTGAAATATCTACATACAGAGTAGCCTAGCCTATGGTTTTGTATATCCACTATTAGTGGATGTAAGTTAGTTGTTGTTTTTTTAATTCCTATATCAAATACATACCCCGAAAGTGGTGCTGGTGCAGTTAAGAGGATAAAAAACAAGGGTTCGACCCTCCACGAAAAGCGATATGCTAAATACACGTTTGAGCATTTCAATTAATGGCCCATCTATTGCCAATGGGGACTTTTATAATGTTATTACGACTGTAGTTTTAATTTATTCCGGGCCAAGTTGTTCAAAGCATTGTTACCATAATGTTAAGCCAAATTTTCATTTCATTGTATTTTGAGATTAAATACATTCAAGGTAACAATTTATTGGCCATCACAACAAAAAAAGTATTCTACCTCTGTTGCCCATTGTACTTGACAAAATGATAACTGAATTTTATTGAAAATGCAAAATTTCACTTAAAGCAACACATCCACGTTTAAACTTTTTAAAAAAAAATTTCAATTGAGTTCTGAGCACATTTCCCATACATAAATATATTGTCAGTGAGCTGTATATGTGCTAACAAACACTATCCAGAACGCTTTAGAATTATAAAAAAAGAATGTTCAAATTATAAAGCGTGACAAACGCTTTATAAATTATTTTTAAATTGCCGAGGATTCCAACTTTGCTTCAAATTGAATTATGCGAGTCATATTAAAAAACTTCACGTTTTAGTGCGTAGTGTACTTTACCTGCCTTGAAAGTCATTTTGACAATTTTTTTCGACTCCGGTGAGTTACACGCTTGTTTTATAAAGTGTTAGTCACGCATTATAATTTGGGCATCATTTTGTTCGGGATTGTTTTTATATGCTCATATACAGCTAATTGATCATATGTTTGTATGGGAAATGTGCTCATAACTCAATTAATTTTTTTTTTTTAAAAATGTTCAAACGTGGATGTGTTGCTTTAATGCAGATAAGCAAACACAGTTTTGAACAACTCGGCCCTCATGTGAAAAAGAGTTTGTGCGATCATAGTCTAGATGCTATCTAATATATCATAACTTCTTATGAAAAAGGCCGATGTTAATATATATATAGTAAAACCAGTAAGTGGCCACCTGTATTATCTAGCACATTTGCTACTTCTTGTTTCTACCCTTTCAGAACAAATTTTACCAGAATGTAGTAACATCCCGTTTGAAAAGACCAATTTTACTCATTAACTACTCACAACAGAAGATAACATTACTTGTGCCACTATTTATATGAATTGCTGTAGTATCCAAGTGTTGCACTAAATACTCATTACAAGTTTGCTTTATATGATGTTGAGTGTTCGTCTACTTGTTCGTAGCTTAAATACTACTTTTTCGTATTTGGCCTTGGGAATAATTGTAATACATATCACAAAGTTATTGACCTCTTAGAGAGAACAAGTCCATTCAAGGAAAACTGGACTATGGGAATGAGAATAGTTAGCATTAAGTTGAATAATAAATGTTTTCTTTCCATTTTTTTTTTGCATGTACCATTGTGCTTACTTATAGTGGAATATATCTGTCATTTATTTTTTTTTGTATCATTATCAGTTGTGTTTCACTAATCAAGTGCGATTTGTAGGGGTGAACTCCATATTGAAAAGACAATAACAAATGCAACAATGATGTGATTGAAGCACAGATACTGGTCACAATCTATTTTGAGAAAATGTGGCCATAGCAGATATAATTGTAGTACAGTATTACCACAACTTCTCGAAATAGATTATGATTATATGTATTATCTAGTGACCATATCTCAAAATAAAGATCAATGCCAGTGCCTGTGGACTATATGCTATACATTCCATTTCAGGATTTAAATCACTTGCACACTTTAGAAAACACGATTTTATGGATTATCTTGTCAGATGTCTTATAAACTGTATTTTCATGTCAGATGTCTTATAAACTGTATTTCCATGAATATGTTGATGTATAATAATGTAATGCCCCGTATTTATGACAGTTCATAATTTATCGGACATCTGTTCAAAGAATTACTCTACGCTATTTTAAATGCTTTTTCTTGTTTCACATTTCATGTCGAGTAATCATTTATTTACCAAATTGTGAATCTTATAACAGCGTCATTGTTGACCTAGTTACATGGCTAGATATAATGCGTTAACCGTAAACACTTCACTGTTATTGTTGGACCATGTTTTGATCCGCCATTTTGGATGTTGACAGTAGTGCATGATAGGAATTGTTGTCATAGCGACTAACTAGCAAGCTTAGTAAAACTTCAGAAGTCAGCATCGTTGTATGTTTATTGAAAATTAAAGTTTGAAGGAGTCAAGATTCTTATTTAAATGCAAAAATCATATTCAATAATTATTTGTTTATTGACTTGTAGCAAATTTTTATGAGTATACTGAATTCAATTTTAAATAGCATTTTAATCTGGTAATGTAATCGATCAATTTTGGCGCGGTTTGAGCGCACAATAAAGTTGGTGCACTTACTTTGGTAACGATCGTACGCTGTTTGGCCACAATGCAAAAATGTGTGCTGTTCAACGTTAAAGTGCACAATATAGTTGGTGCTCTTTCTATTGCACATAGTTGTTGGTGCGTTCCACCAATAGTTCGGTGTGCTTATATTAAGGAGTGCACGCTTTTAATTTCACTTTCTTAGGTACTCATTGCCATTTTTGTTGTTTTATTTATAAAAAAAACAGTGTTCATTATTTATGTATTCATTAAATTTGGAAAGTAAATAGGTAACCATTTTAAAGTGAAGTTATCTATCACACATTTTAAGCAGTATTTGGTACTTCGTTAAATTGACAGTAATTTAAGTAATATTCAGACTCAGTTGATATTATTGTACGAGACAATCGGACGTAATATGATTTAAAGCTCATATAAATCTGTATTGATCATTGCTACTTTGAAATTCTATTAAATGTTGCATTATATTATTTTAGTCACGAAAATAAAAAAGTGAAACTTAGATTATTGTTTTAGTTAAACTTTAATCTGCCTACCTCAGTGTGCGACATTAACTTTATTACGATGGCCATGATTTTTTTTAATGTCATGGCCCGAACTATTTTCAATGAAAACACTAAAATTATTTTTAATACTAACACTGAGCTACATATGTAGTTTAGCGTTACTAAGCATTATACTCCTTGTAAACCAAAGCTGTGTTTTTGTTCTAATAAGCATTTCTGTTAGGCCATAATAAATTAATTGCTTGATTATCATCCCCGCCCGCCCCCTAATTTTCCTGGTTTTAAAAAAATAGGAAAAAAATTGAAGAAATAAAAATAAAATGGCGGACGTTGTAAACAAAAAGATTCTCAGATGACATTTTTTAAAAAGTTAAGAAGTTTCACGATGTGCACATTTATTTTTATATACCAACAACCTAAAACTGGTTTTATATCAGCGCTATTGTTGCAGCGTACGTTGTTTTCAAAGATGTTTTCTTCTTTCTTTAACTTAAAATTTACGATGCAACTTATCATAGCCACGGCCAACCGTTAATGTCACACACTGCTAGTACTTAATTAAGTTCCATACTTATAAATTAGTTATTCGTGGAATCCGTTTTATTTACGTTCTATATAAGCGTTGACGGCATAGACCCGGATGTTGTTCCGAAAAAATTGTCTTAAAAGTTCAAGAAATTGCTAGTACAAGCATCAAATCGTTTTATTTGAAACCGATGCGAATGTAAATTAGATTCTTAAAATGCTATGACACTGGAAACATGTTTATCTGTATTTTAACAGAACAGAACATATATTTTATTTGACGTATACATAGTAGATCGTTTTAACTTTACATTTATTACCAAATATATTTAGATCATTTCACGTGGAAACACACACACATATATACATATACTTTCATATAGCAGCGTTCCGAGTGCTGAATTTAAATGAGGATGACAACATTTAACTATGTGTCAAAGACAATCTAATAGATAAAGCACATTTTATATATTGTGTTAGGTTAAAAAGTGTATTTCTATTATCCGACTGTAATAATTCTATGAAACGAAACATACTAGGTCTCTGAAAAAAATAGTTGCCTATATATTTTTGTCTCAAGTCTAAAGAGCCGGGACGTATCAAAATAAAATGAAATTCATCTTTTAAATCCAGCGAATTACAATATAGACAGAAGCGTTCATTTCTACGAGTTCTATTTCTAGCATAATGTTCTGTTTGTATTCTTAATGAATGTGACGATAATCGAATTTTACAAATAAGTTCTCAAATCACATGGAAACATATCTAAATATTGTTCGCAGGCAAAACAAGTTTTAACATTATTATATAATTCTAGCACACCACTTTTTGATTTATTTAAGAAGTATTTTAACCAGTTTCAATTATTTGGAATGCAATACTCTCATAAGTAGAGATTTGACCTCTCTTGCCATGCGGGTACTGCATGTATATTCGAGCAAGCATATAATTTCGATGTTTTTTTATATTTTTTTAATTGTTATGTTTATATCCTATAGAAGCTGTGGAGTCGTTGTATGGCATTGTTAGATCTAAGTGTGCTACCCTTAAGGCCGGATATTTTCCTGTCTGATTTGACAGAGGTAGTGGTTAAATATTTGAGAGGATTTTTTCGTCGTTATCTTTGTTTTATATGGTTTGACACAGTTCAAATATTTTTATCTGAACAAGTGTTTCATAACGAAAAAAAAAAGAGGCACAAGGACGCTCTACTGACTCGCAGTGGCCATTGCACTTTTTGAAATTCACACTATTTTCCCCCTTTTAGGGTCCTCTTAACAAATTACGGATAAATACTCCCATCACACCTATACTGAACAAAAACTTAATTGCAATGAAAAGGAAATACTTAAAATTCCCATACCATTTATCTGTAAAACAAATATAGTCCCTATACAGAACCCTTATACAACTCAGTCCCTTGATTTGCCAGAGCCTCAATCACCCACTCATAGGGATTTATTATGAGCAGAATAAGAATAAGCAATATTTAAGATAGACTGAATATCATCAGGTGAGTCAAAGTTAATATTACAACAATTTCATGTAAAAGTCACCTTGCAATAGTCACTACATATCTCAGCCCGTTAATATTACAATTTCATGTAAAAGTCACCTTGCAATGGTCACTACATATCTCAGTCCGTTAATATTACAACAATTTCATGTAAAAGTCACCTTGTAATGGTAACTACATATCTCAGCCCGTTGCTTTGCATAACCTTCAATTCCCTGCTGATGTAAGAATAGTTCATATCAGATATGACCAGGTTTTACAGAAAGGTTGAGAGGGAAGATTTGTGAAAATTCCCAATTTTAACCATATTGCCCCGCCAACCCACTTTTGAAAATTCATTTGATTGCTGCATAGCAATTATTTTACTATTATTATATACACAAAAACTGAAGTGCTTTTCGAAAACGGACGTAAAGCAGTAGATATATATATATATATAAATGTGTGTGTGGCTTGCAGAAACCGCCAAGAAATGTTCTCATAAATTATTCGGAAACTAAATGACGCCGTTTAAATTATGCCATGAATGCACGACGTATTTATACACGTTATTTTTTTTACAAAAAATCTCAAAAGTCAGGAATACATACTATTAAATCTGTGACTTATACTGGACAGGACAAATAGAAAAAGACGTACCGTGCCTATGGTATTCCCCCAGACGTATTCTTCAACTCAATCTGCTCCCATACATGACGTCACCCGTTTCGATTGTCAGTGCGCCAAATATGTTCAGATAGCAGTGATAAGTTTCAAAATGTATCTGAAAATTAGCAACACATTGGCAATGTATGGTTTCGTCATTGCTTGAGTAGAAAGGTTTATATTTCGGCTTGGAGCGTAAATTACCATATGTAATGTCCAAGTATGATCATATATGTGAGATTATAAGAATCTTACCATATGTAATGTCCAAGTATGATCATATATGTGAGATTATAAGAATCTTACGTAGGTTTGATGTTCGGATGTCAAGAGGGATGTCTTGGCAAGTATATAAGATTCTACCGAGTTCCCGTGAAAACAGTTAACCCAAGGGACGGAATTTTTCTATCGGAAACGAAAATCCATCTTGGCAAGAATATAAGATTCTACCGAGTTCCCGTGAAAACAGTTAACCCAAGGGACGGAATTTTTCTATCGGAAACGAAAATCCATGAATGGTTGCATACCAAACATGCAATAATTATCAAAAATATGATGTAACGGTATAGATTTTTCAACGATCATCTTAAAGACGTTTATATTAGGATTTATGTCATATTTTATACGTTACGTCATCTGGTGGTTCCAACGTCACAGTGCGAGAATATTTAAAAATGCAGATAGCCTTATCCAGTATGTAAGAAAACAGTTAATTTTTATCTCAAGGGACGAATTTTCGTGCTTTTTCGCAAACCAAGAACGGAAATTTCATTGTATTACCGCTACTCACGCACTAACAATTGGATTTAGTGACACAATAGGGGTGGGCCTAGCTGAAATTACCTGAACTCCTGTATTTCGTTACATGTAGTTTATTTTCTTTTATTGGCTTTAGAGACAGTTTAAAATACTGAGAACACCAGTCAGTATGGTCATATTACGACGTTTATAAGAAGTTGATGGTAATCCATTCAAACCTATGACCTTTATCATTCTCAGTGAGTGTCCTCCCATCTCCCACGGTCTGGACAGTTTCCACAGGCTTTTTTATTTGTCTCCTGGATGTTGAAAACAGTACGATAGATGGTGTAGTCTGACCCTCCTGCAGTACACATGTCTACTGTTCAGACATCTGGCCTTGTTTGTGAGCTGCCCTCGATGATTCGCTGCTACCTGTATGTTACCGTAGCACTGGTCCCATGCCTTTACGATATTCAAAATGAAACTTGCCCTAATCTATCTTTTCAATAGATATACACATGTTAACATTGAAAAACGAATAACAAACTATCCTGTGTTCCTCTTTTTGAATGCCAACACTATTTATACATCTTGCTGTTGGCATTTAGCACAGAATAGTGTGCCACCAATATCGTCTGAATGGCGAGTCGGTTGTGGTTTGTTAATCAATATACACATGTAATTCACTTTCTGCATACACGCCCACTATATCAGTTGTCGCCTGTTTTATCGTGCTCGTCCTTTTCAGACCCACAGAAGAAGGCGTTTTTAAACAACGCTCAGTTGTTGCCTAGCTTTCCCAAGTTTGGTACGAGCCATCTGCCTTCGGAGGAACGAATGGCGTATGCGAAGTAACCAGTTGACACCGTACTCTCTGTCTATGTACAGTGGCTGTCTCTGTCGCGGGGATTACAAACATTTTTTGGACTAGTCAAGAGAACTGTATGGCGTATGGGGAATAACTGGTTGACCCCGTACTCTCTTCATGTGCAATGGCTATTGTACTTCTATGTCGTGAAGATTAACAGCGTTTGAACTTCTCCAGAGGACTGAATGGCGTTTACAGCATAATTTGTTGAACCTGCACTCTCTACATGTGCAATGACTAGCATTATATTTCTATGTGAGGATAATCAACCCCTGCGTTGTTGTTTGGGCATAAGACACATACATATGACCTCTATTGTCCAGTCCTGAATATATGTGAGGAGCGTATTTGCATTTACGCTGTAATTTAAGAAGCAATTTCTCTTGACTAAATATGTTTATTTTGTTCGCAAATCTAGTCAGTGTAACCATAGGCCTTGTTTCTTGAGCACTCCACGCTCAACATGTTTCGTCTACGCATTATCATAGCAAATAAATACAAAATATTAACATACTCCAAAGCTTTCGCCTCATCAAACTGACGTCATTTATAATGTAAATGTATATTAATTGTCGATTATTTTAAGCGTTTAAAACAGTGGTCTATGTCAGTTTCAATGTAAACAATTGAATAAAAAATATAGTGTATTTACAATTGTTTTTCGTTTTTTAATTGTGGGAAAAGTCGCAACATCCCGAACGCAAATAGCAAGTAGTTTTATTAACAAATTAGCAGCATAGTGCCTTTGGCCATTTACAAAAAATAAGTTCTTCATGAAATATGGCAAAGACAGTCAATAAAATAAAAACACAAAATATTCATACATGTATGTACAAAATAAACAAAAGACATAATCAATTCATTTCACAAAGTAATTAAATCGTTCGAATTAAGCTTGAAGTTTTTTTTATCTATTTGGATACATTGCGTTTTATATATGTGTTTGTGAAAAAGCATCATAGAACTGAATTTAGTTAATGAGGATCACGCTAGATGAACCAAGTATTTCGAACATCAGTATACGTGGTACAACATAATGATATTCCGTTTCGACTACATGTATACATGGAGCAAATTAATGGACGTTGAGGACTCGCGCCACTAATATTCTCTCTTGAATACTCCGGACCTACAGATGAAAGAGGTAGTAGTAAAAATAGAGTTGAAGTCAATAGTAACCTGTGGAAAGTGTTGTTGTATGGTATTTTTATAATAAAACCATATTAAAATGAAAAATGACATGCATGGAGTAAGTTTTGGTCATTTCGTAACCAGTTGAACATTTTGTGTCAATGGCTTATAAAGCTAAGTAAAAAAGAATAAAACAATATTTTATGGTATTTTTATGATATTAAAATCATATCAAAATGACAAGGTTTTATTTGACTCATATTTTTTATATAATTTTGGTGTTAAAAATCAAAATGAGCCGTTTTATCTATAAACAGTTATGTTAATTGCTAATTATCCTTAGATATTAATTGCAATTAAAAGTGAAGTATTTTCAATGTAATTGATTATGATTAATTAACCAATAACTAGTATGCTAATTGCCGATTATCCTTTAATTGCAATTAAAATATTTGATTCTTTATTCTACATACAACAGAACACAAATTACACGTTCCCTCGACTTGTTGGTCCCGCAAAAACCATATTCATCAATGAACGTTTTAAATCAAGACAGCTCTGTCATCCAGGTTCTTAACAGATGCGTGCGAATTTAAATGAATCTCCTTTAATAATGACGACTCCTTTATCAGAATATGAATTAATTATGTCTGACAAAACTTCTATGTATTTTTTAAATGATAACAATACGATGATTTTTGCTGCCTAGGCAGGTATACTTGAAAAATATATACAAATACATTATTCGATATGTCTAGCTCAATTACTCTTATCTTCGGTAACAGGCAGTGGTGTAATATACCTCGAGTGTTTACTAAGCCGTAAAATGGCGACCCCATCTTTACCAACTCGTCTATTACAGCGAAATGACAAATCTTTTTCACTTACAGAATGACTTGTGTAAGAAACTATCAAATTTTTCAAAGAAATGGATGTCTTTCATATAGCCAATGCTCTAATATGCCATAAATATCTACGGAATATTCATGTAATATGTCACCCAGATACGAACAGCTGGACAGTATGCCAGTTACATTCCAAGTCATTATTTTCAGATAAGTTGGATCCATATTTAGTTATCAAATATTTACTTGGGTACTATAACGGTCAACTAGCCTACATGTCATCCTCCTCAATACAGTTATAAGGATTATAGTCTACAACATCAGTACCATTATAATTATGATATATAAACAATAGCGTGTCTTTATGCACTAGATTTCGTACGATTGACATTCTGATTGTTTTGGTGACCACGCAATGATTTACAATGAGACTGATCTGATTGTATTAAATCTTTGAAGATCTTGAAATCCAGGGCCTACAAGTTAGACCTCTGGGCCAAAAATATGGATGATTCATAATATGTGCGTTTTGATCATCTTCCATATTAACACTTACGACAACTTGTTTGAATTTACTTCTAAAAATCGAAACCTAAGTAACCTTTAGACTCTTTTCGAACATACGCAGCCACCTTTTCTTCTGTAATATTACGTTTGAAATCACCAACATAAAGTCGTTAAGTACAATTTCTCATACAATCATAAAAATCGGACAGGCCATCATCATCGCGATAAGTACCTATAAAATAACATTAAGATAATTGATTTGTCCCAGCTTGATAGAGTGAAACGTGTCACACAGCAATACAGCTAATATAAATATGCATGGCAAAAATACTCTTAAATATTTTGCTCCTTTTATATACTTTAATTTGGTAACAACTCTTTCTAAAATAATTTGCTCCGTTAATTTTGTTTGTTTTTTTATGTGGTAAAAATTTGTTTTAAAATGTGCTCCGTTAATATACTTTTTCTAATTCTCTTCCATGAATGATTTTACGTATGCTCCGTTAATATACTTTTTCTTATTCTCTTTCGTAAATGATTTTTACGTATGCTCCGTTAATATATATTTTTAATTTTTATGTGGTTATAACTCTTTCGTAAATAATTTGCTTTGAAATGTGCTCTGTAAATAATTTGCTTTGAAATGTGCTCTGTAAATTTACTTTTGATTTGATAAGTTTTGTATATAGATACAATAATTTGCTTTGAATTTTGCTTATTTCATATCTAGAACGTTTTTTTCTGTACTAGCAATTTCATTTTCAGTAATCCTTAAGTGAAGAAATTATCATTTTGACTTTCTATTTACATCGTGTACTTAACGTCACCAGTCAACTTACTGCATTAATTATTTAAATATATATAAATAACAATAAGTAATTACGAGTTATATATGGATCACATAATAGGACCCATAAGCACCTCTTTGACGCTATCATACTCTATAACAAAGGAAGAAAAATGACTAATAATGTGGTTAAAAAGTCTACCTACTCCATGTAAGTCATTTTTCATTTAAATATGAAGTGTTTATAACACAATTATCAGAAACATACCATCAAATATTGTTTTCTTCATCTTTCTAAACAATATTTTCCATCGGTTACGAAATAAGCAAAAAATATGGTTATAAAATAACCAACATTTTAAACCGGTTGCGAAATGACCGAAAAAATGGTTACGAAATTAACCGATTCCTTAATGACGAGATCGCGTTAAAATATAGTTCCCTTTTTTGCACGACCCTCATTGATAGGTAAAATTGCGCTCAACTACGTGCCTTGGGCAAGAAGTATCTTTTGGGTTCGAAACTTTGCATGCTTGTTTATGCTCTCTATTTTATTTGTGCTGCTATTAAAGCGTGACTTTGACACACTCCTCTTTAAGGCGTCAAGCTGTTATTGCAATTTTTCCCAAAAGTCTTGTCATAAGTTGGCATTGCAAAATATTTGGCATTGCCAGGAACAGGAACAAAATCCATCTTCCGTTTTAATGGATGCTTTCCCAAACACGCGGCTGAATTCCGTGCACAAGTTGTACCAAAGCAGTCAGAATAACACTGTAATGTTGATGTTACAATACCAGGTGAGTTTTTCTTTATTTTGCTCAAGTTCTCATCACAGGAAGAATGTAAGTTTGAAAACTCTTAAGTTGACTCTGTGGCAAATATCAAGCGCAAAGCACGACGCCTTTTAGCTCACCGGGACGAAATCCAAGGAGAGCTCTTGCCATGACCCCGTTGTCGGTAGACACCCAGGTTAAACTTTTGCGTTTAAATTTAATATATCTATGCAGCCACTCATTTGATGTGAATAAAACTTCGCATGTGTGTTCACCATCATCAATGGAACACACAGAGACAATAACCAAAACTCTGGATTGCATTTTGGTACAGTTACGGCCCTTTTTGGACTTAGACACCCAGGGGCGAGCTTTGTTGTCTTCTGACAAATCTTGTTGGTGATTCCTATGAACATGTCTTCACTGAAAATGGTCGACTTCAGTCAGTTAAGAATCCTCTTTGACAGGTGGGTTATGTCGGCTAGTCGTTCAGTTAAAGCTTCTTAACAGTATTCTTCATTCGCTGTTGACGATCCTTTTTATGCCTGACTGTTACCATCTGTAGTTAGTTTATCAACAAGCATCAGCTGCTCACTTTGTAGGATATTATACATGAGTGTGTGCCTCTCTCTGCCATCTTTGACTCATGAACAATGTTTTTCTTTCCTCGAGTCAGTTTGTTACCAAATGTCATGACTGACTTTTTTATGCTTACTTCATTGTTTAACGATTGCTGTGGTGTCCTTTCGCCCGCAGACCTCAGAGCACTGTTGTGTTGACTGCCAATTGCGGTCGGAATGCCATTATGTGGCAACAGACCACATGCTTCATTTACTACACGTAACGTTCCTGATTCGGGCAAAACTATTCTCAGCGACCGTCTCTACTGCATCAGCCACATAATAACTGCATCGCTGCATGCCGCTTTCAGCTGGCGGGACCGTATGCAAACCTGTCATAAGGAAACTGATTGATGAATTTCCAATAGGTGTATCCATGCACGCAGCAGGAAGTGACAAATTTATATTTGCAGCTTTTGGTCCTCTCCCTTTTGCGACTGTACTTCCTCATACAGGTGATTACTTTGAGCACTCCCTCCATGCAAAAAAATCCATTTTACCGCGTAGTTCAATTCTATTTTGCATTGCAGGTTTATATGTGCGGTGATTGGTGTATGCGTTATAGAACATGTCCTCGGTTTTACCAAGGTGTACAAGCCGTAAGTGTTTAACTAGCTTGACTGTCATAACTTGTTAGAGTCGCTTTTCTTGCCGTTTTTTCTATCCGCGTTGGTTCAGACTGTCGTGGTCGCAGTATAGTAGAAGCTGGTACCTGACTTTGAATAGTCCCAAACTTCTGCATGCTACTGTCATCTAAAGTAATTACACCGTTAAATATGTCCTTGTCTATTGTGATGATACGTTGTTTGATGTTGTTATTAGATTATTTATCGCTGTCTTTTACCTCGCTTTTCACAAAAACGTTTGAAGTAGTTTGTTCCTTCTCAGATTTGGTATACTGTTTCATTGTTGATTTATGTTGTTTTTCTTCAGTGCATAAATATTTTTCATTTATTTTCTTATTTTTATATAATGATACTTATAACAGACCATGTAAATTGTCTGGTTTCACCCGCAAATCTTAAATATATATATATATATATATATATATATATATATATATATATATTACAGAACCGGTGAAGATATACGCATTTACTCGGTCAGGATTAAATTGTATTACATATTCCGGTACTTTCTGTGCATTCGTTGACAAAAACAACCGTCTTCAGGACTCCCACCACTATTGTTTCCCTTATACGCCGAACCTACAGATGGAGGTAGTAGTAAAATATAGCTCCATTTTTCTTTTAATTTCAAGACTTTACATTGCAGTGATTCATTTTTTCTTACGATGTGTTTAGAAATGACCACTAAAAAGTTGGATGCTGATACCAGATTTCTAGACAATACTGTGTTATTTTAGATTTGATGGGTCGAATTGTATTGGTAATGAATTGTTGGCATATCATTTATGTGGAAATTGATGGTTCCTGCAAAACCAATCAAAAACTGGTCAATATATATATATATTTTTACAAATGCAGATCTTAAACCAGTCAATAATTCGAGCCTAGACACATGCTGCAGATTTTGATTGTTACAATGGAGACCCATGGGAAATTTAATTGTGGTGTGAGACGTTAACCTCACGTGTCATACTGTAAATAAACGTTGGCTACATAAAAAAACTTAAATAAATTTCTCCTGCGACAGGACCAGAGTTAAATCTGTTGAATGTGAATTATGGCCACAAACAAACGATCAATACCAAAAGTGCATACTATCATCATGTTTGGTAGAAAATTATGAAATAAAATATGTTTAAACTATGTTGGTAGAACGTGTTTTGTACATAAAGTCGAATCGGGATGTCAAGAGTGGATTTAACAACTGATAGTAAAAAAGGATTTTGGGTTTTTTAGTGAATCAAAAATCCACTTCAATACACCCTTCTTGAACAATTATTTTCCCCTGTAAACACCTTAAAGAGGAGTACTAACCACCCAAACTACCACAACCAGGGGGCTATAACAGGAGTTGCGACCAAATGTGAGTAAGTATACACCTCCTTTCAAATCAGGGGTGAAAGTCTCGACCATCCATGAATATATTAATATCGTGAATTAAAAATAACGTGAATCTAAAACTCTATAATTACAAAAATACAATATGAACAATTGTATTACCTAATTATTCGCACATTTTGTCGAAACCGTACGCTGTTGGTCCGGCCATTATTATTTTTAGCTCTACTGACCAAAGGCCAGAAGTGCTTATGCGATGGCGCGTTGTCCGTTGTCTGTCGTTTCCAAAGTGTGTTAGCAGCACTTTCTCTGAAACCACTAGGTCAATTAAACTGAAACTTTATATGGATGTTTCTATTGCATTGGAGACTATACAGAAGATTTTCTTTTTATGCATCCTTTGGGTGGCATATAGTAATCGGAGCGTCCGTCCTTTTGTCCGGTATTTAGTTTCCGGCCTGTAACTTTGTTATGCATAGATGGATTTGGTTGATACTTGCTACAAATTATCAACATAACATGATGACGTGTTGCGAGTAAGACCCACACCCATACCTCAAAGGTCAAGGCCATAATTTGAGTTTGTTTGACAACATTTTGAGTTTGTGTGAGATTTCGTGTCCGGCCTGTAACTTTGTTATGCATAGATAAATTTTAATGATACTTGCCTCAAATGATCAACATAACATCATGACATGTCGCGAGTAAGACCCACACCCGTACCTCAAAGGTCAAGGTCACAGTTTGAGTTCGTGTGAGATTTCGTGTCTGGCCTACATCTTTGCTATGCATAGATGGATTTTTTTCAATACCAGCTACAAATGATCAACATAACAAACATGACGCTGTGTCGCGCGTTACACCCAGAATCACTTACTTTGGTCAATGACACTTTCAGTCTGATTGAGATTTTGTGTCCGGTCTGAAACTTTGTCACCTATGGATAAATTTCAAAAACACTTGGCTCAATTCATCAGCATGACATAAAAAAATATCACGTGTAAGACCCACATGCGTACCTCAAAGGTCAAGGTCACACTTTGAGTTTGTTTGACAACATTTTCAGTCTGTGAAATTTCTTGTTCGATCTATAACTTTGTCATCTATGGATATATTTTAAAACACTTGGCTCAATTGATAAACATGACATAATTAAGTGTTGCATGTAAACCCCAGAACCTTTCCTCAAAGGTCAAGGTCACACTTTCAATGTGTTTGATATTGCATGTCTGGTCTGTGACTTTGTCTTTAACTATATTCATCAAGATGACATGACGACGTGTCATAAGTAAAACCTAGACACGGTTACACTTTGTGTATGTATGACAACACTTTGAATCTGTTTGAGATTTCAAGTATGTTCTTTAACTTTATCATACATGGATCGATTTCAAAAATACTTGGCTCAATTTATCAATTGATCTGTAACTTACATTTAAGGTTTTTAAAATAGCTTAACACAAGTGATCAGTATGTCATGATAATGTTTTACCTGCATTTGACTGCTGAAATACCCAGACCATTACATCAGATGTCAAGGTCATGCTTTAATGTAAAAAAAAAAACCATGAAATTGCATGTCTAGTCTGAAACATTAGTCTTGATATTCATGGATACATTGCTATCTATTATATCATATAGTTATTTTTCACAGACCATTTTGGGGGTTGGGTGGGCATGTGACACTTAACTTGTATTTCTTGTTTGATTTAAAATTCAAGATGGCCGCCGTAACTAAAAAAAGTCCAAAACTTAAAAAAATCACTTCATGTACGGCTCAACAGATTTTCAAAATGTTTATGTAGTAATGATAACTAAATATAGTCTTGTTAGATTTGTTTAAACGATGTCCCTAGGGTTAAAAATGACCCCTCTTCGAGGGTTCAATTAGGGGACGTCATTATAATAAAAAAAAAAATGTTTTTTTAAATGGAAATTATTTTGCCTATATCTTCACAGAAGCATTGTTTGGTGAAGGAGGTTCAGATTTGTAAAAATGACTGGGTTCCACTGTCTTTAGAAGTCAGGAGGGGCACCAAAAGGGTTACCTTTGGGAATTACAAAAATCGTTTTCTTAAGAACCGGTATGTCAGATTTGTTCATATTTGGCATAAATTATCCCTAGTTGTAGGGGTTTGATTACAGATAAGAATTTAGGGGCTAAAATTTATAGGGTCCCTGAAAGGCGACTTAGAATTTTACATAGGGATACTATGAGAAAATATATTATTCTATTTTTTATCTTTTCTGAAACCTCAAGGCCAATTAAACTGAAACTTCACATTGACGTTTCTATTGCATAGGAGACTATACGGAACATTTTTTTTTTCGATCTGAAATTCAAGATGGCTGCCGTTATTAAAAATACTCAAAGCTTAAAAAAAAATTTAAATGTGTATGTAGTAATGATAACCAATTTTTGTTTTGTTAGATGTGTTCAAATGGTGTCCCTAGGGTTAAAATTGACCCCGCACCGAGGGTTCAATTAGGGGACACGTGTCATTATATATATATATTTTTTAAAATGGAAATGATTTTGCCTATTTCTTCACAGAAGCATTGTTTGGTGAAGGAGTTTCAGTTTTGTAAAAAAATGACTGGGTTCCAGTTTTAAGGGGTCAGGAGGGGCCCAAAAAGGGTAAATATTGGGAATTACAAAAATCGTTTTCTTAAGAACCAGTTTGTCAGATTTGTTCATATTTGGCATAAATTATCCCTATGTGTAGGGGTGTCATTGCAGATAAGAATTTAGGGGCTAAATTTTTATAGGGGCCCTGTTACGGGACTTAGAATTTTACATAAGAAGACAATGGGAAAACAGAAAAATCTCATTTTTTCATCTGTTTAGGTAAAATTATTATTCAATTGGAGATCTTAAGTATTATCTAGTCATAGGAAATAAGATTTGGCTCAATAGGAAGAATGGAAAATTCTCATTTATTTTGTCCATTTGGGTAAATATGTTGTTTGATTTGAGATCTAAAGCGTTGTCTAGTAACAATTTTGTTCAATAAAGAGAATTGTATTTCCATTCGCGGATGGGGCAATAAGGTTAAAATTGGGAATTTTCACAAATTTCTCTCATTAACCAGTCAAACTAATTCATATTTTATATAAATCATCCTTACATCAGCAATGATTGAACATTCTGTATATCAAGAGGCTGGGATATATTGGGTCCCTCTAATGTGACTTTTACATAGGAATCCATGTGTACAAAAAAAAAAAACTTTTTAAAATTTGAATCATTTCTGCTCATAACAAATCACTGAGAGTTGGTGATTGAAGTTCTGACAACTTAAGGGGCTGGGTTGTATAAGGGTTCTGTACAGTGGACTATATTTTTTTTACAGATGAATGGTATGGGAATTTAAAGTATTTCTTTTTCGTAGCAATTAAGTTTTTATTCAGTATCGGTGTTGTGGGGGTATTTATCCATAAGTTGTTAAGACGACCCAACCCCACCACCAAAGAGGGTAAATATTGTGGAATTTCAAAAAGTGATTTGGCCACTATGAGTCGGTAGAGCGTCCTCAGGCCCTCTTGTTTTTCTTTTTGTAGATTATTTAACCGCTCGATTTCATTTTTTGACTCCTCCAAAAATCAACGTCTGACTGACTTTATGTAACTGTCTGGGTCCACTGTTGTACGTCGTCCCCATCCTGAAATGGTTCGTGGACATGGTATTCTGCTAGTTCGTGTGATGAGAAACAGCGATGTTCCCCTCGTTGACAACTGACGGGGATGACCTTCCACTGGTAACTTGTGGGGTGAAAGAAGATTCTGTTGGTGGTAGCAGCGGAACGGTGATAGGCCATGAGCGTGTTGGGAGTAACCCAATGACCTCCACTGCTTTATTTGGTCTTTGTGAAGTGCCTCCAAAAGTCCTTGTGCACTTGCAGTATCCTAGTGGCTTTCTATCCATGGACACGTTGCATGTGCCTTTACAGCCTCTTCACGGCTCCCCACATAATAGAGATTAATTTTATTTCATTTTAACTGCATACCTGGAGAAAGAGAACACCAAATTACCCGCCTGTCAAATGAAATCAGCGTCTCTAACCTAGACATTAAATACTATAACATAACGTGTATGAATTAAATGCCTGTTCATTATTGATGACGCAAATTCACGTTTCGGTCTACTATAAAAAACCAGTAGATATAAAATTAGGTTTGTTTTTGATAAGCACAAAACATTTTATGCTTTGAAAATAAATTCGTGAGTCGAATTTAACTGTTCAGTTGCTAATAGTTTTATTTCATTTTAACTGCATACCTGGAGAAAGAGAACACCAAATTACCCGCCTGTCAAATGAAATCAGCGTCTCTAACCTAGACATTAAATACTATAACATAACGTGTATGAATTAAATGCCTGTTCATTATTGATGACGCAAATTCACGTTTCGGTCTACTATAAAAAACCAGTAGATATAAAATTAGGTTTGTTTTTGATAAGCACAAAACATTTTATGCTTTGAAAATAAATTCGTGAGTCGATTTGTTCATTATTGATGACGCAAATTCACGTTTCGGTCTACTATAAAAAAACAGTAGATATAAAATTAGGTTTGTTTTTGATAAGCACAAAACATTTTATGCTTTGAAAATAAATTCGTGAGTCGAATTTAACTGTTCAGTTGCTAATAGTTTTTATATAAATCTACCATTAAAGCAACACATCCACGTTTAAACTTTTTTAAAAAGTTTTTCAATTGAGTTGTGAGCACATTTCCCATACATAAATATATGGTCAGTGAGCTGTATATGTGCTAACAAACACTATCCAGAACGCTTTAGAATTATAAAAAAAGATGTCCAAATTATAAAGCGTGACAAACGCTTTATTAATTATTTTTAAATTGCCGAGGATTCCAACTTGGCTTCAAATTAAATTATGCGAGTCGTATTAAAAAAACTTCACGTTTTAGTGCGTAGTGTACTTTACCTGCCTTGAAAGTCATTTTGACAATTTTTTTTGACTCTGGGTGAGTTACACGCTTGTTTTATAAAGTGTTAGTCACGCATTATAATTTGGGCATCATTTTGTTCGGGATTGTGTTTATATGCTCATATACAGCTAATTGATCATATTTTTTTTATGGGAAATGTGCTCATAACTCAATTCAATTTTTTTTTTTAAAAGTTCAAACGTGGATGTGTTGCTTTAAAGCATTAATTAAAATTAAACATAACAGGTGGTCCAATCGCTGTCATTAAGAAATTCATTTAAGAAGCGATTGATTAAATTATTGCGTTTCAAGTGTTATATAATTCCTACTAGTCGTCATTAAAACATTTATAGAACTTATTTACCATATGTAATCTAGTTAAATGTGCAACACAATTTCAGGTGCAATGGGTGAACACAATTTTAGTTGTATAATGGTCAGTGAATAACACTATTTCTGGTGTGTAATGGATGCGACAGTTTCTCAGGTGTATAATTGGTGAAACACCTTTTCAGGTGTATAATGTATGTAACAATGCTAAAACTGAATTTAAAAGTAGTCCCAATATCTTCTTGCTAATTCAACAAAAAAAAATCTTTTTTATTTTATCGCCATTTTTTGGCGGGAAATTATCAACACTTACACAGCTTATAACAGGACACACTTTTTCACGAAAACCCTGCAGGGACCCGAAGGGGATAACGTGTTGACACTTAATACTAACACCCCCTAAAAGTCCGAATTTCCCGCTAAAATTATTATCAAATTTCAAGCACATTATTAAGTTATATATATAGTATAAAAATATTTAATTTTAATTGAGTTAGTTATACTGGTATATTACAAAAAACAACAAGACATTTGTAAAGTTAACAATACTTTAATAATACTTTAATATACATATTATATTTTAGTTGCAGTATTATCAGTTGCAAATGTATCATTATCACCAAAATTGTCAAAATCTTTCTGTTCCGAACAGGTATTTAAACCTTCTACAATTTGACTATTTGTCAACTCGTGTCTCTCATACTCTAACTTTTCCTAGTTTCCATCGCCATGGTCAAATGACCATCTTTCAAATCCATTAGAGGGCATTCCACTTGGTTCTAACAATTCGTCTTCAGACGAACTATCTGAATATGGTATAAATGTAACAATTCTAGATGATTTGGGCGACATTTTTCATTGTCAATATCGTTTAACATTTCTTTGTCATTATCAGAATGATTAACAATTGTGTGATCATTAATACTATCATCAGTACTGTTTTGTGCACTATCACTTTGTGAATCGTTTATGAAACTACTTTTATATCTGTTCAGTCCTGAAGTATTCAATATATTTGGTGATAATCCAATTGATGAAAATTGAGAGTTTGTCACTTCTGCTTCATCATCTGATGATATATATGTAACATTGTCATTTGCTGCTTGAATACAAGGTACTAGCTTCTTGGTGTAGTCAAGACATGTTACAAATGTTTTTCGACGTTTCTTTGTAGGTTCAGGTTTTTGGAGATCGCACTCATCTGCTTCACTTTCTGATACTTGACGTTTCCTTTTTTGTCTCTTTGGCACAGGTATAGGTCAGATTGTTTCGATTGTTTCTACTGACTCATTTACTTCTAATATAACATATTTGTCAATGTTATCATTGATCTTATTGCACATTTTTTCAATTACTTTTTTAATAAGTGTTTTTTGCATTTGCCTTTGAGTATAACAAGTTGTAATGCCACATTACCATTCTTATACATAGTTTCTTTCGTCATATTAGTCACAATAAACTCGGTATTTGTTGACTGATCTATCATTTTTGGTTCGTCAAATCATAGTTAAAGTCATGGCCGTCAGTCCTGCTTTAAATCTGCATAAAGAAATAATGGTGATTCTAGTTCGTTGGGATTAGTATTATCTCTTATTTCTTTGTATAGTAACATTATGTTATATCTATACTTTTGTAGATTCAATGCATTCATGTTTTATGGGTATTCATCAACCATTTCTTGCAAGTTAGTACTTGACAAATAACCTAGTTCTTTTACTTTATACATGTGTTAGCCATTGAATTGACAAGGCTATCGGCTTCACCATTGTGCCAATAGATCTGGTTTTAAAGTCTTTCATTTTTTTTTTTAATATTTTATTACGAAATTTCCACATTACAGAATAACAATATAATGTTAATATCGGTTTATACAAAAAGACATTGTAAAAGAAAACATTATATAACAGTATACAGTATTACAACATATAGTAAAGTTGAGTTTGTATTGGTTGATCGAAGGCTCTTTCCGCCTTAAGATTTAGAATTATACATACATACACATTTAGATATTTTTTTAAAAAAAGAACACCTGAATCAGTGATCATATCTTTTTTGCAGATCTATATATAGATAATATATTTATTTGAAACAACGATAGTTATTTGATCCATATATGTAATCATCGCAAGACTTCGAACGACCAGTACTTAATATATAGTGTATATTCTAGGAGTTATTTACATTTTTCGCTCAATTACAACTTAGTATGTTATTAAGTATACTGTTAGATATTTTGGTAAATAATATTGTATTTTTATATCAAACGGTATGAAAATTATAATTTCAAATATTTGTATATAATTATATTTAATAACAGAAAGAAAAGGTTTTAGTCTTTATTGCGATCGTGCTTTCAATTAAACGTTAAAGTTATGGCACTGGTGGGGATGGAATTCATAGCTTAAATATATGCACATATTAACATGTACATATACATACATACATATTTTATATGAATACACATGTAAATTTACAGATCCATTAAAAAACATAAATAATTCTCATTTCGGACATTGACAGTAAGATAAAGAAACAAATAAATACACGTAGACTAGTTTAAATCAGATATTCGGAATAAGCACTATGTATAATTTCCAATGGGTCTCAAATTCCCTGGAACTAAAATTAATTTTGGCAATATGGTATTTTGTATTGTATAATACTGTTATGTATTTTTTAAAGTTATATTAGAGATTCTCTTTTGTACTTTGATTAAATATGATTTATTTTTTGCTGTGTACAGTATTTTGTTTAGAAAAGTGTCAAATTTATTATTTCGAAAAAATAATATCAGGGTCTTTCCAATTTGTTTTAATATATTGCGACTTGGTATTTATAAATTCTCTTCAAGCAATGAAAAATTCAGTAATCGCACAGGCTATAAAAAATGTGTTTAATCGTCTCCGTAGCATTATTACAAAAAGTACAGAGGTCCGTTTAAGTAATGGTCATTTTTTTGACAGAGAATTAGTTCCTAGAATTTTATGGTTAATTTTAAATTGGAACCATTGTAAGTTTGTATATTTTGTAATTAAAACGGGGAGTGCATATAATTTAGCTAATGGTGCCCTGACGTTATATGTGCGCCTCTGAATTCTACATGTTGACTTGAACAATCTCCAAAATAACACATCTTGTTGATCGGCATATCTCATTGTTTTCCAAACCATTCTTACCTGAACTCTGTGTCCTTTTGATAGCAAAATTCCTGCGACAGTCCTATAACCAACATCAGGGGATTCTTGCACTTCAGTTTCAAGCTTTTCCTGTGTTATTGTACTGTAGACGTTTCCAATTTCTAAATCATATTCACTAAGCTTTCTTTTGATTGTGCTTTCACTAGTCATTAGTAGCTTGGAAATGGTTACCACAGTGAACTAATTTTTAACAAGAAAGCTTAAAACAGAATAAGGTATTTCATACCTCGATCGTCCTATCGCTCCCTTTTCATGTGGCATACTCACTCCATCGATCTCACTGTCCGCCCGTGTGTCCTGTCACAGTAAACTCACTGCCTGTTCAACACAAATTAATGACTGTTCAATATCGGTCAACTGTGATAATTATCATTTCTAGTGTTACTTCTGCCTTTCTCAGAAGGTTAAAGGTTCTATAATGTGTGAAACATTGTACAGTACCAAGTATTTTTTGTCTTACCAAAGGCTTCATATCTTCATTTTGGTTCTCCATGCTTGAAGTAAAATAAACGCGACACCGTTTAAAGGCAGAGCTAGCAAAACTTGGAGGAACAGGTACTTGTAGTTTCGCAGTCGGATTACGGTTAAGCGGAAAGCGTATCTCCGTGATGATTGATATTCGACATTTCGTCTCATTTTAATTCGTCTCTCATAGCTAATTCAAGTGGTAAAGTTATCAGTTACTTTGGTAGATGGATATGCTCGAGTACTGGTTAACCTTAAATGATCCAAGGAAATAGCGGTTAGGTAACTTATCGCTTGTTTGCTTTCAATGACATAGAAATTAGGCTAATCATTCATTCATTTTATAACAATGCAAGAATAGTCGAGTTTAACGTGTTCTCCGACAGCTCTTGTTTTTATATAAATATGCGATATTGATCACAACACTACAACGATACGATACATATACAGAGTTATAAATAGATACAACACATATTAGAAATACTGGTATTCTAACAACGTCGTATGTATTAATAGGCTGGTAAACGAAAATATTCACTCGGACAAATTGCAACAAAAACTGTATTTATACAGAACGAAAGTACATTGTATTAGTATCTCCCAAACCAAACTTGCAGACTGTGTTCCTCGGCAAAACAAAAATATTGACTTTTAAAAAAAACCAAAATACCCTATTTTATAATTTGAAATTTTGGACGGTTTAGCTCACCATAGTAAGAACTCTTCAGCGGGAGGTACAATGACGTCATCAAAATACGTCATAATTTCATGGCGGCGCCAAGTCAAAATATATAAACAACTGTTTGAAAGTGCCATTATCGATCAAATATGCGGGGTAAGTATCAATTATGTTTATTTTTAATGAATTCCGTGAAGTTTGTTTGTGTTTAAGTCTTGTATGTCTGCATAATTGTTGAACGTTGTTTCATGGTGAAATTTGAGGTAAGGTTGAATACGGTATAAACATGCATATTTTAGGATATTAAAAGCGTTAAACATTTGTATTAAACTAATAACTGTTCAAAATGAGCAAAATAACACTTACTTGAAGAAAAAAACGTACTTCTTGAGGGTCACATTCGTTCATTTTTCGAAGTATGGAAGCCCATTTTTGCCATAATTCTAAAAAACGTGTTAACTGACTACCAAAACAGGAGCTTATTTAATTACTGAATTCACAAGTTTTGACAAGTAACACTTTGTTTAGAATATGTTATGATTGTTTTTATATTATTGAATGTTTTTGTGTGTTATTAACATCATTATATTATAATAAAATCATATACAGGGTCTATGTAATTAAACGCATTTTTTCTTACATTGCAGGCTGAATATTGCGCAGATGTACGCCACACAAGCAACCATACATACCATGGATCACCAGCAGCAGTACATAAATATATCATTGTACGTGTACCTAAGTACCTATCTTTTATTAAACAACAATTTTGCAAAACAGACCGTTGCAGCACAATACAATAATAATAGTAAAGCTTGCTTTAATATTGATACATGTTATTACATTATAATATTATTGTAAAATCATCTTGAGGACCTTTGTAATTGAATTGTTGTTTATTTTCAGATGCTGAATACAGCTGCAGTGTATTATTGTATTCTGCACAACCAACAGTGAACCATACATCTCTTGGGATACCGGCAGCACAGCAGAGCTAACACATCGTACGTGTTTTGTACCAATCTAACCGAATAATGCACATAATATATTGTTGGACAAACAACAATCCCACTTTAGATATTTTTGATAATATTTTATAGACCAATACATCACAATACATACTGGTATAGAATAATTATAATCTATGCACTAATAATTGAAGAATGAAATCATGCTCTATACACACTTAAGAATGTAGACTGTCGAAACTGTCTCAATCAACTTCAACCTTATGTCTGCTGCATTCGTCTGTGAATGTTATTGCTACATATAATCATCACTTTTCTAGAATTTACCCAAATTGAAATCTTACAAATGGACGTTATTATTCATTTCAGATGGATGACTGTATTCTGCAACACACCTCTCTATGATCTTCCCACAGTGAAGCTACGGGATAAAGGCAGCAAGTCGATAAACGAAGCCAGTGTTGAGCGGCAAACAAACATAAATGTTATTCCTGGACAGGAAGTTCACGTGGACTGCAGAAGAGACTATATTCATAAACGCAACGTTATAGCTAGCAATTATGATATTAACAATAATGATAGTACTACTAAATGTTCCACAAGGTCATCGGGCGTATTTGGCTTTAAACATAAATGCATATTTTGTTCACAGGATGCAAAGTTTAACCATAGAAAACGGGGCTATGCTATTTTTCCAGTTAGAATTCTTCCTTTTAAGAAGTCCATTGAACGTGTATGTTCAGAAAGGAATGATCAGTGGGCCCATGACGTCTCTGGAAGGATCGCTAGCATAATTGATCTACCAGCGGCTGATGCATTATACCATCAGACATGCAGTGTCAACTTCAGGACAAATCGACAGCTTCCCAAGGAGTTTGAAACAGATGCCAGTCCTTGTAAAAAGCAAACAAAAAGCCCAGGAAGACCTGAAGCACCAGATACCACTGAAGCATTCAAAAATGTTGTGAGTTATATAGAAGAAAATGAGGTGTGTGTATTAACAATGTCTGAACTGATTCATTTGATGGAAGATACTTGTGGGGACCGTGCTTACTCATACAAACATCTGAAAAACAGGTTAATTGACCATTTTGGAGACTCTATATCAGTAACCACTTTCGGCAATACTGAAGCTAAGGTCACAATGAAACAAAAAGCATCAGAAATTAATCATAACTTCTCAAACGATACACAAGGGTTTTCGGAAAGCGAAAAAAGGAAAACAATTATAACTGCAGCAGCGAAGCTGATCAAGGCTGATATTAATTCAATCCAAGCAGAGACCATCAAGAAATTCTACCCATCATTTTCTTCTGTTTTGTCTACAAATGAAAATAAGGAGTTCATTCCTGCAAGTTTACAGACATTGCTGACAGTATTATTGTGTGGGAATGATACCAGTGTTAAGTTAGCATCAATTGGTCAAGCAATAATACAGGCATGCAGACCAAAGAGCCTACTGGCACCTTTACAGATAGGTCTAGGTGTTCAGTTTCATCACCACTTTGGTTCTAGGTACTTGGTGGATTTACTTAATAGTATGGGGTTTAGTGCATCGTATTATGAGGTTCAACGGTTCGAGTTAAATGCTGCAGCAACACTGAGCACAACTATCCCATCTTATTTCCCTGGAAAATTCCTTCAGTTTGTAGAAGACAATGCGGACCATAACGTTCGTACGCTTGATGGGCACGAAACATTCCATGGCATGGGGATTATAGCTTGTACATCACCCGGGTCCAATGTAAGCCTACCGATCCCTAGGGCAAACATTCAACTGAGTGAGTTGTCAGATATTGGAAAAATAACCATCAAATATTTCAAACACCCTGACAATCGAGCACCAGAGAAAATACATTTCCTTGACCTTGGGGAAGACAATGACTCAACAACAGAGGACTTCGATAATAGTCAGTTTGATTTATTCTCTAAAGTAATTTGGCCTTTGAAAGAAACACGTCCAAGCTGCTCTGGCTTTATGCAGATGTACATCAAGCAGGAATCTGATATGTACCCAGGCAAATCATCTGTAACGTTTTTACATATGATAGACATGAGTCCCTCTGATATGTCATGCATAAATTCGACCCTACACTTTGTATGCGAGCAATCTAGCAGGTATGGAGTTGCACCAGTCCTGACATTTGATCAGCCGTTATTTCAGAAAGCTACACAAATTGTATCTATGTCTGTTGGGTCGAGTCCACTTAAAAGTATCGTCCTCAGATTGGGCGCCTTTCACACTGAAATGAGTTTCCTTGGCTCTGTGGGCTTTATCATGTCGGGTTCTGGATTGCAGGACGTGCTTCAGACAATATATGCCCCAAACGCAGTGACACATATGATGTCTGGGAAAGCTATATCACGCGCGATCAGAGGACATTTTCTTGTTGATACGGCTCTACACGCAATTTTGCTAGCAAATATATACCCTACTATGCTAATGTCCTACAATCAAGACAATGGCAGAAGCAGTGTCAACGACGAATACGTACCTGATGACATAATATCAAAGTGTGATTCATTCCAGGGGGATGGCACAACTGAACACGAGACTTGATGCAGCACCACATTATTTCACATGGTAGATGAATCAAATGATTCTGAACACGCTGGCGAGACGTACATTGAAGGTTCCCTTTCAACCGGAGAAGTTCGACAGGAATGCACCAGCAGCTCTGAATCTCCTTTGGATGTAATGACCAGCTTATCAGAGACGTATGACAAACTTGAAAAAAACATTGTTTCCAATCATGAAGTGTGTCAAAGTGAAAGTTTGAAAGTGGTGTCTCAAAAGATCGTCGAACTTAAAGTAAAGTTACACAAACACAGAACAGCAGCATTATGGTTTCAATACATAGATATGATTGCGGTACTGAAACAATTTATACGTGCAGAGAGAACTGGTGATTGGATTGGACATCTAAATGCTCTTAGAAAGATGTTACCGTATTTTGCTGTATCTGGACACTATCTATATCTGAAATCTGCCTACGTCTATCTTCAAAATATGACAAGATTGGAACATGAGCATCCGGATGTACACCGACAGTTCTTACAAGGGAACCACACTGTCAGAAGAACAGATAGGTACTGGGGAGGTCTTTCTACCGATCTTATTATTGAACAGGTATTGATGCGATCATTGAAGATCACTGGAGGACTTACGAGGGGAAGAAGCATGTCTGAGGCTCAGCGAACGTTGTGGCTGTTATCTATGCCAGCATGTGCCGAAATGAATCTCGCCATGCAAGTTTTCAGTGGCACCAATTATGCTACCAGCGAGCAACACCAAGATACGTCATTATCACGCCGTAAACGGGACAGCCATGATGTAAAACAAGTTGTGCAATTCTTGCAAGCCCGATCTCCATTTGAAGAGGCAGATATATCTTTACGAAACATAGAAACTGGTGTTACAGCGGGTAAACGAGTCGATGTTGATGTGGCTTTTGACATAGGGAAGAAAATTATTCATGGCATGGTTGGACAACCCGTTGATGAATACGTATACAAAAGGAAAGGTCAAGCAGTATCACTAAGTGAACATAGCTCTATAAAGATAAATGATGAAACAGTAACCATTGATCCTCAACTTCTTTTTCAACGTTTAATTACAGTGGCCGATAGGTGTGATGAAGATATTTCGACCATATTCAAGTATGAATTGAGCACCAACCCATCTTCATTATTCGACAATACAGGTTTGCCTAGAGCTGCACAGAAATCTCAACTAGCTGATGCAATGTGGAAACTTGGAGATTGCAGCCCTGATCCAGAAATGCAAACAGAGTCGGTGTCTTATGTGATTGATGGGGGGTCTTTGTTACAGAAGATTCCGTGGCAGAAAAATAGCACATTTAGAATCATATGTGAACAATATTTTCAGTACTTGGCCCAGAAGTATTCGAGCACAACAGTAGTGTTTGATGGCTACTCCAATGGACCATCCACCAAGGATATCACCCACGTTCGCCGAAATACAGGAATAGTAGGCACACCAGTGAGATTTACAAACGACACACCCTTTCGATCAAGCAAAGATTCGTTCCTGAAAAACGTTGAAAACAAACAACTTTATATACTTGTTGGGGACTTACCTTAAAGAAAGAGGGATAAACGTTAGGTATGCAGAAAGCGATGCAGATATACTTATAGTCGATACAGCCGTAGAGCATGCTGAAATCACTACAACGTTTTTGATAGAAGACACGGATCTGCTTGTCCTTCTGTGTTATCATGCGAAGGACGCAATGAATATTTTGTTTAGGTCTGATACGAAGCAGACAAAATTAAAACGAAACAAAGTTTGGGACATTAAAAAAACACAGGCAATACTAACAAGACCTGTTTGTGATCTTCTCCCATTTCTACACGCACTCACGGGTTGCGACACTACCTCGCGAATCTATGGGATCGGCAAACCGCTGCATTGAAAAGGCTTTGTACGAGTCACCAGCTACAAGAGGTGGGGACACTCTTCATGACAAGTGAGACAAAACAAGAAGTAATGCGCAATGGAGAATTAGCTCTGATATTGCTTCTTGGTGAAAATACGGATCAAAATCTTGACGTAATAAGGTTCCAAAAATTCACTGCGAAGGTTATGACGAGTACATCGTGCGTTCAAGTCCATACACTACCACCGACATCTGCTGCAACAGCTTTCCATAGCCTTCGAGTGTATATTCAATCTCAAACATGGATTGGCGAAAAAAACCTGCAACCAGAAGACTGGGGTTGGCAGCTGAAGAATGAGGTGTACAGTCCCATTAAAAATAACATGCCTGTAGCACCCGCCAAACTGCTGAACGTTGTTCGATGTAATTGCAAAGCTAACTATGACAGTAAACGATGCTCATGTCGGAAACACGGTCTGGAATGTTCTTTTGGATGTGGAGCCTGTCGTGGAATTAGTTGCACAAACTCCCAAATGCCAGAATACGTTGAATTTACTTAGTTTTACATGCAATGTCAAGTTTTGTCTATTTTGTTGGATCTTTTAACATATGATAACTTGAGCCGCATCAAGCATTAAGGGTCCTTAACTCTTTCCATCATACGACAATCCTGCAACAAACAACTTGTTTGATTTGTCAAAACGTAGAAACTCTCTATAATTCAAATGATAACCTATGATCTAAAGTGGAAAACATTGTGTCAAAAGGAGAAATTGCACGTTTTATGCAATTTCTTCTTTTGCCACCATGTTTCAAAAGGCCGTCTGTTGTAGAGGGGTCAGAAAGCGTTTATATGAGGGAAAGGGTTAAAGTACGAAGGCACGAAGTTTTATTACCATTTGTTGATAATTGGAAAGATAGTGTTATTGTATTTGCATTCTGTATTACAATGTTTATCGGACAGTTCTGGAGTGATAGAATTGTACATACATTACGCGTGGATCAAATCTATTAATTAACGCATGTATGCTGAACCATAATTTAAACTGATCATTTTGAGGAGTTATATTTGAGATTTCATAATTAATGCAAATGAAATAATTATTAACACAAATAAATATTTGTCTGTTTCATTTTCGATTTTTTTTTGTATATTCATAATAGTGGGTGGGGTAATTCCCCCATCACAAAAGGAAAAAATGAATTATTTCTTACATTCAAATGCAAAGAATGATAAAAAAAATACCATTAAACCTATGTACATGTAAATAATGTATAAATTAAGGTAAAACATACCATAAATTATCAAAAAAGGTACCACAACACTTAAATATGTGTATGTGAGTGGTTATTAGAACATTTCGTTATGCCCTTAATATAAAGTCAATTTTCTCAGAAATGCCTGATTTGAGTGAATGCAACTTTCTCCCTGTATAACTACATATATTGTAGTTTACGAAAATAATAGAAACGTTTGTGTTGCAATTAGTCCGAGACATGATGCTACGCAAGATTTCGTTTACCAGCCTATAATACTTTAAATCTACTTTATACTGAGTTCATAACATATATAACTTTGTAATTATTATCGAAAATGTATTATTTAACACTTGCACAAAGCTGTTTTTTATTTCAGTACAAAAAATGTCAAATAACCTGTTGCAAACAAAGGAGTTTCGATTGACATATATATACAAAGTATGCATATTGAAAAGGCAGGACTTAAATGCTATAAATAGACCTAGCACACGCTCTGTCACACACAAGTAAATAAATGTATTTATAACACCAAATAGGGAACATTTCTATGTACTAATATTGGTTTAAAACGAAGTCTATCGTGTTGTACACTGCCTACTTAACGTATGAACAAACCTGTTTTTTTATTTCAGCAGGTATCTAAACAAACGCTAACCAAATTGAATTGGGGAAAATACAGTTTGAGTGTTGAATACTGCAGTGAAAATAATACAATTCATCATGGCGATTCCTGGACGACTAACAGAAACTTCGCAACGCCGACTGAAATGGTTATATGTTATGTTCGCCTTAGTTTTGGCGTTTAACATGTACGTAGTGTATTCCTACTTTATTGAGCCGTTTGTTCGTGATCCATTCTTGCGAACTTGGAGATTTCTTCGGATCTGGATAAACACTGAACCCTTGACGGTGCTCTTCTCCGCAGTGTTCGTCTTCTTAAACCTGTGTCTGTACGTCTGCGCAGGGTTTATACTCGTATCTGTAAGTATAATGCTATTCCTTCATCACATCTACTAGGATAAGTATGACAACTGCTACTGTTATTTGAATTGCTACTTATTTTACCCGTTTTATTTTTGAATGTGGTTTAACGCCATTTTCCAACACATTTCTGGTTATATGTGGCATATCAAGTTTTGATGGTGGAGATGAATGTCAGTGACTAGAACCAGCGCCCTTCCGCAAATCTCAGGATCGAGCGGAACTTGAACCTAAAACCTTAGTGATGGTAAGTGATCACGAGACGGCACCTTAGACCACTTGGCAATGCAGGACCCTCCTCTGTTTCATTCTCTTAATTATGTGATTTGTGTTCTTTTCTGTTTTGCTTTAAATTCGATGCAAATATTTAAGATTGTTGAAAAACTGGTAAACAAAAAAACCCAACACATTTGGAACATTTGCACAAGGCGTGTTAAATACGAGAAGTCGTATTTATCGAGTGAGTGAGGTTTATACGCTTAAACTGCGTCTATTCAAATTTTGTTACATGATTCAATACACATTTAGTATAATGAATTTGTTAATTATAGTGTAATTGATAACATACCGTACACGCGGTATGAAAAGCCTTGTGCCGGCAGGATGGTTAAACGATTTGAACACGCGATAGTTCACGGTCAGGAAACTCTGTCACAACGTTAAATGATTTGCGTCGACAGTTATTAACAACTTCACGTCGATCTGATGCGGGAAAACACGGCATATTTTGATATCTATAGTCAAGTATTTACTGGATACAGATATAAATTTAAACTTTTTAACATGATTGAGTTTAATCTAATATTAATAAGTATTTCAAAGCGACAATCGATCATGTGTTCATAAGAAAAGGTTTAAAACGCACGAATTAACAAATGTATATAAAACGAAAGTAGAAGTGAAATTGTCAATAAAAACACTAATCAGTTAACAATACCATTGATAACTGTTGTAGAGGAATTTTGTTAAAAAATGGTTATAATTAATTCACTTTTACTTATACAAAGTCAGAAATAATGTTTGAAAAAAATCGTCATGTGTCAGGTTTGTGTCGATGTTGATTTAAATGTCACGGATTCTCCCCTACAGGGTCACAGCTTCTTGTCCGACACTATTGGCAGGACTAGACATATCTTCTGTCGATTCCTCGCTGTATTGTGATCTGAATGTACGCCTATTATTGATAACATGGCCTATAGTAGGCCATCCAAACACAGGAAACAAACTTTTGATGGCAAATTTGAGTAGAATTTGGCATTCATGCTTAATGTCTTCCTTGGTATTTATACAAACCTGTGAGGGTGGATGCCAATCATAAAATCGCCTCATAATCTCAAAATTAGGTCAAAGGTCAACTGGGTGCAGTAATTGATATATAGAATTAAGGAAACTGTCTTGTTAAAATATTTGTTTATTTATTGAACTGAAAACTATAGAAATACGTCTGTTGTAAGCAACTACAAGGAAAATGAAAAAAAGATGTTAAAAATTGTGTTGTCAAATTGAGGTCAAAGGCCAAAAAGTGGGTAAAATTTTGAATTTATTGTGAAATGCAAGCTTCTAATTATTAGGAACAGGCAAGTATTTTAAATCAAACGAAGTGAATACATAAACAAACCTTATGAGAAATTAAAAGCATATTAAAATAGAAGGAAAGAGCTTCATGAGGTCACAATAAAAGTCGGACAAAACTATTAGCGATATAGAAATATTTAATATTCTCTGATATTGTTCAATAAAGAAAGCTAATGATCTATAGTCATTTTTAATTACACTAATATACTAGTAAATACGTTGTTATATAATAAGGATATTTGTTAGAATGCAGAAAGTAACTTTTCGGATAGCGTGTATTCCAAAAGCCTGAATCATAGTGTGACTATCAATGACTATGTATCATTGCAGTGAAGAATTGGGAAAGTCATCAAGTTAAAATCACTTCATATTCAGAGACATTCAATAATTCAGTCTTTGTGGTAGAATTCCTAAATCATACAACCCTAGCAACTGGCAGAGGTACCAAGGACAACTTGTGTTTCAGCACAAAACCAATATCTACATTTCAGCTAGCATTTACAGCTGACAAAGATATGTTTAAACATTTTAATGTTTGATAGACTCTGAAGTAGTTTTCTGTCATCTTTAACAACATGAACTTTCTGCATGTTTGAAACATCATATATCATTGCAAATGTTTTGTTTTTTTTCTTCAAAGGATCATACTCAGAAAATGTCAAAAGTATCCATATGGTTGATCAAAACTTGAACATCAGACTCATCAAGAGCAGTTCCTAAAGGCAGACAATCATATCTGGTGTAGGTATGGTCTTCCTCTGCATCACTTTCTCCTTATAGTGACTTCTCTAACACATCTGACTGAGTTGCCAAAGAAACACAAAATTTGTCTCTGGCTTGGTCGTTTTGTGTGGTTCCTTTTTTCCTATTGTTCATGTTACAAATGTTTTCATCCAGCTTGTTGCTTGGTCAGTGTTCAGTGATTTTGCTCCTTTTGACTATAAAAATCCTATCTTTAAATTTCCCACACATATCTGGTGCTGTCTTTCGAGAGACTTCATATCATCTAAATAAACAGGTCTTGATTGCCGCATACAAGTTTTTTTTTTAGAATGGATGACTGATCTGCTGTGATAAGGGTGTTGCTTTGACAAATATGATTTGAAATTTCTTCAAATATATTGATAACAGTAGTAAATGTGTTCAGTTTATCTAAATAGGATTGTAGTATTGGAAGCATTCCTATAGTTGTCATTGGCAGTATATCTGGACTGCTTAATTCATTGTAAGTTCTCCAAGTCGGAACTGTTTGCATAGCATTTTGACTATTTTGCTAAAAATCTATTCAAATATTCTGAATATATGCTATTTAACGTGTTTCATTATTGTGTGTGTACCAACTACTTGTATTTATGCTGTCAGGTCCATGTATTGGATATAGCCTACCATCATTGCTTTATCCAATTGGATAGTTTCCATAGTATCAGCAGAAGCATGTTTACCCAATTACTAAGTTATGGTATTAGTACCCACATAATATTCTCTAGAGTTTGACTGTATTTCCCAACCACCATATTGTGCTGTTAACTATGTTTCTTTCATCTAACGTGGTTTCAACAGCACCAATATTATCACAGGACATAAACAGATCATATCCATTTTCGATATACATCCCAAGACTGTCATTTGCAATTAAGTTGTCAATTCTACTGATAATATTTATAACAGTGTGGTTCACAGCATGGAAAAGACTGACACTTATTTCAGAACGAACTGTCTTGTGAAGAGCATGTCCAAGGCCAACATCTTGAGATTGTGTATGCCGTTAGATACGTCAAATACTATATCTCCTGCGCTAGTATACAAACGTAACAGTTCTCTGCATAAGTTCTGACTTAGCATTGCCATCTAGAATAATTGTCATACCACCAAATAGCAGGCGAGATAGAGAAAGAACTTTCCAGGAATTACCTTGTCTACATAACCATGTCTATTCCTTCCCGAAGGGAATCATGCCTATCTCACCTCTTACTTGTTGAGCAGCTGTCAACACTTTCCTGTATAAGTATACTTTCATATGGTTCTAGAATACTTGAAACATTATCAGATAAATCAGTATATGACCCAAAATCAGACGCATATATGATGGTCTAATAAACTGTGCTTTGGGTCAGTAGCTTTTTTGACGTCTTCATAGAACGATCCTCATATTTGCTTGGAACAGTCTGATTTAATACCCGCTTCCTTGTAATATAGCTTCTCCAGTCGCCACCAATAAACACCGGAGCTAAATCCTCATAATTCTGTCATTACTGTATCATCTTTGATAGTATCCTCATACTTCATAATTTGTTTTTTAAACTGAGACAGACATTTAAGAATGTATTTTACTTCGGACGCAAGAAGTTCATTTACAGCCGCAATACATATTCTTGAAAAATATCACTCTTACACAGTGTAACTGTTTTATATCTTCCGACTGAAATAAAATACAACTCGAATCAGTTGGTAATATTTTGCTAAAGTTGCTGAACGGACAGGAGCATCTTTCAACTCTTCTTCGACACTACTAGTAAAGGTCCAGGAGATCCCATTTTTCTTTTTAGTTTATTAATTTTGTTTTTGGAAGTGAATACACTATAACAAATTTTATGCCATAAAAAATTTCAATCAAGTGTCACGATCAAAACTTCTATACTCGAGGTAACAAGTAATTTTCTCCGAATCTCAGATACTTTGTGTGGCATCTTTATATATGGTAGGACAAGTTTTACGTACAATTAAGGTAATTTGATTACATCATAACATAAACTCTATTTCTTTTACATTTACTTTTAATCCAAGGTATATATATTCGTAATTGTTATTTCTCCTTAAATCGCATTTCAATTGGAAAAGAATACATGATAAAAAAATATGTACCAGTGTATTATCGTATTGTAAAGAACATACGTACGTCCAAGCGAACACTTAATTTTAAGAGTTAATTTAAGTATTTATCTTCAAAGATATGTATAAAATTCAAAGTTAATAACAAATTGCAGATTTGCAATAAACAACAACTACTGAAATTGTCTACATTTTAAATGTACTTATTGAACTTTCGACTCGTATAAAAACAAGCAGAAAGACAGACATGCTTCAATATCGTTTAAATAGATGCTCCATTGTCCTTTACACTGTTTCATTATTAACTTTAACGATCACAACTATCATAATGTATATGAATTCTAAAGTTTGATGAGCACAGCCAATTCTGACAAGATAATCAAACTGGCAAAGTTTGTATTTGAGATGTTTAATGAAAGAACTCTTTGCCTCCAATCTTAAAACAAAATGTCTTAAAACATAATGACTTGAATTAAATCTCGAAATTATGTATTACTTTTTTCTTTTTTTCAATATTTGAAATAAGATAGACACTAACATTTACCACAAGCAAAACAACAGAACAGTCAATACGCTATAAAAAAAAAAAAAAAAAAAAAAAAATATATATATATATACATATTGCATTAATTTTATCAAAACTGTATTGAAATTATAATGTTCGTATTATGAATGTTTATTTGTTACATTCCACGTTTACCATGTGTTTAAAAATGTATTATGGGCCGGAGGCCTACATTACTAAAAAAAAATATTGTTTATTTGTCTATATTGTCTAATAGTCTATTACCAACATGTCATTACAGAAAAAAATAAATAAAACAACATAATTGTAACATTAGTGACAATAATTTATGTACAATACTGTTTTGTTAATTTTTGCATCTGATTGACCTTTGACCTAAACTGTGACCGTAAAACACAATTTCATGAGTGGCATCCATCATCACACGATGCTATACATATTGGGGAATAATGTTATGGTACTAAAACATTTCTACTAAAAATTGCCATCAAAAGTTAAAATAAGGGTCATTTTGCTTTTTGGATGGCCTACTACTATTTTCACAGGCAATAAAATAGATCAGATAGAACATTCCATTTTACATAGAGTGTCAGTACCGTCAGAAGATGTTGGTCTTTTTCCTAAGCCAATGAAATCGTCCCAGGAAAAGAATGTGGATCAACAAATAAGCCGGTTAGATGTACATGGAATTTTTACTAGCCAAGTAATTTCTTGTCTAAACATGTGTTTTGGAAAAAAATTGAAATGAAGTGTGTTCAAAAACCGTGTCAAAGTATCTATTCATGTGAACAGTGTAGGGTCACCACCATCAGTAGCGGAAATTACAGTAGGCATGTGGCATGTGTACACAACGGCAGAACATATTCCGGTCACTCGTGCGACCGCAAGTATAAGCGCACTGTTTGATTTAAAAGAAGACAAGCGTTCACAACATCTACATATACTCGGATGATATGTGAAAAGTCAAATACTTTATGAAATACTTTAAATATGCACAGGTCAAAGTATCGTAACTGGACCGACAACACCCACCATAACCACAAAAATATAAACACAAATCTTGTACTTGTGTGTTTGATTTGATGTTCATTTGAAAAATTATAAATATATATGATATTATTTATGACATGTTTTTTTCTTCAAATAAACATAATTCCATAAATACAAGATTTATTTTTGTGTGTGTCCAAGGTACGATACTTTGACCTGTGTAAATAAGCACATTTCCAGAACCCCAAGTGTACTTGATGTCATCACGTTACACTAACTTGTCTTTCGTGTTTTTCCTGCAGATCATAACGTAACCAGATGAGTTTTAATAATCCCGAACAATTTGAAATCAGAATCTCCAACTTCGGCAGTTGATTGAGAACAAGACATGCATCATTCGATGGGCTGAATAAATACTAGTAAATATCCAAGAGCGTTGTCGAACGATTTTGATAATATTTAAGTTGATCGTCCTCGGCCTATTACGGCGATTAAATGAAACTAGATAAATACATCACTCAAAGTGTAACTTGATAAATACATAAAAAAGTGTCAATTTGTCCCTAAAGTGATTCGTTATAATTATGTATAGTTTTAAACTGCCAACGGAAGTCTCGCAAAACACGACTATTGCTTTTTGGAAGGAAGTACTGAAGTATTGTTTTGCTTCGGGGTCGGTTCTAACTTTCACCGACTTAGTCTGTAACGTAACGACAGCATTCCTTTTTGATCTAGTATTATATGCCGGACAGCCTCCATGCGAAACCCATTGTGTAAATGGCGATATTTGCATAGGGTTGCATTATTCTACAATGTTAAAACTATCGACAATGTGTTCGTGACATTGAAATAAGAATCGACACGCTTCCGTTACGCTGTCGTCACAAAGCTGTGACATTTTAAAAATTAGAAGTTTATATAACGGATAAATGCGTGTTATGGCATTACGAAAAACTTAGCAATAAAAGTGACTACAATTATTATTAACGCGCTGGTTGTGATTTGATGTGGTAGTTGTGTCAGTTATTAACATATATAAAAAAGCTCCATTGACAGAAATGCAATTAAATTGCTTTTGAACTTGAAGAAAAAGTCATTAAATGTTCGAATCACTCTATGTGTGACAGAGTTCCCTGGCCGTGATAGTTGGCAAATATCAATATTAACATAACAGGAGGTTGCCAAAACAAAATGAAGGGTCATTTATTTTTAAACTCTGCTGTCCAAGGGCCAGGTCCCTACATTATCCTAAAACTTTGTTTTGTGTTATTCTTTGACATGCCAAAACGGATTTTGTATATTTATACAAAAATAAATCCCGATAAGCGGACTATAGTTATTCCTCAGCAACATATTTTTCTATAGAAATTAAACTTGGATGTATAGATATTGACCTAGTTGTCCTGCAGTGCCTTTTGCACTCGGTTTCAATATTATTTTTGTTGCTATGGGGAAAAATAGCCAACATTACAAAAATTGCTGTTTTCGGAACATAACACCGTTCAAAGTAACGTAATGAAACTTGTACATATATCAATCTTGTGACCTAGTAGTGCCTTTTGGTGTTAGGGAGTTTATATTTTCAATATGTTTGAAAACAAATGTCCAAAATATCAAAATTCACCGTTTCCGGAGCACAACTCCAACATCGTTCTCGGTAACTTCACGATACTCTGTACACATGTCAACGTAGTGGGCTGGGATATTGACGACTACGTAACGTATTGTTTACATAGGAATACTATACGAAAAGGGAACTAAAAACATTTCCATTTCAGAGCAAATAATGTTGTCTAGTATGAGTGCTGCTTCTACACAAAGGGTTTTGTTGTTAAATTTAAAAAATGACATCACTTTTAGCCAGTAAAGTGTCGTCTTTAGGGCTCTGTTTTTAAAATAGGTCTAGACAGAAGAACAGTTGGTCAAATTGATTTTATATCACAGTCACCCTTTTTCTTCGTTTATATTTTTTACTATAATGACAAAAACGATATATTTTACAAACCACATGCATATCAGAATGTATTTTTAATCTGTTGTCGGTTTGTGTTTTTCTTTAAATTTGTTACCATCATGCAAACATTTATAAACTGGCGTTGAAGTTATCTATTACATTGCTTGTCCTGAAAATATTGAACAATGATCAGTTTCTTTCTAGCTCGCCGGAACGAATGTCCAATGAGAGCTATTGCCATGACTCCGACGTCGGCGGTGTCGTCTGTAGACACCCAGGTTAACTTTTGTGTTAAAGTGTATGCAACGCAACCACTCAGACAATAACCATAACTCTGGATTGCATTTTGGCAGAGTTATGGCCCTTTTTGGACTTTTGACACCCAGGTTTAAGTTTAAGATATCTATACAACCACTCATTGGATATGAATGAAACTTTGTATGTGTGTTAATCATCAATGAAACGCACAGATAAGAACCATAACTCTGGATTGCATTTTGGCAGAGTTATGGCCCTTTTTTTACTTAGACACCCAGTTTAAACGTTTGCATTTAGTTGCGTTTAAGTTTAAGATATCTATGCAACCACTCATTGGATATGATTGAAACTTCGCATGTGTGTTCACCATCATCGATGGTACACAAAGCGATAAGAACCATACCTCTGGATTGCATTTTGGCAAAGTTTTGGCCCTTATAGGACTTAATTTTTCAGGTTAAAGTTTTTATCAGGTAAGATATATATGCAACCGCTCATTGGACATCAATGAAACTTCGCATGTGTGTTCACCATCATCAATGAAACACACAGAGACAAGAACCATAAATCGGGGTTGCATTTTGGCAGAGTTATGGCCCATTTTTTAATTAATTTTTCATGTTAAAGTTATTTATCAGGTAAAATATCTATGCAACCAGTCATTGGATGTGAATGAAACTTCGCGTGTGTGTTTACCATCATCGATCAAACACACAGAGATAAGAACCATAACTCGTGGTTACATTTTGGCAGAGTTATGGCCCTTTTTTGACTTAATTGTTCAAGTTCAAGTTTTTTATCAGGTAAGGTATCTATGCAACCACTCATTGGATATAAATAAAACTTCACATGTGTGTTCATTATCATCGATGGAACACACATCACCGTCATCGATAGAACACACATAGACAAAAACATAACTCGGGGTCGCATTTTGGCAGAGTTATGGCCCTTTTGGACTTAATTTTTCGTCTGTAGACACCCTGGTTAAATTTTTGCGTTTAGTTGTGTTTAAGTTTTGGTTTGCCTCCAATCTCAATTTTTGCATGGATGGTGAGTTTTATCCCATCGGCGAGCTTCGTTGTCATCTGACAACTATTATTATACACATTCTAGTAACCTTGCTTATTATTTGGGTAACCTTATCGGTCCTATATACGTGTATTTACTTAATATGGTTCAGTGTTCTTTCAAACACGGATTTGTTCTAATGATAATAAATACTTTTTTCACTCCGATGACATTTTGACCAGCTTGTTTTCTTAAAAGCTTATTTTACTCTAATGGTTCATGTATGTTTCAGCCCTTGGTCAGATTTATCTCTGAGATTGTGAAACGTTTTGTACCCTGGAGAATCAAGCGTCGGTCGTGGTGTTTCTGCAACTGCTCCTGCAGACGCATGAAGCAAATCCTTCACAGTATTCATGACACGCATTGCAACTGGGAGCCTCAGAATCCAAATACACTTGATGAAAAGACAAAACGCTGCATCAACATAATATTGGATAGTTCTAAGGATACGCTTAGTTCTCCGGATATGATATATCGGTTAGTAGGGAGTTCGGCAGATGGTCTAGGTAAGCCTTATACACTGGATTTGAAAAATGGTTACTGGGATCCAGCTGGAAAGTTTTTCATCCGCTTTTTCTGCTTCTGTTGCCCGTGTTCTACGTCGTATACTAGTCTGCGGACAGACTTCGACATCGTATTGGAATCTGTAGGTACAGGAGCAGGCATTGGTTCTGCATTTAATTTAGACACCGAGTATGATGGTTCTCCTGGTTTCACGCGATTAGTGCACAAAGTAGATGTTTCACAAAATCCCTGGCAAAACCTTTGTAAAATTTTTGAAGATAAAACTTATCTATCCTCTACTAAAGTACGTGCTGCCATATATGACATCGTAAATTCAACATCCGAATCCGTTTTGCCAGCCTCTTACATATTCGGCGTCTTTAAACATTTGCCGATTATTGAGCTAGAAGAAAAGGGCCCTGCCGTTAAACTTGCAACGTACCCTCTCGGCCAGGCATGGTACTGGAATGAAGACCAGAAGTTTGTAACATTCGAAGGAGATTTCGTGTTTGGAATTCATTGTTACCAGCCCTGGCCCAAATGTGCTACTGGGTGGACGAGCCGGCCAAAACCGTTGTTGACTCCTGAAGAAGTGAAGCAAATAACAGAGAGTGGATTTGTCGTTGTTGCCAAAGCATCCCACAAAACCTCCCAACTGAACGATGATGTTGAGTGGCATATTTCGTTTCCGCATTGTGAGTCATACATTATTAATCGGATGCCGAAAGTTGCAAAAGCTTGCTTCCTTGCGCTTAAACTGATCTTGAAGAACCATCTCGTTTACCACTGTGAAGATCTGAAGACCTACTATCTGAAAACCATCCTTCTTTGGGAGCTCGAAAAGCACCCGCAGTCTTACTGGGATCTGGACAACATTGAAAAATGTTTCAATTGCTTGCTGGATAGTTTGATAAACTGTGTGAACTACAAACAATGTCCCAATTATTGGATCGAGTCATTAAACCTTTTTGAGAATGTTGACAAGAAAGATCTTAGCGCTCTTGTTAATGTGTTGCAGAACATAAGGAAAAACCCTGCTCCATACATAGAGGATGTTGGAAGTTTGTGGTGTTAGATAATGTTTTCGCAGCAGCCAGTCAGTCAAATATGTTATAATTGATAGAATTATTGCCTATGGGGTTTGAAGCTTTTGCAAGTCCAGGGGCTAGGGTATATAGTGGCCTTGGAAGGGAACTTTGAGTTTTATATACGAATATTATGGGGAAATGAAAAATGTCCATTTTCTTTTCAATACCGATTGATAGTGTTATATCTGAAGCATTGTCTAGTTTTAGAAAATTAGATTTGGTTCAACAAGGAGGACAACAAAAGGGTTGAATTTCAAAAGTCTTCCACTCAATAATCTTTCTGTCAAATGTGTTCATATATGATATAAATTATCTTTACATCAGCAATTGAAGATTCTGGGATATATAGGGACCCTGTAAGGTGACTTTTACTTTTACATAGGAATATTATGGGGAAAACGGATATTTTTGCATCCATGTCACTGTGAACAAAAAAAATAATTCTACGAGTGGGTGATTGAAGTTTTGACAAATCAAGGGACGGAGATGTATAAGGTTCCTGTACGCTGAATTTTACAGATGAATGGTATGGAAATATAAAGTATTTTCTTTTCATAATAAGTAATTAATATTTTGTTCAGTAAGGATGTAGTGGGGTATTTATCCATAAGAGATTAAGGCGACCCCCATAGAGGATTAATATTGTGAAATTTCAAAAAAATGCTATTGCCACTATATATGAGCTAACTGAGCGTCATCAAGCCCTATTGGGTCATATGATTGGGCTTGGAAAGGTGGTGGGGACAATAACTATATCGCTGCACAATACCCATTTCGATAAGCTGTTGTTTGGTGCGTTGTAGCTGAGCTGTCGGTCACCTCTAAGTGTAAACAATTCCTTTAAGTACTTGTTTATATTTGAAGAAGTGATTGTTTGGAACAATGCAAATGGCTCTGCAACTGACATTACATCTTCATGGATTCCTTAGAGGAAGTGGTGAATATAGATTCAAATGCCTTATTGTTCCCGGTCTCCTATGCGCCATAGTTTTCCTTTCCTACTAAATGATTTAAGAAAATCACATGAAAGGATGTTGGGTATGTGTAGATTAGAGAAAATTGGTGCTCAGTCAGAAAATCTAGTGTCGAATAACGATGCCCTTAATCGTGTGAGCAAATCTAGTGTCGAATAGGAAGATTGAATGTCATGAAAGTATTTGAGTGTTGATCAAGAAAATTAAATGACGAATAAGAATATCACATGTCAAGTAAGGATTTTGATTATATATAGATTGGAAAATTAAGTGCCATGTAAGAAAATTAAGTATCGAGTAAGTATTTTCTGTTATTGAGTGAAAAAAACTAGTGTGGTAAGGAAATATGGTGTCGAACAGAAATTGAATTGAAGTAAGTATATAGACTTTCAAGTAAGACAATCAAATGTCGACTACATAAGAAAGTCAAGTATCGAGAAATAAAATTGAATGTCGAGTAAGAGTATGGACTATCAAGTGTCGAGTACATAAGAAAACCAAGTGTTGAGAAAGAAAATCAAATGTTGAGTAAGAAAGTCAAGCATTGCATAAGAAAATAAAGTATCGAGTAAGAATACGAGGCGTATATTATCGGTCTACCAAGGTATTAATAAAACATGTATGAAGATGAACGAAAACAACATAGATCTATAGCTCTAAGTGTCAATAATAGATATCGAGCAAAACAAATTTAAGTGTCTTATAAAAAAATAAGTATAAAATAAGAACATCACTTGTCGAGTAAGGATGTTAAGTATTGTATAGATTAGAAAATCGGGTGCCCAGTTAGAAACTTTATTGCCAAATAAGGCTGTTGTGTATCGAATGATACAACCTAATATTGAATAACAAAATATAGTGTTGAATAAGGAAATGAGTGTTGAGTATCAAGAATGGAAATCAAATGTTTAATTAGACAATCGAATGTTGAGTAAGGATTTTGAGTATCAGTATTGAAATGATTTAACAATTTTTCTATAGAAGTATAAAATGAAACGATCAGTTAACATAGTCACCTTTTCCTCCTGGTAGGTTAATAAGTACTCAAGCACTTGTCTGCAACTGACAACTTCCCCACTTGATCTGATGGTGAGAGACGAATGATAATGGTCAACGCAATGTCGTATAGCAGTCATCACGGGGACTTTGACCAGGCGGGGATTTGGCCTCGTGACCTTTGTATTGATAATCAGAAGCTCTACCAACTGAGCTAATCTCGTACAATCCAATACACTCTATTTAAAGACACAACTGGTTAATCCCAGGAAACAGTGGTTAGGTTAACTGATCGTCTGTTAGCCCTCGATGGCATAAAAATGACGTTTAATATTCAATCGATCATTCAAGACACAAAAATCACAATAACTTTGCTTTCTACAACTGATGCCACTTCCATTTTTTCTAGTATTGGTGGGCTAGAGAAGCTTAGTCGGACGCCCGTCTCATACCCAACTTTCGATATCAGTGTTGCATGAAAATCCGAGGTTTTTACTATAAAACAAGAATGACGATTTTAGTTTAATCTTCATAAATCAATAACCGTTTAAAATATCAAATTTGTACTTATTATAAAATGTCCTCTACAAATTGGTTATTTTTTCATAATTCTAAATTAATTTTTGGTCCTTTTTAATATTAAAGACAATCAACCAATTTATATATTCTATACAAAATGAAGAAAAATTTCTCCAGTACCATATTTCAACCACATCATTCCGAATTTGTACTTGTCAGCATAACAAGATATTGTATTAAGCTTTCCAATGATTTAATTCAAATAAAATAATAGTTTATCTCTTTGGTCCATTTTACACTCTTTTAGAAACACTAATATATTTCTTTTACATGTCGGCAACCTTCGGAATTTCTCGTGATTGCACATATTCTAAATTACCGCACGGTAATTTATATCTTTGATTTGACGCCCTCCCGGGGACATTATTGCGGACATGTATTTCTCGTCTTTTCATGAAGTTAAAAAGCCATTGAAATTGTTTTATGAGGTAAAATATATACAAGCACATTTCTTAAAATTAAAAAAAAATAAATTCTATGGTCATTGTATTTCTTTATATTTTCTTTATTTCTTTATATTCATATTTTCATGTATTTTATTAAGTATTAAGAATTAAAAAGGATGTTATTAGGCATAAGACTTTAGAAGGAATAAATTACTGTTATTATAAAAAAAATGAATCGATACTTTTATCAAATCTTTCTGTAGAACATTTCTTCAAACACTGGTGTTTTACGTTTCGCGTAACGACGTAGAATTACTTAATATTGTATAACAATTAATGGCAGCCCTCCGTCTTAAGTTTTCATTTTGTAAATGCCAATTAGTACATGATACATTTTTTAATTAGTTTGTACATCTGGTTCTATTAATCAATGAGCAATTACCAGGTGAGTGTGAGGTGTGACAAATGTTGCATCGGTCACATTTCGCAATATTCATACTGTCTGTCCTGGAGGTTACCTACTTTGTTGTTTCCTGTATTGTCTCTCTAGTCTCTGTCTAGCATATATGATCAAATGTGATACTCGTTTTTTTAAATGATTTTCTAAATTGACGCGATAGTGCCCATAATATAATTTCAGTTTCTTTATAAGTTACAGTTTTAGTGCACATTTTAAATAGAATTACAAGAAACTGTTATTTTAATTATACATTTTCTTTAAATTTCCTATTTATAAATGATTTTAATCCTATTGGAATTTAAGTAAATTGTTCATCTGATCCTTTTAATCCTTTTAAGTAAATGCTGGCTGATATTTACTGATTGGATGACAGTTTTAATATTTGGGAATTAAAGGGAAGTGGCAAATGTCCTAGGGGCAATTCTCCACTGGCTGTTGGCGACAGAGTGTACATAAATAATATATATTGTGATGGTATATTGCATGAACAATATGTTTAAATTATGAACATTTGCTTTAATATAAATCGTATCTTGTAATATTGTAAAGACTATTGTTGGCATGGTAAATGTATATAAGTGAGGCGCATATATATGCACTATTATATAATATTTTGTACTTCTTTCTGTAATCCTATAAATATAGGAGGTACGTTTAAATATATTATCACATGCTTGATTAAATGAGAAAGAGAGCAATAAATATGATGATGATTGTACTAATGTGAGTATACTAATGATGATTGTGTATAAGTAGTTCGGTTTTATCATATCCTTTACAGAAGATGGACCAATATAAGAGACATATAAATGTGAATTAAGTTACTGCCAATATTATTTAGCGTTAGTGTTTATGTTGAAGTTTTATTTATCATCGCGCTTTGAACCAGTGATTTTGGCGAGCAAATCTGTATTCTGTTTCTTCCGAAACGAGAAAAGTCAAAACCAGATAAAATTGAATTAAAGATTTTTACCGACCATAAATCATATACACGCATGACTGCTTTGCCCCTAGGCGGATAACTAGGGAATACATTATAGCTCCATATAGCTAATCATATACACGCATGACTGCGTTGCCCCTAGGCGGATAACTAGGGAATACATTATAGCTCCATATAGCTAATCATATACACGCATGACTGCGTTGCCCCTAGGCGGATAACTAGGGAATACATTATAGCTCAATATAGCTAATCATATACACGCATGACTGCGTTGCCTCTAGCCGGATAACTAGGGAATATAACTAAGGAATATTTTATAGCTCCATATAGCTAATCATATACACGCATGACTGCGTTGCCCCTAGGCGGATAACTAGGGAATACATTATAGCTCCATATAGCCAATCATATACACGCATGACTGCATTGCCCCTAGGCGGATAACTAGGGAATACGTTATAGCTCGATATAGCTAATCATATACACGCATGACTGCGTTGACCCTAGGCGGATAACTAGGGATTATTTTATAGCTCCATATAGCTAATCATATACACGCATGACTGCGTCGCCCCTAGGCGGATAACTAGGGAATACATTATAGCTCGATATAGCTAATCATATACACGCATGACTGCGTTGCCCCTAGGCGGATAACTAGGGAATACAATATAGCTAATCATATACACGCATGACTGCGTTGACCCTAGGAGGGTAACTATGGAATACATTATAGCTAATCATATACACGCATGACTGCGTCGCCCCTAGGCGGATAACTAGGGAATACATTATAGCTCGATATAGCTAATCATATACACGCATGACTGCGTTGCCCCTAGGCGGATAACTAGGGAATACAATATAGCTAATCATATACACGCATGACTGCGTTGACCCTAGGAGGGTAACTATGGAATACATTATAGCTAATCATATACACGCATGACTGCGTCGCCCCTAGGCGGATAACTAGGGAATACAATATAGCTCGATATAGCTAATCATATACACGCATGACTGCGTTGACCCTAGGAGGGTAACTATGGAATACATTATAGCTAATCATATACACGCATGACTGCGTCGCCCCTAGGCGGATAACTAGGGAATACATTATAGCTCGATATAGCTAATCATATACACGCATGACTGCGTTGACCCTAGGAGGATAACTAGGGAATACTTTTTTTCACATGTGGCTATAAGGCGGGTAACTTTTGACACACGATAAAGAAGGTCCTTAATTGAGTTGATGCCCCTGATAACGCGATAAACGTACTTGAGCCACTTTATTGGACATGATTAGCTAGGGCTGACTATCGAGGCCAACTATCGCGACAAGTAAGGCATTTAGTTATGCATATCTGTTTTGTGTTTCTGTTTGACGACCAAATTGTATCCCTTTTCATTGTTAGAATGACAAAACTTGTCTGCATTTCTTCACATAAACTGTAAAGGATCGAGCTTAAACATGCCTTTGTACAGCTACTTTGCATTCCGCATAAGTGAGTTTTGGCAGAGTTATGGCCGATTATATTTTCCGAATAAAAAATAATGCCCGTGCTCCTCACCACAACCAACGACCATGTTTTGAAAAAAAAAATTTGTGATTGACGTGAAAACATGATGAGCATTTTATACCAGTTATAATTGTAGTCCCGTCACCAGTCCTGAAACTCTCCAGTTTTGAACATTAATATTTAAGATAATTCTAACAATTGTTCACATATTTTGTCCACGAAAAGAAATTTTAACTCATTCATTTTCATTTACCAATAATTATCAAAATAATATACAATGCGTTTATACTTTTTATCTAATATGATATCATGCGTACCTTATTCGTTTAATCATTATGGCAATTACACAAGACTTATTAAGAACGAATCCTGTTATAGTTTATATCAACAGTGAATGTCGACATTTAATACGTTTCCAGGAACAAAGATCTCGCTTTATTGGAAACTTGAATTGGCGGTGCATATTTGTGTATAATAAGTATAACATTATCTAGTGTGTTTCAAATGTCATATTTCTCTTTTAAGTCATTCATATATTCACACAAACATGTGTGTATGAGCATTTCAATTATTTGGGGTGGGGGCGGGGGCAACCTAAGTAGAAAGTGTATTAGGATGTATCCCCTTCCTGCTGATCATGGTGGGAGATATATAACTCCTTAGAAGTTTGGTTAATATTCAAAGAAAAATGAAGGTGCTATCGCGTCTACAATAAAAATGTTAACGGAAGGGCGACGGAACAATTTACCATAGGATAAGTCCTGCTGGCCTTTGTCCACTACACCCAAAAGTGTGTGGCTTAGGAACATTTCCCCCATTACTTTTTTGTATAAAAAATGGGATTTATAATGTTTTGAGGCAACGAAAGTTTAAATAATTTAGTTACGAAGTTTGCTTCGAGTTAAAGGATTTAAAGATACAGTACCTATAACTTTCTGTTCAGCAGGCGATGGGAAGTTTATTGAATCACAAAGAGGAACGTCCTATTCGAAGATAATAGTTGATTCGTCATTGTAGTTTATCTTATTTATGAGAAATTCGTTAATACACAGTCGTTATACTAATTCTGCTGTTGCTACTACTACTACTTCTACAACCACATTTTCTGCTGCTGCTGCTACTACTATTACAATAAACAAGTGCTGCTCCTTTTCTGTTGATATAACACAACTGTTGCTATACTACTACTATTTTACTGCTGCTATTACCACTACTTCAACAATAAGAGTACTTAACGACGGCTACTACTTCTTCTACCACTATTTTTGCTGCTGCTTCTACCTGTGCTGCTGCTGCTGCTCCTACTACTACTTTAGCTACTACTGCTGATTTTACTTCTAATACTGCGAACACGGTAAATATATGGTCGAATGCTCGTTTTTTTGCTACTTCTAGGAATAGTACACAAACATGCACGAATGTGGACGTTGCATATACAAACACACACGCACGTACGCTGCGACAATATACAGACATACACACCAACGCACATGCCCAGTCACACAAGCACCCACAAACACACGTACGTATACATGCCCGCATGTTCTCACACACATACTCTGCATGCAGACACAAACGCACGCACGCACACATACACACTTATTATATTATACATTTACTTGCTTGTAATGTATTCCAATTGGACAATTCCGATTAAAACATTTGATTTATAAATAGAATCTTCTAATTAATGTTTTTATATTCCAACTGGAAACTTGATCTATGAATAGAATCTTGACCCTTTATATCCCAATTGTAAACTTACGAGGGGTGATCAAGAAATAACCGGATTGAGTCTATTCCTTTTGTATAATATGTGTTACATTAATGAAAAACAATCTGCCTGATGTACAATCTTTAATACATGATATCTGAAAATTTCAAGACGTTTGCACAAGAGACAACGAAGCTACATACATAAACACACAGCCCGTAACAGACATGCGGGGAGCGCCATCAAACACAAAATACCGTCTGGTGACGTCGTGTTACTCAGTCACAATACATATATCAGTCCTTTCTCTATGTAAACACCTTTGAGTGTAATACATTTCTTGTGCCGAGCGATCCACTGATAAAAAATATCCGCTGACCTTTTTCATGTTTAATTGTTCTGTAAGAACTCGCTGAACAGTACAATAGCTGTAGCCTGTACGACCACAAACGTCGCGTACCGTGACCCGCCTGTCGCTGTATACGACGTGTTTAATTGAAGTCACTAACGTCGCGTCATAGAGGTCCTACGACCCCACCCCTTCCCATCTTCTAGTGACACATCCGTCTCGGAACCATTCAAAAACTTGCGTTCGTGACAGTTTCTTTCCCGTAGATGCCTGCTGTATCATCTCATACGTTTTGGTTGGCAAATGTCCAAGCCGACGACAAAGTTCGATAATTGCGCGCGTTTCTTGTGACTCAAATGACGCCATAATAAGCAACCGGCAGTATTCGTTAATGCCTTGTTGTTTACTAACGGAAACAGAATTGACGTTCAGATTTTGTTATATGACATCGAAGAAGTCTAGTTATAATCATGCTTTTCCGCGCCAAAATATCATTTTTAAAAGTTGATAAATTTAACTGAAATTTTACACTTTAAAGCATAAAAAGACACGAGCCCCACTTTAACGTCAATGCGTTTCTATAGTAACGAATTAAATGACAATTACTTTTTCTGAAATGAAAATCATTATAGTTATATATTTCGCATGATTAGAGGTGTACTTGTTAAAATTTCCATGTAAGAAATCCTTAAAATGAAAAGATACGGGGGCAGTCCGGTTATTTCTGGATCACACCTCGTATATATGTATATATACATATGTATCTTTAGAGTGTTGTTACTTGTATTACATAGACAGTATATGAATCTGTACAGCAAAGCCTTATAACAGTAAAAACATAACAGGCCTTAGTAGTATTTTTAATATTTATATATATATTATCACTTTCTTAAACACTATAATATCTTATATATTTTTTTAATTTAATTATCAGCCTTTAATACCTTCATTAAATTTAGCTAATTGGAATAAAGTACAGGACGTTTCAAAATATGATAGTTTCGTGGGTTTATAACTTGCATTTTTTTATACAATATGTAAAAACAGAAAACACAATTTTAAAAAGGACATTTAAATTTTTTATTACATATGCAATATGTCAATTTTGATTGAAAAATGAGATGGTAGTCAGAAATTTCATAAAATTTAATTTTCAGATGATGTGTTCCAAGTTACGTCCGTTTTGACGAATAACGACGTCAATTCGTTTTCCAAAGTTTTCTATTACTGCTGTACAAGTTTGAGCTCAACTCAGTTCAAAATGTGATAACATTTGCCAGTTACTTGTGGAAGGTCGGTGGTTTTATTAAAATTAATTCGGGTTTTTTTTCTCCAAAAATGATATGCCATAATATATAACATTTTCTGCGTTATGAATGGTGTAATCATGTCGACATGTTCTGAATAAGCGGTTAAGCAATTGTTTTAGACAGTATTTAAAAGCAACGATTGCAAACATATAAGACGAGTTACTCAAAGAGTAGTAGTGTCCTGATTTATGGGATGAAAATGCCATGTCCAACTATTTTAAGGGGCAATATTTATAGTTTAAATTTTAATGCATGTCCTTCCGTCTCTATAACGTATGAATAGAATACATGGGGGTATTCTTTTGATAATTGGAAACAAATGTTGCCATATAAACACCGCACATCTTAATAAATTATTTTGAACTTTTAATACAATGTTTATGAAAACAAAACACAGGCTAAGTTCGATTTTTTGGGTTGTGCATTTGTCGTTCTACAGTTATGCCGTTTAATTTGTGAAAATCGTATTTTTGGCCGTTTCCGTGCAATTACTCAAGAACGTCCGAATCAAATCTTTCGAAATTTTAATACAATGTTTATAATGACAAATCACACTGTCAGGTTAAGTTCGATTCCAGGGGTTGTGGCATCTGATGTTCTACAGCTGTGCCCCTTTAATTCGTGAAAACCATATTTATTTATTTCGGGGGGGGGGGGGGGGGGGGGGGGGTTCGTGCAATAACTAAGAATACATGAATAAAATGTTTTGGAAAAGGGCGGGGGACATAAATTCACTGAATTTTCTTGTTGAATTTGAAATACAGACTCCTACGAAGAGGGTCATCTTCAATATATATAAACACACTTTTCAGTGAAAAAAGAGTCCAACGAAAATTGTTCTTTCAATCTTTATTTATGCATCGTACCAGTAATAAGCATTGGATTATACGCGGACATTACACACAGTTAACCAGTAAATATACAAATATTTTTTTCTAGCGGGTTTTTCTAACTACGTATGGTATAACCAAATTATTCGTTTGCTATATGCTGCAAGAAAAAATATACAACAGTGATATAAAGAAAAGACTAATTAGAGGCATTAATTGTTTAATGATATCAATAGTTTCTTTGTGATTATGACAAAAGTGTTAATCCATCAAGTAATTATTTCCTTCCTATTATAAAATATGTACAAGTCGCCTTTGCATTCTTCATTTTTCAGTGGTTACTGTTTATTTCTTGTCCTCTTAACACTTTGGCGCCGGAGGTACATATGGATACTTGGTTTCTTTTTCTAAGTACCTAGTTAAAGCTGGGCTCTGAAATAAAACGTCATGATAAAAGAACCTTTAGAAGCACAGAACGCCCAATGGATAGCAGTATGTTTTATTGAGAATTTTCAAAACAACTAAGTACACATTTACGCCCATCATGATTTTTGCGCTTAAAAATGTCATGTAAGTTGGTTTTGAAATATTTTAAAAATTCATAGTGGTTTTGTTTTCATGTTGCAGATGAGTAGAGGAAAAGGATATACTACACATAACTGGTGTTATAGAGTAACTTCTATATATGCTCAACATATGCATATATTTATGAGCATTTGAGGACTTTTTTCCATAAAATCTCGGGTGTCACTGCATCCTTTTTTAAAAAAAAAAAAAAAGCTAGTCAACCTACCAGTTATTGTGTATTTTTATGAATAAAAAATATATATGTGCATTTCTTTTTTATCAATGAATTCAAAGACCTTATTTTACAAACAAATTTCGCCCGCCAATCATTTTAAATCTATCAAATGTGATTCCGCCAAGCAAAAATACACAACATATCATTTAATTTACATAAGAGAAACAATAAGAAAACATTTAGCCGCTGTAGTTTCATCTTTGAGAAAATCTGTGATACTGTTTTGAATCTTCAATTTGATGGCCAATCAATGACTTTAACTGTTGAAATCTCAGACTATCCAAATGGGCACGACATTCTCCGATGTTTAGAGAAATTGCATATTTAACATGAACATAAGATTCGCAAAGTTCAGTAAGTATTTTTCAAGTCATTCATAATGGTGTTTTTAATTTTAAAGTCTTATCGTTTAAGCACTTTTTGGACATTTTGTACTGTATCATAATGCAGTTCTGGACAAGCGTAATTTGAAACGCTGTTGTTTTGTTGTAGGGTGTTTAGCGTTGCTTTCAACAATTTTTCAGTCATATCGCGACGGTGTCTACTTGAGACAGTATTCTGAGCGCTGTCGCACTGGAGTATTATGCCTCAGACACGTGCTGAGCGTCAAGCGAGGAAGCTTCTAGTACCATTTTTAAAGTATTTGGTATGACCCGGCCGGGGATTGAACCCACGACCTTCCGCGTGCGAGGCGGACGCTCTACCACTATACCACGCCGCGGTCTAATTTGAAATGCTTGGGAACAGTGTATTTTGAAAAATACGATAAAACCTGAATTAATTAATTTTATTGATATGCAATATGATAACCCTATTACGCTGTAATGTTCAACTAAAATATCATTGGGATTCTATTGTTTTCTTGTGGCTTCCTGATCAGACATGAATTTGTAAAATCGATAGAGCTGATGAGGCGGCCTTAAACTTGAATATTTCTAATTTTAATCTGCCTTTTACATTGAACATCAATGAATTAATCAAATAATAATTATATATTTTAACAGAAGGTAAAATGCTTCTACCCCGAATCCTTCATCGAGAAGTTATTTTAGTGCGGCACAGAATTGGACATACACGTGGTACCCTATAATATATTTCAAAACCGGAATGGATAGCATAATATTTCGCACACATATACTGGTCGACTCCGTGAAAATTGCTGCTATCCTTTACACATTAAAATATGTGTGGACGTGTTGTAAAACATCACGTTTGAACATAGATTACTTCCTATATTAACAAAATACATTGTATGTACATTGATTGATTGAATATTTAGCGTCATTTTTTTTACATCAAGGTCTAACAGACGATCAGCTAACCTAACCACTGTTTCCTGGGATTAACCAGTACTCGAGCACATCCCATCTCTGCAAGTAACTGATCACTTTCCCACTTGAATCAGTGGTGAGAGACGAATGATAATGAGACACAATGTCATATTTCAATCATCACGGAGACTTGTTGGGCGGGGATTCGAACTCACGACCCCTGGATTGATAGTCAGACGCGTAACCGACTGAGCTTGTATGTACAATTCTCATAAAATTCAATGTTAAGTTTTAAAGGTGATTTTGTTTTGCCAAAAAGATATATTGAAAATTGTTTCTAAATTTGGCTACGCCGATTAAAAGTGCAACATATTTTTAGGCGTACTAAATGAGTCGCAAGTTTTATTTTGATTTCAATTTGGTCAATATTACATGCAGTTAAAATTGCTTTATCTTAGGAAGAGTCTGAATGACGATGTGAAGGTCGCCAAGCAGTATTTAGGAGCTGTCTATTTTATGAATGGGGATTTCGTTTAAAGTTTACCATATCGATTTTATAACGTTTTTGGTGGATTTGACATATAAAACCATTCGGTTATTATTAATTTATGATGAGATGCTTTTTATCATCTTAAAAATAATTTTACTTTTTTAAGACAGCGTTTTTTCCTGATATACTCCCTTTGAAGTAGAAAATTGAAATACTGCTATTGTTCCCGCCTTGATTACCAACTTACCTGGTACTTGTCTCCACCGCAATAATGATAAGTATCCATTAACGGAATACTTGCAAGGAAGTCCGCAGTAAGCGTGTCATTTTTCCAGTTTGCCGATTTTGCAGCCTGTAACTAAAATTAGAAACGGGTAGTTTTATTCTGTCATATCGTTAACTGGATGCCTTATATATTCTTTAAATTGTTATAAATGGCACTTCAGCCATTGGGTTCAAATGATGTTGTAATAAGATTTGCTTGTACATTTATTTTAGGTTTGTGATCCCAATAGAGTTTATGATATCCGCAATTTTATTGAAAATTTCATTCTAGCTATACAATTGTCATTCAAATGTGTATATAATAATATTTACGATTGCTTAATACCCCCATCTCCATTACATAAGTCAACAGGAACATTATGATAAAGTTCATGAGAGAGTTTGGTTTATGAAAAAAAGCAAATAATATAGAGGAAAATCCACACAAATCAAAATGTGGTGAATGAATGATTTTAAAGATGCATCTTACTTCTGTCATTGGTCCTGAGGGTACGGGTAAACTGAAACAGTTAACCAACCCCATCTTCGGATAATAGTAAACGAATGTGAGGCACATCTCATCTCTTGTGGACAGACCGCCCTGTTGTAATAAAGGAAAACAAGGTAGATCGCTTTCCTCGATGACAAACTATGTAATTACATATTATCTCCCTTTTTCTGTTATGCGGTTGAGATATTTATATCTACCCAATGTTATATTACATATTATTCCGTCTCGTCATGTGATGAGGAAAGAGCACCAGCTTAAGTTAACTTTTGACGATTTTTCTATCAAGTCATGCCGTATATAAATCGTACTTGAAGTGAAAAAACAAAGGTTATGCTTCACAACTTTAAGCATTCAACTAGAAAAAAATACTTTATTTTTTGTTTTATGCTTAATATTTCTCGACTTTTACACAATTTCCTAAATAGCAATTTTCTGCTTTATTTAGAAAAGAAAACAACAAATTTTCGTATATTGACAATATAATATTGAAGCTCTTGAAAGTGCTGGTAGCCGTATTAATATATATAGCATACACCTTCCTAATTTGATTTGACACATTGCGGCGTTTGGTTTATTTTGCTTGTGTTTTAAAATAACATAAAACAGTATCCACAATATATGTTTCCTTTTTTTCTGCTTGTATATATAAAATATGTTTGGAAAAAACGAAATTCGATGAACAAACAGCAGTCGTATTAGCGGTGATAACTGAACAGCGGCATAAGCAAGGCTATGCCTTTGGCATAAAACCGCGGCTAAAAGTACTCGCAAAGACATGTGCGAATTTCCACTCGAACCCTCCCGGTAACCATGACTACATACAACATATCTACATCGATTATTACAAGTAGCAAGGAGAGCTGAGTTCAATTTTTATGAATTTCTTGGCAACATTTACACATATCTGTCCAAAGTGGAATTCCTAACTATTGAATTCAATCATTTGATTATATGTTTTGTGTTAAGTTATGTACTTACTTTTGTGACGGTTGTTCTTTTAGTAGAATCATAGGTACATTCAACAATGAAACTATCTCCCTGAAGAAAAAGATAAGGGAAGTTTGAAATGTATTTGTTACAACATTGTCTGCATTGTTGTCTTCTGAAAATAATGACTAATTGACAATTTTAAAGACCTTAAGACGGGAGAAATTAAAGAGACAATTCTGCTAGCGTTATGTCCTTTGTTTGGTTTTCAACAATATTCGCTTGTATAACGACCGTCAGCATACCTTATCGCTGATCATGGGGTCTGTTTGGCCAATGCAAGATGCACTGTCTCTGCAAGCGTCTGATTAGATATACATTCATAGATATGAGTAGAACAAAGTTCATGCCCAATAACCATTAAGAATGTTGTCGAGAGCGTATTCGAAAGCATGACCCTTGGATTAACAGGTAGATGCGCTATAAAAAAAAACTTACCGACTGTGCTGAGTTAACTTTATAATAAGCTTACCGACTGTACTGTAACTTCTTTTGGCAACGCCCGGAATTCTTGGAAATCGAAGTCGTAGTTTGGATCTTGAATAAGTGGCTTAAGCTCTACGCCATTCCTCAAATGTCTCGTCTTTATTGCAGTACCAAGAAGATGTGAGTGCTGGAAAGCTGCCATTACCTTGATATCGCTCAAGTTACTTTGTAACAGCGACTGGCAATGAAAATTAGATGTAGATTAGAAAATTGGAAATGAAATTTAGATGTAGATTAGAAGTAATCACTATTCAATTATTACAGTATTACTTTGATCCGTGGTTTTGATAACAATAAATATGAATAAAGTTAACTGTTTGGACAACGAATGTAAGATAGACTGTATAAACAACAACAATTCAATTGTCTGCATAATATATAAGCAGACTAGGAAAAAAATCGTACACAAACGAAACTTGACTAGAATGAAAAGAAAAGGCAATAAAGTTTAAATTATGTTCGAATTACAATCAACTATTCCTTTATTTTTTTTAACTGGACGTAAATTAATTATTGATGCGGCTTGCTACCCTTTTTAACTAATTTGCTTAAGTTGTAAGAACTTGTTTCGCAATCGAAGTAAAATAAATAAGTTTAAACATAATGGCATGTAATTCCGCTTTTGTCATATGGCAGTATTTTGCGGACACGGCACCACTTAATGAGTATTGTTTGTAAACAATTTGAAGGAAAACGATTTTTGTGAATATATGTGCCCAGGGTTCAAATGGTAATTTTTTTCAGCAACAATTATTAACTGGTCTGTGATATGAATATATAAAAGTATATTTTTTCTTAACAAGTCTCACGACTGCACATTTCTTATTCGCATATTTTGGAATTCCAATATATATATATATATATATATATATATATATATATATATATATATATATATATATATATATATATATAAACCAGTTGACTTGTTTGTGTTTTGTCTTTATCCATATTAAATAAGTGGTGGTTGTTGACCAGCTTGTTTTTAAAAAAAAACAAACAAAAAAAACAGGACCGTAACGCCACTTACTTACTTAACGAAGTCTTCAAAGTTCTACTCATTAATTCATCAATCTGAGGTCATTTAAAACGAAAATGTGGATTGGCACCATCACACCATAGAAGTGGAATTGCTTCGTATATCGATCAATAAAATGACAAAACTGTTATCTCACCTCTGTCACACATTGTTCGCTGCAATAGCCCTTTGCTACAAAATTGTTTTGATAAGGTGGTATAATAAGCATTCTGTTGGTCACGTGTCCCAATTGCCACATTCCCGCCTCTATTGGACGAAGTGTTCTTGTGAGGGTCATTCGTACTCCAGAGTTATCTATAATACCAGATTTCATATTCGGATTGTCGTAATGAGTTTCCAAAATGTAGAACGATGGATCGTCGGGTCCACTAACAGAAAATCCGACGGTGTCTGGAAAGGTGAATCCCTGTATTGAAAAACAAGGAACATTTTTAAATACAATTAGTAGCTAAAAATAAATAGACAAATAGTAACATCATTAGTAACGACACAAATGAAGTGCAATAATATGTACTCGTATTACTGGCTCTTAATCGTACGAAATACATTTTTTTCTGTTACTTTGCCATCGTAACGTGTATCACAGCCATCTTAGAATCTATGATGAAAGTGACAAAACATTCAACTTAATAGTTAACTCCATAAAGGTAGATTACTTTCAATTGTGTCTTTAACATGACAATGAAATATGTTTAAATCATTTCAATAAACTTATGAGAATCTGGTGACAATTTATAGTTGTCCGAGACCTCTGTTATGACTAACCTGTCCACCAATGGCCCATGCTATAAATGCTTCATAGCATTCCGGTAGTTCCTTCGGTCTGTTTACGTAGCACATCCCATTGATTCCATCTGCAGTTGCATTAATGCCTTTACATCGATATAACACCATATGGTGCACGTGTAGTTCGTTGCCAGGAGTGATGATTGGCACATACTATGATAGTAATTAAAATTTATAAATATTTTAAAAAAATTTGAAAGTAGTAGTTTTCTTATTAATTTATGCTTTTTGACGATTTATATAGATTTCTCAGTGGATTATTTAATATTGATCTTAAAAAAGTGTGAGTTTTAATCATAAATATAAACAAAACTATGTTTCAGTGATATATGATGTATACATCGAGTTCATCTCGCGATCAAACTTGTCAAACCACTTTAAAGCTTATTTAGTGAAACAAAAGTGATATTTCACTGACGCCAACACGTATCAGTTATATATCAGTTTAGTATATACCAATCTTGAATATGTGGATTAATATATTACTGATCATTCTATCGTGATCAACATTTCTTTTTAACTCTACAAATACATATACCATATTGACAAACGTGCCGCTAAACATTCACGTTCATTTCCAAATTTAACTATTTATCAAATGCATTGATAATATTTAATGAAGCATGCATTTATTAAATATATTACACTTATCATGTGATGTTTTCCTATGTTGGGTAGTTCAAACCCCCTGCATCGGTATGTCGTGTCCGCATCTGGCAACAAATACTGCAATGTAATACACAAGATGGACGTGAAACGCGGTATCATACAGGAAGGGGTTTTAACAAATATATTTATGTCGTCCACTTTCGCCGGTTGAGGATATATCAAAATGAATCCGAGTTGAGCGGCATCATTCCGCAAGTTACTGGTAAGACTGTCTATCTCGTATTACGGTTTTGGAGCGAGCTGGGCTCAACAAAAGGGATATAAGTACAAGTACAAGATGATTATAATGTTTCGACAATTGCTAGATTATCATCTATTTTTTTTTTAAAAGGTATGAAAGGTTGGGGGATGATTTTTTTTTAAATGACGGGGATGATAATCCAGCAATTAATTTATTATGGCTTTAGGGAGAGTACTTTAATGCGTATGTATAATTTATAATCTGAAATAGACAAAACTTATCAAGCAATCGCCAAGAGCATCAAGAGGTTTGTCTTTTTCAAAAGCAAGTGAAGCAGACGACAATTCTACGATTCGTTAAGTAGGTCAGGGTACCAGACTACTTCAGAACAGATAGGATAAGGATTGCAGTATGCTGACAAATAAAATTACTAACGCCGTTTTATTTAAACTCCGGTCTCTTGTTTTCCATAATGATAAGGCCCTCCCAAAGGGGTCCCTGTTCCTTGGATCTCTTAAAGTAATGACCATTGTTCCCCAGATCTCCAAACGTATTTGCTCAAGATCTCAAAGATAAAGACTTTGATCTCTGAAATTAATGGCCATGTTTCCAGATTTCTTACAAGCCTGGGAGGCCTCAGTGATAAGTTTAATACGCGGCCGCTTTGGCTCCCAAATTCACACCGTTTTTTTTCCGTATTGAATAAATTCAGCATTGAGTATTTAAAATCAACTCTCTAGAAATATTTGTATTATTTATTACATACGTACATTCTGATTCAGGAAGTCGAAGTGTCTGATATCACTCGGCATGCTGTGCGGTTTAGCGGAACTGAGTAAAGATACACTCTTCGTACCACGTGATGTACCGTGATACGTGATGGAACTGTCAGAGGTGGGGTCACGATGATTGTAGGCGTAGATTAGACGTACAGTGCCCTCCTTTGATAAAAATAAATTGATAAACACATGGCTCATTATTATTTTTGAACTGAAAGAAAAAAAAAGACATAAATAATTCTCAGATTTCTATGTAGTGTTGCACCGTATAGGACTAAGTCAGTTTCAAATTATCTTGGATGAAAATGAGTATTGACCAAGAGTTGCCATAATCGTATATTTCATGAATATAATATTGAATGCTGTTCTTTATCTTCCTGCACAGTTTCCCCTAAAAAGGTCCGTAAAACACGCTCACTTGGAACTGTGCAGCATTTTTTTTTACAACGAGTCCGCTATCTGAGCAACATAACAACACAAAAAGAAACAAAGTTTTACCGGAATAGCTAAGTCTTCGTTCGAATCGCACGTCTCGATCAGTCTAACAAATTTTAGAAGGGTGCCAAAATCATTTTCCTCCGCATGTAGGAGTTCCCAGTCTTGTGATTTGTCCTCAATCGGCATCTGGTGTCCAACGGTATGGCGGTCCTACAGTAATTAAAATACTGAGTGTCTATAACAGTTGAAATTGTTAACTTTATATTTTTATTCAACATGAAATTTGAAAACGATAGAAAAACGAAAAAAATAGACATACAGAGAAACAGACATCGAAACAAAAAGACGCGATACGTACAGAGGAAGAAAACATATATACATCCACGAAAATAGAGAGAATTTACGAAAAAGGACTGACCTTTAATGGTCTGAATTTAGAGCGTGCCTACGAGGGTTGTTCAAGAAAAGAGTAGACTTTTCTCGGTCAATTTTATTCCTGGCTTATGCGTTATAAAATAAATATTGAAAAATTAATATATCTATACTATTTGAAGTTTTGGTTGTACTGTGCAACTGAGGACTGATCTGCAGCAGTTGACTACAGTTGCTATGATGATACCGGCGCACACTGAGTAAGTAGGTCATCGGCATCGGAAGATTTATTTCCCCTGTGAACGCTATGTAAAATTATCAATTAATCCTATAAAAACTGGGTATTTTTCTTTTAAATCTATGTTAATTGTTAGAAGAATATATAAAAATATTTAAATCGCGTTTTTTGTGTTTAAACCACATTCTAAATCGTGAGTTGACAGAAAAATATGGAGGTGGCCATTTTGGATGCGATTTTGATCACATGGTGTACACGACTGAGGCGTTTGCACAATGTACCAATGTAAAAGAGCAATGGACGTGTCGGAAAATAAAACGGAAATATGAAGCGAGACGGAAAAATTCGATAACTATTTATTTGATTATAGCGCAAATTAATATCCAGATTACTTTCCCTATTTGTTCGGCATAAAACGGCACATTTGTATTGTAATCTATGTCATTTAATAATCACATACTATAGATGCATGTCTCCAACTGAAAGCGCTTTTAAGCACCAGTGCATCGAGATGAAGCATGACAGACGAGTGCGATTCTTTTTGTACAAAAGTTGTCTTCGCAATTATGTCCCTTTGCCACTTCCGGTTGGTATTTCATCTATTTTGCGTCTGTCGGTGTTTATTTAAAGACAACATGTACACAATTTAAAATTTTCTCAAAAGTATAGATTCTAATACGAGGTTATTTTATTCAAATCATGGGAAGGAATGCTCTGGGGGGTTGTTATTTTGAATCTTGAATTTAAGTCATCTTGTTAATGAGTATATACATAGATATTATGCAACACATTAAACACTCATTTAATCATATATCACATGTATTGTCGGTCGAGAATTCCGACTCAGAGATTACATACAGTTTGGATGAATCCACTTCGAAGGATTGTCCATCCTCAGATTCTAGTACCATGAGGTTGAAGAACCACAGCCAACAGACCTATTTGAGTATTTTACAGCAGACGTAGGCAATATTTAACAATTATTAATTAAATGTAAACACATAGTAAACCCATGTTGAAGTTTAGATTCAAAAGTAATAAATCTGATCACTTGACTTTCTGCATTTTAAAAACAACATCTGTTCATTTATTCTAGTATGTTTGTGTCTTTTCGATGCTTTATGTATTTAAGGAAGTTGATAGTGATAAGGACGTGGCTTTATGTGGATGTGGAAGTAGATATCAAAAGTATATCGACGTGGAGAAGGTCACGCATGAGCCCCAACAACATATTGCTTTAAACAGGTCCTTGAAAACTTAACTTGAAAAACACTATATCCAGTGCACTTCCAACCCAATGTAAAATTCTACTCATTCTATATACCAAGTTCTACCCACATAGACATGATTTAGTGTGAATAGAGATAGATAAAGGAACATATAATTATAAATATTGTAATTTGTAGGATTTACAATATACAAAAGATGCATGATAAAAACATACCGCAAAATGACTTTGACCGTCATCTGTTACCCAGCCTACGACAACATCTCCGGGGTACATATTGCCATTTCCAGATAGTCCGAACCCAACCCAACCTAAAACAGAGAACTTCAGTATAAGACTAAACGTGTTGGCGTACATGCTTAAGAGACTTAGCTGACACCCTATGCGAAAAAAATAAAATAAAGTGATAGCAAAATATCGGTTAATAAATTGCTGAAAATATTCACTCATATCGTTAAATTATGATAAGACCGTTTTGTTCCCTGCGAATTTCATTATGTGTACGAACATAGTACACATATAAATTGTAACAATAAAGCTTGCTCATTTTCTGTTTAATAAAAAAAACCGATGCCACGGCTACGTGTTGTGCTTTTGAGCAAGACATTTTATCCGCATATGCTTAGTACTTGTTCTAGCCAGAACAGTTTTGAGTGTAATTTGTGTTAATAACTTTTTTTATAAACAATTAGTTGAGTAAAATTAAAATTGAACTACAGTAAAGTGAAAGTTAAGTGAAAAATCAAAATTGGCACGTCTTCATTTAGCTTCTGGAATACCCTTAGTGTATTGCTGTAACAACTTGAATTTGAAATCTGAATAATAAATAATTTGTTTTGCTATTTGAATACATCAAAAACTAAATTACAATACAGATAAACTTGTCTTAAGCAGCCAATCAAGGGAAGGCGCAAAAGTGACCTTTTAATACAGGTTGTTGTTTAATACAATTTAATTTTACTGAAAAAAATAGAAATTGGACATAGCAAATGTGGCTGCTGAAAAGAGGTGACCGCTAACGAAGGTTTGACTGTATACTAAAATCATTTTGAGTCAAATTGTCCAAGTATGACTCACTCGGAAACTCTATAATTACCGGCAGCCAATGTCCTTGCGTGATTTTATCAGCTATGATCGCCCTTGAATGTGCGTGTATCTTCATTCTTATCAATTGCAAATCATTTGTTAAGGTTCGTATGAAGTGTATCAAAACACAGTTGATAATAATGATACACTACTAATTAACACACTTTTACCCGTTTATGAGGTGAAGTAGCTCTACGATAAAACAGCAATTGTCGTGTACGTTTATCACCATCCCTCCCGCGGAGATGAGTCGCGTTCACATAAAAATAACGAGCCTTTGGAGGTTGGACAGACTGCGGTATTGTCTCACGACATAATGCCTCTCACCAGTTATGTCGCAAGTACGTGACGTGCTCTCCTTATACTTTGAGAAGTGTTTCACTTACAATGGGAAGGTCAGTACTTCTACTCTTTCTTCTTCAACTGAATGTCATATATAACCTTAACCTTAGTGTGGTACTTTATTTAATACATAGTAATTGATGCACTTCTATCATAACATTTCTAAACGAACTCAAGAGATATGAAAACGGAACCTATTTAGCACAAGTATATAATAACATTCATATCCTATAGTAATCATCGTTGTTTTATTGGCTGTTTACTCGAGACGTTACTGAATGATTTAGTATCTCCTGCGTTTGTGTCACTAGTAAGTTCACACCAAGCCCGGTGTTGTGTGTTCATATACCTTGGGTGCATGTACACTTAACTTTATGTGGAACGTTATACCGTTATCTGAATCGTATTGTATATGGTATCATTTCACCGAAATCGATCACGAAAAAAACTTACAAAAATATATCCACACAATGAAAGTGAAGATGTTTTTAACCTATGGACACAAGTGAGAAGAATAGTTACATTCAATATTTTGAATAAGTTGTAGTGTTATAACGTTAAAATATTATTTACAATAACGATTAAGTCAAAACAAAAACTTAAATTTGATAAAATTTGAAAATAAAGTATATACAATTATGTGACATTTACAGGTGGTGTCAAGTGGAAGTTTGAATAACATAGTCGCTAAGCGTTGACTTTCCATTTCATAGCTAAACCGTCTCGGGAAGGAAATGTATGGTTAACAGAAGGCTTAATACATTTTATATATATATATATATATATATATATATATATATATATATATCGGAAATACCCTTTTCCAGATAAAATAGCTCGACCGAGCCAGCGTTGTAATCTGGGATATTAATTTGTATAGCAAGGCCGAATCTGCTCTTTAAAACAAGAGGGCCTGAATCGCTCTACTGGCAATATACAGATGAACATTCAGGATTGTTTTTGTGAGTTCTTCTTCAACAAATATTTTACAAGACCACCATACAACATTTTCCCTATGTAATTCTTAAGTAAAACAGTGACCACTGTGGCGGCCCAAAATTTGACACAAGGGACCGACTTAAACAAATATTTTAGGGGACCTATATAAAATACCTGGAACATATCTAAGGTCTGGGCCTTAAACTTTCAGAGAAAATGTTACTGAAAGTTTCGCATAATGTAATTTATAAGTCCTGTGGCGTGGCGTGTGTTGTAGATTCAATCGGGTTCAAGAACAAGTCCTAGATCTTGTAGGTATATACTTGCTATGAAAAGGGGCCTTCGCGTCTACAATAAAAGGTAAAAGGTAGGATGACGGAGGGACAGATACCCCCCCCCCCCCTCAACTATATTTCTAATGAAAAACATATGCCCTTTCAGATTTTGTGCGCCCCGTATAAACTAAACTCCTGGATCCGCCCCTGTAAAGCGCTGTTTTATTGATGGTGGAAAATATCATTAGGATTCTTATCAAGCCCGCTCGAAATAACTGATACCAAGTATTTCAACCGAGATTTGCTCAAACCTACGACGTTGGGTGTTTGTGGGTGATCTCGTAAATCTAAACCACTCATTAACTTAAAAAAAATGATCATGCATACCTTTTGTTCTGACGTGAACCTCAAATGTTATATGCGAGTCATTGAAATTCCAGAATAAAATGAAATTCCCATCTTTGTCCAGTGAAGTAGACTGGTTGTATTTCTCTGTTGTCTTTACTCCAGGGAAAGATACACAGTGTGAAACGGAAAAGATGCCCAGCACAAGGGCAAGATACAGTCCAAGAGAAGACCCCATAACTGTTTGTACTAACACAATGTGTGTGATACGATCACATTACTACTTAATTTATATAGTCTGTGGTATGTCGAAATCCTGCACATTATGAGAGGCCCGAAAACTCGCATAATATGCAATTTAATTAACTGTTAATTTCTTGGGCAAGTTCTTGAACGGGTTATGGTCATTAAATAATCGAAAACTGCGTTATTTGACCTTTCGTCATCTGCACTTTTTATTTGATATTTGCCGACCTTACACAAAAACTATACAACCATAATTATATTGAAGAGACCAAAATCGGAAACTGTTCAAGTTACCGTTGGAACGTCAAACAGTGTGTGTAGTTGATTTTGTTCGCGTGCACTCGCAGATTTAATTTGATCTTAACCCAACATTCACAGTTGTTATATACTCAAAACATCTGGGTCAATTTTTTGAACTTGCCAAATCTGATCAATATAATGTTGAAGATGCGGCATTGAATCGTCTAAAATTGAGATATTTGATTTTGTGTGCACTGTAGCACCAGCAGTTTTCATATGACGTTTGCCATTCATGTACTTTCACATTACCTTTTTAACAATAATATGTTGAACTGGCAAACTCGATCAAAAATTGTGTTAATTTACCATGTGTGAACTTGCAGTTTTCACCAAACATACATACTAACTACACTGTAGTTATACAATCATATTTTGGACGAGTTTTAGAACTGAAGACTAAATAAGTTGGATATATGACAAAAATGTGGAATTTGATCTTGTGAGCATACTAGCAATCTCAGTTTTCATTTGACTTCAGCAACTTTAGCCAGATAACAATAACACCATAGACATCATTTGTGGGAGCCCTTGACTTTTCAAAATTGAGTTATTGGAGGTTTTGTTCACTCTAGCACATGCAGTTTTAACTTAACGTGCTCAGTTGTAGTATAACCATAATTTCTTGCACAAACTCTTTAAACTGACTAATTGGTAAATAATAACGACGTTATTGCCCTTATTTCATTTTAATTGCGTCATTTGACGTTTTGTATCCACTCTAGCATCTGCAGATCATTCTTTTTTTTCTGCCACAGGTGAGCAGTAGTTCAGGGTCAAATGTAGCCTTTTTTTGTTTAAAAACGCGAATCAGAACGGTAAGCGTAACGACAAATAACATTATTTTCTAGTAGCTTTTTGTTCTCTCTCTGTTTTATTTGTTTTCCAGGGCCTCACATATAGCAACATTTTGTTATCGCTGACTGCGTTTTGCAATACATCACACGTGATACAAATTTAATCATATATTTGTAAGTAGGAGATACTGTGTCATTTTGTATATCGCCACTCGCAAGGTCATTTTGTATATCTCAAATAAACTATTTCCACAAGCGAGTGCATATGTGCATTTGGATGCGACATGCTCACCTAATTTACTCATACTCAAAAATAACTAATAATGACTTGACAAATAGTTTTGATGAACTATAATCTTGCATATATAAGTGTCTTCTTTTGAACAACTGAACGATAGCGAAATTACGTTTATTGATGAAATTTCTTGTAGTAGTATTTGAACTGAAACTTACATGCACTATGCTTCAAAGTTGGTAAAATTTTAATAACATATACTCTGTGGCGTTTACGAAATATTCTATACAAACTTGACTGATTAGGAACGACATAAACAAACTGCTAATCACATGGTTAACATCAGAAACTGGGACGTGCGATAGCGATCATTTTCAGTGGCGTAGCTGTCTTTACGCCACAACGCCCCGTCTTACACGTATTGCAAATATACCGTTATATCAAATATGCACCCAGAACGCATGAATGCATTCTATAAATTAAACTTTTTCTAGTGGGGCACGCCCGAAGACCACCTAGAACCTGGCGGGCTTGCACATCATTTTAGGGTCAGCTACGCCACTGATTACATTTTACATAGCTTATCGAGTTGATACTTAAGTTAGGAAGAATGTTTACAGTTTTTTAACTGAATATGATATGAAATATAGCATCTATATTACCAGGAGTTAATTACATGGTTGAGTATCCGATAGCATTATATTGAAGTATTAATGTGTTTAATAAATAAACAACAATGTCGTAATATCACATGTCATAAAGTCCACCAAACCTTCAACAAGCAGATTTATGACTAAATGAATTCTTGGGTTTTACGGCGTATCAACAAAATATTTATATAATACAAATAGGAATGAATATTCAAGACATTAATCATTACGAGAGTCCTGTTTGACACTGCGTTCTCTCTAGCACTCGCATCCACCAAACTTACACATTATTCGTATAACCATGATAATTTCATATATTGATTTTTTTAACTGCAGTCTTAAAGTATTTGGTGCGTAACTGTATAATTGTACAATACAGGTAAAGTTCGATATTTTTTTATAACCTTAACCGATACAGGGAAATCATGGTCCTTGAAAACTCCTGAAAGTGAAAATATTTAACTACTTTCAGTTTAAAACTTCCGTTTTAGTTGGGAGATTTATACACAGTTGGGATGTTACTTGTTTTTATTACACACTAATCGACTGTGTGGACTCCGCTACCACAGGTTCGATAGTATGAAAGAGGTTTTTGTTAAAATTGATGTAACGTTTATATTTATTTTTTACAGGGGTTACTCTTTTATTATATATAGTTAAAACCCCGTTGACGGTTTAACTTATTTAGTACTTTTATATATATAATTTATTAATAATACCTTTATTAATGTCTTCATTATTTATTTGTCAATAGTTTAACTAAATATTTACCATATTTAATTTTTCATCGCATTCATTAAACTTTACGCGCACTAAATGACATATTTATCCTTCATTACTTCATTACCTGCCGCACAGCGAGGATTTTATTAATAACGTTACGTCATAGTGCACGGAGGGATAAGGAGGTGTACTTAAAGGGTCGGTGTAAAACGCTGACGCTAAAGGACTCACACCACTATTATCTCCCTTGAGTACTCCGGACCTACAGATGAAGGAGGTAGAAATAAAACTTTAGTTCTCTTTTTCTTCTTTTTTCAGGGCTTTGTACTGCAGTGTTTTGTTTTTTGCTAGCATGAGTTAAATGGTCAGTATTTTAGAAATCACCACTGAAAAATTGATGCTGATACTAGCTTTCTGGACAGTTCTGTGTCATTTCAGAATTGTTGGTTCGAACCGCATCTAGGGCGAATAGTTGACATATCATTACTCTGGAAATTGATAGGTCTCACAAAAGTATTGAATTTAAAAAAAAACAACCTGGTCAAGGTTTACTTTTTTTTCTTTATAATTGCATATCTTGAACCAGTGAAGAATTTTAGCCCAGACACATGCTGCAGAATTTAATTTTTCACTCTGTTTTGGACATAAATGTTACAATGGAGCCCTATGGGAAATGTTATAGTGGTGTGAGACGTTAATAGAAACTGACAGATCTGCATGTTGCAGTGTTGAGGAATGCTGCTTTCTTTAAATAGAAGGTATTAAACTATAATTTGGACATGTTATGAATAGTTGAACACAATCTGAGTTTTTAAACATTTCAATATAACTGATGGTGTAGATTTGCATTTTTTTTTCATGCATTTATGATAGAGATTACACACATTGTCCAAACTTTGTATATGTCAATTTCTTGATATTCATGTTATCCTTGTATGATTTAGTATTCTGTTAAATGTGGAAACAAAAAGAGAGATACATCATGTCTAATGCATGACAGAATGCTGGTTTACTCTGTAGATGGTCATTTTGGTGTTTCCTTGCCCTAAGTTTAGGTTTATGAGCAGTGTCCAGTCTCATATTTCATGAACACCTGTCCTCATAGACAGATCCCATTTGTGACACTCTCTCCATGATGTGTTGTTTTGCCATATTTCTGTAGAGCTACCAACCCTTAATTCAGGTTGAAGTATCTGCAAGATCACACTGAATTCCAGTGGGCATGCTTATTGCTCAGACTGTTAACTTTAAGCTGATTTTTACATTAATTTATTACCCCACCCACTTATTTCTGTATACAAAAATAGAATTGTTTGCAAAATGAAATAAATTGCATATTTACAGTGGACTGGGAGTTTGTACTAATTTTTTATTGTTTAATTATGAAAAGGCAGTAGTTGCAATCTTGCGACAGGAGGCCAGTTTACGGTTAACTTTGGTTGTTTTCGGTTGTCGTTGCATTAAATTCTGCGTCGAATCAATAAATTTGGTGAAATTTTTGCTTGTACTCCATTTTTATAAAAAATGCTATATGCAGAATTTTACTTTGAATGTCATGTATGCATTATCTATTGAGCCTGTGTTGCCCTTCTTATATTGGAATTGATGTGTAGACAGGGTAATGGAGTACTTTAGCATGAAAATAGCTTGAATTGTTTGCTTGTGTTGCTGCCATATCATTCTGATATTGAAATTTTATCTAAAATATGTTCTGTTTAATAAGTTTTGTTCCACAATATCATTTTTTTGTAATCAAAATGTCTGTTTTTCTTCCCATTTTCAGACACCTTTTCATTTTACCATGTAATTGTGAAAGTTTCAGACCTTTTTAGACACAATTGGTTAAGTTATCATGAAATTTAGACTGTAGGGTTGTGAATTCTTGCTTTTTTACATGAAATAGCAGCATTTTGACTGAAACCATGTGTCACTAAAACTTATTTTATTTCAGAACTAGTTCAGATATGGGGATGCATTTAGCTTTATTGAACTTGTATTGAGTATTGTTACATAATATGAAAATTTATAATCTTAAATTTAAAAAAAAAGTCCTCTTCATAAAGCTGACAATATAGGTAAAGAGGGAAACCTCTGACAATATGTACAAAGAAGGAAACGCTGACGATACGTTTTAAAACTGTTAATTAAAATTGGAGCTCTAGTATACACATTAATAACACGGATAATAATATTAATAATAATAGATCTAATAATAAAAAATATGATATTAAAGAAAATAGATCTAATTGCAGCTCTATTATTAGTGTTAATAAACGCGGATAATACTAGATCAGTGACGTTATTATGATGATGTTTTCTATTATAATATTATTGAAAAGAACATTAAATAAAACTAACGTGCGTATTTTCAGAAAATTCCATTGTCAAATTAATGTTTTATTTCCAAAATGAAATTATGCATACTGTATACGGAAATGGGGAATTGGTTTTACACTAACATGATCACTTCTTAAAAAATATAGCCAGAATATATTCATACTTATTATTTTGCTAAATTTCATATTAAAATAAATAAATAATGACATAAATAACTACACCTCTTATGATACTAGTGCAGTCCCATACTTGCGCTGACCAGCATATAGACTAAGAATGAAAACGCTGACAATATGTACAAAGAAGGAAACCGCTGACGCTATAGAGCTATAATGAAAATGCAGACGACACAAACTGTCTATATCGCTAACATTGTATGTACAAGTAAAGAAATTTTGAATCTATGACAGTTTAATAGATAGGACGACAGATTACTGGAGAAAAATGATAGCCTAGGGTGTTCTTGATATATTGTTGTCAAACTAATGTCATGGGCTGGACTTATGTACAAGTAAAGAAATTTTGAATCTATGACAGTTTAATAGATAGGACGACAGATTACTGGAGATAAATGATAGCCTAGGGTTATCTTGATGTATTGTTGTCAAACTAATGTCATGGGCTAGACTTTAAGATCGGTAATTGGTTAACTGACCAATAGTAATGTAGAAATGAATTGTCTAATGATAGAATAGCTGTTTATTCATTCAGAGACTGTCTTCAGCAGAGAGGAGTTAAGTTTTAGCCACGGTCAGTGTAGCGTTATGAGGGTTTAAACACAAGTTCACAATTTGAGATTATAAATGTTTATTACAAGTTCGTCTAAATCAAAGTTACTACAAGTACAGTTTCTAAAGCACTATAAGTTTAGTTTCTAAAGTTATCACCATTACAATTCCTAAAGTTACTTCAGTTCTATAAGTAATCACAAATTCCTATTTCTTAACATAAAAGTTCGCGGAGCACAGTTTTAATTAAGTGCGCGTAGTTTTAATTTAGTTCCGTCAAATTTTGACGTAGTTCAAAGTATCTCGAAAACCGACTCCTCGAGTTAGTAAATGTGGTCGTTTATATACCGTTAGCCTCGCACGGCTGTCAAGTTATTTTCGCAATAAAACAACCTTTATTAATTGCTAATTGCTTGTTAATTGCCAGCCGTACCCATACCCTACGTGTATTGTTAGCTAACTGTATCACGCGTCCGCATGCCCACCATTAGCTGCGACAGGTTCTTGTTTTAGTTAATTGCTATGGCGGAGCGATATATGCGAATACGCCTGTCCTTGACAGATGAGTTGTTTGCTAAATAGGATAAGTGGGCGACGGTACAAATTATTGTGTACTCTGCATTTTTTTTTATGCAAGCTTTTTAATTGTCATTTCTTTCTTATAAATCTGCATTGTTACAGAAATCAAACCTATTCTTACTACAGAAATCCAAATGACTTATAAATTCATGTTGGATTCCTGACTTTGTTACATCAGAGTAAGATAAGAGTTAGACTAGGTTTAGTTTAAACGAGCAGTAGCGACTTTAAAAATGTTAGCTTGTGACTTTGAACTTATGAGAACTTTATAATTATGTGAATAAAAATTACTTATGATATACAAGAGTTGTTGAGTCGATTATGATACATATTGCAGTCCCACGCTGGCGCTGACCAGCATATAGACTAAGATTGAAAACGCTGACGATATGTACAAAGAAGGGAAACGCTGACGCTATAGAGCTATAATGAAAATGCAGACGACAAAAACTGACTATATCGCTAACATGATCAATTCTTAAAAAATATAGCCAGAATATATTAATTCTTATTATTTTGCGTATTGTCAGCGTTTCCTTCTTTGTACATATTGTCAGCGGTTTCCTTCTTTACCTATATTGTCAGCTTAAGCGTCAGCGTTTTACACCGTGCCGTAGGTAAATCCGTACTCGGTAAAATACGCAGATATCATTGTACGGTATGAAAGACTAGAATGCCAAATTGAATATCCGTTTTGTTTGCGACAACAGCCGTTTTCATAACAAACGTTGGCAAGAAAACTACGTCAAAATAGCATCAAGCGACCAATCACAACGCAAGACAGCATTATTGGTGCGAACAGCATGTGACCCTCTGGCGTGCATGAAATAAGGTCGTTAAGACACTGGCGTGACTCACTTAAATATACCCATAAACATGGCCTGCTGTAAATCAGATTCTGCCGTCATAAAACACTAATGGTATGAACTATAACAAGTTATTCCGTTAAAAAGGGACTCTGTAGAAGACATACCTGGCAGCGGACGGGAACCTATGGTAAAGACAGCGTTATTGGTGCGAACAGGATGTAACCCTCTAGCGAGCATGAAATAAGGTCGTAAAGACAATGGCGTTAGTTGAATATGCCCTGAAACATGGCCTGCTGTAAACCAGATTCTTCCATTATAAACACTAATGATATAAGTGGAACAAGTTATTCCGTTAAAAAAGGGACTCTGTAGAAGAAAATCCTGGCAGCGGACGGGAACCTATGGTATAGACCGCGTTAGTGATGCGAACAGAATGTGATCCTCTGGCGTGCATGAAATAAGGTCGTAAAGACAATGGCGTAAGTTGAATATGCCCGTAAACATGGCCTGCTGTAAACCAGATTCTTTCGTCATCAAACAGTACTGATATAAAGTGGAACAAGTTATTCCGTTAAAAAAGGGACTCTGTAGAAGAAGATCCTGGCAGCGGACGAGAACCTATGGTAAAGACAGCGTTATTGGTGCGAACAGGATGTGATCCTCTGGCGTACATGAAATAAGGTTGTAAAGACGACGGCGTAAGTTGAATATGCCCTTAAACATGGCCTGCTGTAAACCAGATTCTTCCGTCATAAAACACTAATGATATAAAGTGGAACAAGTTATTCTGTTAAAAAAAGGACTCTGTAGAAGAAGATCCTGGCAGATGACGGGAACCTATCGTAAAGACAGCTTTATTGGTGCGAATAGGATGTGATCCTCTGGCGTACATGAAATATTGCCGTAAAAACAATGGCGTAAGTTATATATGCCCTTAAACATGGCCTGCTGTAAACCAGATTCTTCCTTCGTAAAACACTAGTGATATCAAGTGGAAGAAGTTATTCCGTCCTGGCAGCGGACGGGAACCTATGGTAAAGACAGCGTTAGTGGTGCGAACAGGATGTGATCCTCTGGCGTGCATGAAATAAGGTCGTAAAGACAATGGCGTAAGTTGAATATGCCCGTAAACATGGCCTGCTGTAAACCAGATTCTTCCGTCATAAAACACTAATGATATAAAGTGGAACATGTTATTCCTTTAAAAAAGGGACTCTGTAGAAGAGGATCCTGGCAGCGGACGGGAACCTATGGTAAAGACAGCGTTATTGGTGCGAACAGGATGTGACCCTCTGGCGTGCATGAAATAAGGTCGTAAAGACAATGGCGTAAGTTGAATATGCCCGTTAACATGGCCTGCTGTAAACCAGATTCTTCCGCCATAAAACAGTACTGATATAAAGTGGAACATGTTATTCCATTAAAAAAGGGACTCTGTAGTAGAAAATCCTGGCAGCGGACGGGAACTCTATGGTAAAGCCACCGTTATTGGTGCGAACAGGATGTGACCCTCTGGCATGCATGAAATAAGGTCGTAAACACAATGGTCTAAGTTGAATATGCCCGTAAACATGGCCTGCTGTAAACCAGATTCTTCCGTCATAAAACACTAATGATATAAAGTGGAACAAGTTAGAAAAAAATCCTGGCAGCGGACGGGAACCTATGGTAAAGACAGCGTTATTGGTGCGAACAGGACGTGATCCTCTGGCGTGCATGAAATAAGGTCGTAAAGACAATGGCGTAAGTTGAATATGCCCATAAACATGGCCTGCTGTAAACCAGATTCTTCCGTCATAAAACACTAATGATATAAAATGGAACCAGTTATTCCGTTAAAAAAGGGACTCTGTAGAAGAAGATCCTGGCAGCGGACGGGAACCTATGGTAAAGACAGCGTTAGTGATGTTATCCTCTGGCGTACATGAAATAAGGTCGTAAAGACAATGGAGTAAGTTGAATATGCCCGTAAACATAGCCTGCTGTTAATCAGAGTTTGTCGTCATAAAACGGTTCTAGTATAAACTTGAAAAAGTTATTCCTTAAAAGAAAAGAATCTGTAGAAGACGATCCTGTTAGCGGACGGGAATCTATGGTAAAGACAGCGTTACTGTCGCGGACAGGATGTGACCCTCTGGCGTGCATGAAATAAGGTCGTAAAGAAGCTGGCATGAGCTGAATATGCCCGTAAACATGGCCTGCTGTAAACCAGATTCTGTCGTCATAAAACAGTACCAGTATAAACTTGAACAAGTTATTCCGTGAAAGAAGGGAATGTAGAAGATCTTAGCAAGGGACGAAAACCTATGATAGATACAACGTTATTGGTGCGAACAGGATATGACCCTCTGGCGTACATGAAATAAGGTCATAAGATCGCTTGAATATGCCTGTAAACATGGCATGCTGTAAAGCTGACTGCTGTCATGTCATAAAACAGTTCTGGTATAAACTGTAAAAGTTATTCCATGAATGACCATTCATCGGTAGAAGACTATCCTGGCACTGGAATGAAACGTATCTATCATGAATACAGCGCTAGCGGTGCAAAGAGGATGCGACACTCTGGCGTACATAAAATAAGGTCATAAAGACACTGACGTTACTGGAAATATTCCCGTAAAATTGGCCTACTATAAATCAGACTGACGTCATAAAACAGTACTGGTATAAAGAGAAACACATTATTCCATGAAATACGATCTTACGAAAACCTATGATGAATACAGTGTTAGTGGTGCGAACAGGATGTAACTCTCTGGTGTACATAAAATAAGGCCCTACTGGTGCGGCCCTAATGGAAATGACTACCAGACCATACACCACCTATGCGCCACCGAGTGCCATCATCAGCAATAAGAGAACATAATAATAGAAAGTAGTCTTTTATAAAACTATATATTGAATATACTGCATTTTGTTACGTTACATATTCTTATTTATTCTGACCTTGCTTACTTTCAAACCTATTACTCTGAAAGTTTTAAGACTGGATTGTAGGATTTGGTGTTGGTTTTATTGATAAGCCAACAGCACAATGTCCGGCTATGGTCTTTTTATTCAATAAATATCAGCAAATGTGTTTTTTTTTCAGGCCTAAAAAGACGTACTGGTATAGGACTCGTAGAACAATTATTGTTCAGGTTTTTATATTCCAGCTTACTCTAATGCCACCATTTATATAAGGCTCGTGCATCAATGAAGGAGCCAAATTCCATAAAAACTTAATTTGTATTCAAAATGGCCGCCAGGGTCCCAACCGACCAAAATTCTAAAAAAATGTTTTTTTATTAAAACAGGGACACCACCGGCATTTTTAATGAAACGGCCGACGTAAAACCCTCATCAATGTAGGATTCTTACAGTCTATCCCAATTCTTTTTAGGTGTTTGTTTTGCAAGGTTTTGTTCGCTTCCATTTCTTTGGATCTCACATATACGCGTTTGAAATTTACAAGACTTCTGAGAAAACACAAATGATATAGAAATTAACGCACGTGAATTTTCGCTTCGCCTGACAGTGCGGTCTGAAAACAGGAAAATGGACAGGGGCAAGTGCTAATTTTTTTCCAAAGCAGGTTTTTTGCTTAAGCAAATTTGACTGAATAGAGTCTTTCACGTTAACTGCGGTCCTGTTATTCGCGCATACGCATAAAAACTTTCAGGTGGTAACAAAAAATTAAAAACAACAGTAGACATAAAATAAATAAGAGCAATGGTTAAAGCGTGCTGTGTATATGAGTGTCGCAATAGGGCAGATAAGTGTTTAAAAAAAAAGGCATTAGCTTTTTTCGGTTTCCACTTAACCAGAGAAAGCGGCTTGCTTGGGTGAGAGCAATAAATCGTAAGGACTGGGTGCCAAACCAGTACAGTTACGTGTGTTTAGATTTTGTTGATGGATGGCACAGCGATGATCCAGAGGATAGCAATTTTTCACCCACGATCTTTTCTTACAAGGACGTACAGCCTACCGCAACTGTAGTTGCCAGACAAAAGAGATGTGGTAAATGTATGTGAGGGGAATATGACTCGTAATTATACATGTATTTTAATAGTTCATATTGTTAGCAGACCACACTGTGCTATTTAAACCCAACATAGGTTAATTCTTATATTAGCATAATGTGACCAGCTGTTAGTTGTATGATGGACTGTCTTAGAGCTATTAACTGTGTTCCATTTTTAATACTGTAAAAGGAGGAGAAAAAATATGCAGCCAGTCTGGGACTCGAACCCTGTAACTTTCGCTTACAGGGAGAATGATCTACCAACTGAGCTAACCGTATCGCTCACATATATTTCTCTCCTGGAAAGTTACGTACACACTGTGGAAATACCAATTATAAAACATACACAACATTTCTTAGAATATAATTGTGCTATTGACTTTTACCTGGGTAAAACCAGAACTATTGACTTGTTATTTTTACAGTGCATCAAGTCAAAACAAGGGGTCGAACTTACTACTTCTAGCTTTTGGTGCCAACCTCTTGAACCAGCAGCAATATTCCCTCCACTGCCTGGCTTAAGATGATTTACCAAGATTTGAAACAATGATTTATAAATATATAGAAATGATTTTGTATTTTTTTCAGACAGCAGCCCAGAATGATTCATTGGAGATACAGATAATGGAACAATGCATGGGTTTTTCCCCTCGAGTTTCACTCCTACTGCAATGTTGATATGGCCTCAGAATCAGCCTGTGAGACAAACAATATGAGCTTGATGACATTGACATTCCTTCAGTAGTCAACAACGGTAATCTTAGTTATATCATCCATCTATAAACCTTTAAATGAAACTTATTAATTTTACATTGATTGTGAAATTATATAAATCACACTCAGTCTTCCTGGGTAGAACCTGTACTAAGCATATGTGAAAAAAAAGTGTTTTGCTCAAGAAAGCCACACACAGTCGTGGGGGATGATCATGATTTCGATGCCCTACCCCTGACCCATGCGCTATACAACAAACCTTTCATATGTCATATATTGCCTGTCTCTTGTTTTGGAAATTGTATCAAACTTTATATAAAATTATAAGAAAAAAAATAGTTGCAAATGTGAAAAATTAAGTTTTTGAAAATCCAATAATTATTGATTTATATTTAAACAATCTTGGCCCTATATCGCTCACCTAAGTGACATTGAGTCACCCAACTTAGGTAGATTATAAAATACATGTACACTCAAATTTCCAGAAAAACGAGATGGGCTAGTAGTTAGAATTTTGATTTGGTTTGAAGACGTAACAGAGGCGTAGACGAGTTCAAACCTGGTAGAGGTTCACCCATGGTAAATGTCAGTGAAATTAAATCGAAATCAGGTCAGTAGATTCTGACAAGAAGGCTTTTGGTGTTTTTACTATAGCTGCCTTTGCAGAAAACTAGCACCTCACGATGGTGGTCATGATTTTTAACAAATCACAACGGCTTCAACAAACTTGATTAAGGGTCACCTAAGGAACCTTTCTGCAAAATTGTTTTAAAATCGATCCAGTGGTTTCTGACAAGAAGATTTGTTTAAGTTTTTACTATATAGTAAACTCACTACGGTTTGAACAAACTTGGTGAAGGGTCCTTCAAGGAACATTTCTGTGAAATTATTTAAAATCGAGCCAGTAGTTTCTGACAACCCGCCCACTGACGGCCATGTTTTTTGACGAATCAAGATGGCTTCAACAAACTTGGTAGAGGGTCACCCAAGGAACATTTCTGTGAAGTTATATCAAAATTGGCCCAGTGGTTTCAGAGAAGTTGTTGGAAAATAAAAGTTAACGACAGACGACGGACACCAGGCGATCACAAAAATTATGGCGTATTTTAAACATTTTACCATATAACCAAATTACTACTAAGGTGATAGTTCAGTGGATAGATTGTTTGCCGCTCGTGCTTGAGGTTGAAGGCTAGATCACCAGCTGGACTCTATGTTCGCAAAAAAACAACATCACTCGGTTGTTTCTTCCCAGGGCGCACACTCGAGAATGGTTCGTATAAGTTGTAAGTATCTATTTTCTCTTAAATTAAAATTTTGACTTGTAAGGCAATTCATATAAAATGCTTTTATTTTAGGAACTCAATGTGACCCTGATCCACTTCTTTTGGAAAACAAACGTTTAGAGCAAGAAGTTCTTGAGCTCAGGGAAGAACTTAAAAGGAGAAAACAAGAAATCATCATAGATTATTTAATAGACAGGTCACAGCTGGAGGGAGTTGTAGGTGGCATAGACTCCTGCAAGCCTGCATATAAGTGAGATTTTTCTTTGATATTTTTTTTTTTTTTTTTTCATATTTAAATAAGTGTCTCAAGTAGGCATAAGGATATAAAAAATAAATTTGATAAAGATAGATGTTCTGTCTGCTGGTATTTTTTATTTGTATTGAGGAGTTGCAATATTAAGAGTACAACTTGCAATCTAACCTGAATGAATATAAACATATGATATAAATTTTGAAAAAAATAATCAAACATGAACACTCTTGGGTTTTGATGAAACTCCACTAAGAAATGTTGCTCAGACTATAATATTTAATTTCATATTTTGTCAATACTCTTTCAGGTCCAACAGTTGATGATGAAAATGATGATGACTCCGGTGATGAGAACTGGTAAAACAATATTTCCTTTACTATATCAATTATTTTTGAAATTTCACTGCTGAAAATTGCCTTATTTTCTCTTATTACACTCCAAGTAAACATGTAATGAGTAAATACCATTGATAACATTCACATAATCAACATTTTTACTAATTAATAACAAGGTTACAGTATACATGTTTATCATATTCAATATTATTTAATTGTACACATCAGTGAAACAATACAATACTATTGTTAAAATAATCAAATTATCTTGCATGTATATTGTTACAGCAAGAATGTTTTAGTCTTTATTCTTTTTTCTAATGATAGGCAGATTTAAACCTATTATATACAGTTTGTAATTGCACTTCAACCAATGCATTCCTTAGAATTAATTGACCGAATATTAAGTGTCATAAACGCTAACCGTTAACATAACTGGGATCCTGGAAGGTTAACCAGTACTTGAGTATAACTTTCCAATTGAATCAGCGATGAGAGACGAATTACAATGAGACACAATGTTGTATGTCACAACAATCACGGAGACTGTGGTTTGGCCAAGATTCAAACTCACGGCCCCAGGGTTGATAGTCAGACGCTCTACAAACTAAGCTAATCAGGAACAGTTGCCATATATCAGAAAATGCAATATATTTTTAATTTACAGATTCCATTATTCAAGTCAAAGAGAGGCTGCCACAACCAGGAATCCCTTCATGTAGTAATACAGTTTATGTTCACTTATCCATTACACGAGTATCTACATTATTGGCTACTGAGTCGCAACAATAGGGTATGTGCTATTAGTGTGTCAGCCCTATGACACTGCACAGGTTCTACACTGTTCTCTACCCACACTACCAACACATGGGTATTTACTGTTTATGGAGTCACTTATGAATATTGATTTATTTCATTGCTTCTTATGGCAAATTGATAAAATCCCATATTGTTTCAAATTTGTATGTAACTTTGAAACTTTGACATGAATAAAAATTGTGAAACTCCTGATCCCTGACACTATGGGCCCTTGGAGGTTGAGCCCAAACTGCATAATTTAAGGTAAACCTAAATAACCTTTTTAATATTAGAAGCACTAAGTTTGAATATTGAGACCAATAAGTCATTAATAAAAAAAAAAGAGAATCTAGTCAATGGGCATCTGTATTTAGTTTATGACGACTATGTTTTTTAATAAACTATAGTCGAATGTTATCATGCAATACATTCAGTTTTATAGTTGCCCGTAAGGTATTAGGTAAATCTTACGGATGCAAAGTTTTTACAATACATTGGTTTCACTTTCACATTTCCTCTTTCGGTATTTCTCTTCAACAGCAAGGTTGGTTTTATGTGGAGCTCTTCAATTTTTTTTATATTTCGCAAAGAATTACCCACCCTCCCATACCCTTTATAAGAAAAAATTGGCTGCTCTTGCTTTATGTAATTTCAGGAACGTTAACAACACTGTTGTGAATTATCATCCGTATCTGCTGCAAAAACACTTCGAGTCTGGTGTTGAACATCTTCAGTCAGCATTAGGGCACCATTGTTAATGGAACAATCGTGTTGGAGTTAAATATTCTGTAGATTGTGTGAAAAATACTACAAATGGACGTTTAAAGGACACTCGGTGCGACTGTATATTAGCAGTTAGCGAGCTCCAAACAACAAATAAATTTAGCATTTACATTATGGTGATACATATTAAATTTTGAACTTCATTAACTTTTAATAATTTGGTTTTGACCTCTGTATATCCCAGGGTCAGATTCTGTTTTCTTGTTGTATGTGAATGGTTGTATGTGAATGCTTGGGGCTTATGAATGGTGATTTGTTGAAAAAGTTATAACAGACGCGCCCAAATATTTCCAAACCTTAAGATGAAATATATAATAAAATTGTTTTGTATTGCAATGTAAAATAATAAATATGTGTTTGAATTTACTCACGTTTTATTAGTATATTGGCGATGACTGGATGCGTTACCCACTTGGAATTCAAAGTTATAACAGGAATTATGGTAGTTTCGCATACGGTCATCGTTTTCTTATGGATGACCAGGATTATACTAATTTATTTTAGCTCGATTGAGATGAAAGCTCAGAGCTTATATGAACCGCTCTCGAGTCCGCTTCATGGGCAGACCCAGTACTAAGTTGTTTTATGAGGGGCATCGGGTTGACCAGGGGATCGAACACGTAACCTATGGCGTGAGCGGCCAACATTCTAGCCATTAGACTACCGCCCCGCCTCAGTATCTGACACTGAGGTGAGATTGCTTTACTAAATTTATATATTTAGGAATTAAAAAAACATGCTATTTTTCATGACTGAATAGACTTGTTTAAATGTTGATTTGGTACGATTTGTTCTTGCTGTTATATAATTTTATCATGTATTCTAATTTCAACTTATATGTCATTTCAAGGATACTCAGGCGACCGTTAAGGCCAATGGGCATCTGGTTTACAAGCCCCAATGGACCACTTGCTTATGTACAATTAAATAGTTGCATCACCTTACTTCAAATGATAGCACTTGTTTAAGTTTGCATTTACGTTCTTTTAGGTGGAACTGGAGGCAAAAAGATTCTAAAACGACAAAGGCAGGATGTGGAGGGGTCGTTGTATAGTTAAGAGAAGAAAAGATTATTTGGAAATTCAACTGTTGCAGCAAAAACTAGATCAGGAAAAGGAATTATTTTTATTAAAGAAACAGATGCTTAAATCTCAAACTCAAAGAACATTTGATGATCAGCCACTGGAACTATTTAACATTGAATTGTAATAAATATATCCAAGGGCCGTTTCAAAAAAATATTTTCAAAACGTGATTACCAATGTTTAACCAAGAACTTATATAGAGAAGGGAAACTCATAAAAAAGGAAAACTGTTTGGGATTTTACGAACCTTTAAAACTGCATTGTTTTTAATTCCAGACTATTTCGCATGATCGAAACATTTTAAAACATCCCATTTTACATGCAACATACATTTTATGTACAAGAAATCAGATGCCTATAATATCCTTCGAGTGCTTTTTTTTTTATAAAACATATTACCAAGAGCAGCATGTTTCTTATCCCTCTATATAAGTCCTTGGTTAAACTATTCTTATTACAATTTTAGTATTGTCCTATTATCATGTTGACAAAATGGTTTGATATATTTTAAAAGTAGAAAGATAATGTGGGAAAATAGAAATGTACAGACCAGACTTATATTGTAAAATATATTAGACTATTATAAATTAATTGCTATATTATCATCACAATTTTTCTCTCTTTTTTTATGAAAAAAAATGGTCGAGTAATAATCTAGTAATTAATTTATTATGGCCTTAGATAAATGATTAAGTTTTTGGTTCGGCAAAACATCGGTTGTGCAGTGTGTAAACCTTTTCTTTATTTGATTGAAGAGGTTTATATATAATAATATAATTTTTATATAAATTATCTAGATCTAGTCTAACACATAAACATTTTAGTTCGGCTTTCTGTGACACTCGAATGTCGCACACAAACTTTTTGTAAACCATTGAAATTTATCAAGACTGACCGATAAGAAATTCCCCTAAAGGTACCTCTCATTTTATCGTCAGGAGTTGTCTCCCGAAAAGCTGTTTACATTTGTAAGCCAATAGAAAAGTAGCATTTTGCTGTTTAACCTACCCGCGATGATGTAAAATTCTCGCTGTATTTGTCTGGCTCGTTACAGCAAACTGTTGCAGTATTTCACATAATACACTGCAATGCTACCAACAGTGACAACAGGTGGGAGGGGTGACGAACGTTTCGTTGGTGCATTTAATTTTGAGTAAATGAGAACCACTATCTGCTCAACGGAATGAGGGCAAAAACGATAGCGCTCATATACTTCCGACGCCGACAGTACCTCTAACGGGTTTGATCGATCTGGAATAACCCGGGGAATCCGTTAAATCCGACGGATTCTTTGCAAGCGTATTAAGAAGTCAGTCATATTTGATTAGTAAATGTAAATTTGAGACAGCTCTTGAGCTGTCTCGAATTATCCTACTCAAGCTCGAAGTTGAGCATCATTTTGGGTAACATATTTTTTCGTGAACACCGCTCAAAAATCGTCAGATTTTTAACAAGATATTTGAGTTTGAGCTTGAGATTTTGAAACTGGTGCCAGTTTTTTAATTGAAGTGTACAAGAATATCATTTAACTACTATTTAATCAAAAATACTTTTTTATTTTATGATTGAAAGCAATGAAATTACCATTCATAATTTTACTGTTTTAAATAGGGATATTATAAAAAATAATTTACTGAGAAATATCTTTATTTCATAAAATGCATACAAGTGTGGATAGACAGTATTGCCCTCTCACAATAGAGGTTAAAGATCACCAGCTGGACTGGATGCCCACTCATATTTATACTAATATCTATTTATTGAAAGCAGTGAAATTCACTTTTAATTGTATGCATGACATGTCTACTTTACATGATTACAGTTATCTTCTACCAAAGGCCTGAAACATAACCTACTGGACAGGTGTGACAAGTACGTCACCAGAGAAGACCAGGGCATCAAAGGGCATATTGGAACTAGATGACCAGCTGCTATCTGTATTAATGCGTCTCAAAGTTGGACTTTTTGTTCATGATATAGCAAATAGATTTGGTATTTGTTTGGACATATTCCAGATATTTTTCTTCATGGACATGTTTACTGTTTGAAGAATTGAATGTATTTCCACACCGTAACATCATAAACAGAACTATGCCCTCATGCTTTAAGAAATACCCTAATTTAAGGGTTAATATTGCCTGTACAGAAATTTTCGTACAAAAATCTTTAAGTTTGGTAAACCAGAATCTTACATTTTCTAATTATAAACACCATAATACCTTTAAATTGTTGATAGGCATTACTCCTTCTAGTATCTAATTAGTGATCTAATTTGTGTCAGAAGCTTGGGGTGGTAGTCTCTGGATTATTAGATCTTTTAGAACAAAGTACAGTATCTCTGATAGTCCGACCTTGCTTTTGCCTCATTGTCTACTACACCCCATCTTACAGCTGTTGGTAGTGAGGCATACCTGAGGAATAATGTGGAAATATAAAGTACACTAAAAACCATATTAGTCTGTTAGAATGAAGTTTCATTTTCCACAAGTGCCAAGTCAGTGCACAAGTATATATATATATATATATTGTGTTTAACAATTAAGCGAACATCAAATCATGCATTTTTGGCATATTAATATATTTTATATTAATAGGTTTGAAATGATTGACTGTTCAACCCGTACTCGAGCACATTTAGCTAAGCAAGTAACTTATACCTTTCTCAATTGAATCAGCAGTGAGACGCAGTGCTTTATATAAATCATCATGAAAATTGTGATCGGGCGGGAATTCAACCGGACAACCCTTTGATTGATAGTCGTATTCGCTACCAACTGAGCTCACCGGGCCCTGCTCATATGTAAATAGATTGTATATTGTTCTTAAGCATAATTTATTAATGTTTTAGCAAATGTTCTGGTATACAGCTTTGAGTGATTTTCAGATCGCTACCAACTGAGCTAACCGGGACCTGCTTATATGTTAATAGATTGTATATTATTCTCATAATTTATTAATGTTTTAGCAAATGTTCTAGCTATTTCTTTGATAAAATGCTTTTTCATTAAAAAATAATATTCAAAATCATTGATTTTGTTTAGCTAGAAATATTACTTGTTAAGATTTGATCCTTCCATTATCTGATAAATGAGGAAAGTTGGATTCTCTCCTGCCTTCATAACATCTCCAAACAACGAGCTTGTGATTCGGCTTCTGTGGAGATATTTCCACATCAACACGATCTCTGCCCAACTGTTTATCTTTCAATATAACTAGCCAGTGTCTGGTCTATAGATGTTGGTAGAACTGTTATCAAAATATTTTAACATTACAGTGTTTCAAAGATAGCATTGATATCAACTAATGTAACAAGACCAGAGTACACTACTAATTTTCACAAAAGAAAAAGGCATACCAGTAGCTAATATTTTTATAGAAAAAAAATATTAGAAAATATTTAGTAAAAGCCTTGTGTAAGTACATGTTACAATGGTCCAAAGTAAGAAAGGCACATGTTTTCATTATATTCTTACTGCGACTTGTTGAAAAAATAATTTTTCATTTGGTCGTACAATATCATGTCAGGATTTTCTCGCATACAGCATCTGGTGTTTCATCCGGTATGTTCTATAGATGTGACATTCCTATGAGAAAAAGTACTAGTTTATACTTTAATGCAAAGAGAAATTTTTTTTAACTGTTTGAAAATTTTGTTCCGATATAAAAAATTGTTTCAGTCAAACCTGTGTAAGCGATAACTTTTATTAAGCAGCCACTTGGCTTGTGCTGTCAGGTTTGCTTTAATGTTTCCCATTTATATGCTTTCAGAGCAAATTAACCTGTATTAAGTAACATCTTGGCTTAAAATGCCACTTTTATTCTTCCATTCACTTGCTGGTTAAGGTTTGACTATATTACCTATTATGCATATAAATCATAAATGTAGATAAAATATGTCGGCCATGTAATCTCAGCATTAGATATGGTTATTCCCTTTTTTATTATTTAAAGATAGACAACCAATTTTTTCCCCTCAATTCTCATGGTTTACTACTGTTATTAAATACCTTAAACAAACATGCCATTACATTTTCTCAGTCATTGTTTTTTTATATTCTGTTACTTAATAATGAGTACTGCTGACTTGTTATTTGTTATAAGTGAAAAGTTGACTATACTTTAGACATAAACTGACTTAAAGTACAGTCTGACAATGCCTAAATTGATATTTATGTTTTACTTAGTTATTACATACCCAATAGGACAATGGCAAAATGCATACTGTGTAGTGAACTTGTTATCAACACAGCACATGCAAGATGTATTCAGTGTAGTTTAGTTTTTTCATGGAAGCCAAACATGTTGCTTTGATATACACTGTATCATCAGCAATCTGAAATAGAAAATTTGTTTTTAAATTACATTTATTTTATTTTCATATCATTATTAAAACAATGTACTGGTAATAGTATAAGAATGGACTATCTAAAGAAAATACAGGTGGCTAATATTATAAAGCCATATTATTGTGAAATGGTGAAAGGTGATACAAAATTATAGATTATGTCTAGTAATGAAATAAAGTGGATGCAGAATAAATTGATTCTTTTTCATTTCAATCGTTAACTTAATTGGAAAATAATGTGTTAAGTTCCATGAGAGAGGTGGTTGTATAACAAAATTACATTATGAATAAAGTTCTTATTGAGTTGATGTCTTTACTAAATTGTCTGTGCTTTTTAAATGGGGAAAACAGGTCTTGTTATTCACCTGCTGCTTGGATTTGTCCAACATCACCTGCATCATAATGCTTAACAGTCATTTCAAGGCCTTTGAAGTTCCTTTCCTCACGATCATAAACGAATATATATCGGTGAACTGAATAATTGGTAGCATACCATTGTCACAAGCAAACGTAGCCTTACCAAAAGGCGGTAGGTTCTCCTTTCCTGGTAAAACTGGTAATAGGGCACTAACACAATGTTTTTTTATGTATAAAGGGATCTGACAAGGGAAAACAGCACTAAGTGCAATGACTCGCTTTATAAGTTCGGCTTTCGTTGTCTTTTTTTCTGGGTTTTCCCCAATATCATATAAAAGCTGCCTAATCTGACCCACCAACAAACGATTCAAACTTTCGCGGGATGACATTTTTGTATCTAAGGCAAACAAACAAACCGTTGTCCGGAAGTGATGAAAATGACCACGCAGTTAATAGAATATATACGGAATGTATTTTCATTTGATCAAATGTTGCCATAAAACACCAAAACATTTATATTTTTTGCATATTCAATGTGAACACGTCTCTAAAACATTATCTTACCTTATTGAAATGTCAATACCACCCATGTGTTTCCTTTGTATACCTTATACCGCGAATGCCCATATAAAAAAAATCTTGGAAGACATGCGCAAAGCTCATACTTCCGTTAGCGCCGGCATTTGTTTGCATTTCATATCGGCAACTGTTTTTTACTCAGCACACTTAAGTAACCTTATAACTGTTTATTAATCGGTGCCATTCTTTACAGGGTTGAAATTATTTTAAGACTCGCGGTATTAGGTATGACCAGTATACTATTATTTTCTTTTGTCAAAACTAGGCGCTGAAGGTATTATCAGTAAAATTTAAATTTCAGTTATATAAGAAAATATGGCGTCGCCACTGAAATTGTTTATATATTATGAATTGACGTCATAAACTTGATTCTAAGAATATTTATTAAATTTAATAAATTCTTGGGACTGGGTTTATGACGTCAATTCAATTAAATAAAGATAAACAACTGACGTCATATTTCTTGTTTTAGTTGCGGTAGTTAGCTTTGTTTTTTCATTAGTCCCTAGCAGTACATGTTTTTCGTACCATTGTAACCGGGGCCGTGGTTGTGGGGGCGGGATTTCATATAAAATGGTCAAAATTAATTAAACACTATTTTTAATAACATTTCTAAATTCAAATTAAAACTGAAACACTTAAAAATGCATGATGGTTTGCTATTTTGGACGACGTCGTAATTAACGTTAGTATTTTACGGCGATCTCTTGACGTCCAAAATCACAATCAAACGTCGTGTTTTGTTTTGTTTTCACTTAAGTGTTTCATTTTAATTTAATTCAAATTTATGAAAAAAAACTAGCTTGAACCCCCCTCTTTTTATTCGATGACATTTTAGTTAAATTATTAAAGTTTAACATGTGAAATTCAAGATCTTGTACCAGAGCTTTTTCTGAAGGGGTATCCGACAGGTTTTATGCATTATTTACACCTACGTATTAAGAATTGATAATATGTCTCCTATTGAGCATCATGCCGCTCCTCAGAAATGGTAAGGTTACCAAAGCAAGTCTCGATGAAGCAAGTCTCGTTGAAGCAAGTCATCATGAAGCCTTTAAAGCATGTCTAACTGAAGCATGTCGCTTTAAGTTAGATGAAATGAACTCAAGTCTTTAAGAAGCAAGTCTCGATAACGAAGGTTACAAGCCTAAGTTAACAGAAGCAAGTCGTGACAGACTAGAAGCATTACAAGCAAGCCTCCTTGAAGCAAGTCTACCCAAGAAGAGATCTACACTAGATGAAGCAAGTCTCGGTAATGCTAGTCTTAGCATTGCTGACACATTTGAAGCAAGTCTCGGTGAAGCAAGTCTCGTATCCAAAGAAGATAAAGACAAGTTAGTTGATTCATTCAATACCTTTATTGAGAATCTAACTAAAGAAGACTTCCTCAAGATAACCAATTCGGTTGCTACGACACCTGGCATGGATTAAGTCACCAGTACTCCACTCAAGGGAAGCAAGCCGCCTAAACTAACATTTGTTAGGTCCAAGAGCAAGCCAATCTATGATGGATTGTAGAACAAATCTATGTTCTATGTTGTCAAGCATGAGCTGTACAAGCAAGTCTCCATCAGAGGATCTCATACCATTGACCATTGATGACGTATGCCCATCACCGTTGTCATGCAACAGTACCATGTCAGATATACTACTAGATTCACCACCCTTAACACCATTGGCAAGCAAGTCTCCTCCTAGAAACGATGGATCATTCAGTCATGCTGAATATGAAGCAATACGCTCTCTGCTGAATATCAAAGAACTATACCAAAAACGTTAAGATGAAGATAAATGCAGGCCTCTGCGTAGCTATGCAGATCCTAACTACGTTGCCTACAAAAGAACACTATTTCCCAGCATTCACTGCGGTGATCCTGAAGAATGGGAAACCATGGATAAGTTCCACAAATCTGAACCAAGTTCTCCACCCATCTATGCAATATTTGCAGAAGATGAAGAAGACACAAGTCTAATAGATGCTGTAAAGATAAAGAAACAGAACTATTTCAACAGAAGAATAGTTACCATAGAATTACCTCAAGTTCATTAGAAAGATTCTGATGTTGTCAAGACACTCGTCCTAGAGATATATGCTTTAATATCTCGAATGGAACTTTCTAGAGAAACAGCGTCAGTCAAGTTAGTCAGACAAGAATACAACGGTCTCCTTGACAGTGTACATCGTCCAGAGAATGATCGTCCAGTTGTACAAAACATAGATCAAGTGTTAGAAACAGCACTTCAACTCCAAGCAGAAATGAATGCCCTTGACGACGATGCAGATAATAATAGAATTATTATATTAGAAGAAAAGATGGAAGCTGGTGACGCACCTGTCATAGTCGACGTCATAGACAGAAGAGATGAAGACCATTAACATAGTCTGGATGATGTAAATGAGATTATCAATCAAGCCTTTGACATACCTATGTCTCCCATAGATACGTCTAATGAAGAAACCATGGATAGCAACAATGATTCTGGGTGTTCAAGCAGTAGTGAAATAGAAAAAGACTTAACCAAAAGAATGGCTGAAACAGCCACCGGAATTACCAAAGTACTAAACTGTATACTTGGTCTAGAAGATAATGAATTTGGAGCAGCCCACGTTCGTTTCCATGAACTCATAGACAACACAGATCGTATCCTAGACAACTATTCCAAACAAATCAACTTTGATGTTAAAGAATACATCCATGACGACACCAATGAAAAAGTGTTAAGTTCTGTGGTAGAAGAAGCAAATGCGCTCCTCCATAGTAACTACCAAGCCTACGTAGAACAAAAGTACAAATACCAACCAAGAGTCGACTATAGCAACAAAGAAATTGATCCTGAAGATGTTGATATCATACAATTTGAACTCAACTTTGATCAATTACTTGACGTCAATGATTTAAGCGAATCAGAACAGATGGAAATGATGTTCAACAAACGGTTTCGATTGTATAACGAATATCACGCTCTACGTTACGTGATAATACAATTTGAAAAAGAAATTGAACAGTTACAACTTAAAGAATGTCACTATAGTACCATTGATAGATGGATAAAGTTGAGAAATGACGTAGATCATCTCCAAAGAAACTACTGAAATGCACAGATCATGATCTACATGAAAGATCAACAAGATAGCAATTCGGCACCAACCAGTCCTATGAAATAGATACAAAGACTTCGACAAAATTGGGTCCTTTTTAGGACCCTCCAAATAACTCGAATAAAGTTACCTCAAAAATTGTCAATTTCCCTTCTTGTTTTTATGATGTCATAATAGCACGTGTTGTCCATAGCAACGCAACAAACAAACAAAACAAAAACAACCAATTAAAAACTAACAAAGCGAACCAATCAAAAACAAAAAAAACACAAACAAACCAAACAAACGAAAAAACTCTCATTCTTACGCCACAGCTCAAGCAGAACAGTCGCACAAGATATTTGCAGTCGCAAAAACTAATAACAGTAATTAATTAATTAAATAACTTGGATTTTTAAGAGGAAAAAACCGTAAGTTTATTTATAGATTTAATAACTAATAACTATTTTCTATTTTGCAGATGTCCAAATTTATACCTATATCTGCTGCTTTAAAATATTGTAATGACTTTGATAATGTTCAAAGAAGTAATTGGTTTAGTGTACTTCCGTTAAGACTAATGAATCAATACCTATATCAATTAAATGATTTTTTGGCGGGAGATTCCTACACTTGTCATATTATCGACATTAAATTGTAACATATTAAATAAATAGCAAATTGTTATTAAGATTACAATTTTACAGAGGTTTTAATGCTAGAATGACTTGATGTTCAACTTCGATATGCAATATATTTATCTTATTATTTTCAGATCTGGTCAATTTCTAATAGAAAAATCTAGCTGATGACGAGATAAACGCGCTGCTGACCTTATTTTGTCACTTGAAAATAGTTAAACAATAAAGATAAATTATACTTACTCATTGTTTTGTTTCCATTATCTCGAGGCTTATTTTCCAAAGCAATATACAATTTATTGTTTGTATTGTCTTGAAGAAAAAGAAGAGAGAATTTTTTTACCTCGGGGTCATGACTTGAAACAAAACCCTATAGAAAATAGCTTGAAACAAAAGTTAACCACAGACGACAAACACAAGGCTATCATGTTCACATGTGAGCCTTTGGCTCAGGTGAGCTAAAAAAACAACTTGAACTTTTAGTTAAAACTACAATGTTTTTAATTCCAAGACCATTATGCATGTATAAAACATGGTGTTACACTTTATGTACAAGAAATCCATTGCCATTAAAACTGATTTCATATTTAAGTTTCCTATTCTATACCAACAAATAAACACCGATTGACCTATCTTTATTGGTTGATTGTTTGAATATTTTGCGTCATTTTTATTCCATCAAAGCCAACAGACGATCATGTTAACCTTACCACTGCTTCCCTGGGACCAGTACTCGAGCACATTCCATCTCCGCAGATAACTTTTTTCCCACTTGAATTATCAGTGGAAGACAAATGATAATGAGACAATGTTGTATATAAATCATCAAGGTGACTGGCCAAGCTGGGATTCGAACTAGTGGCCTGGGTATTGCATGACATTTTGATTACTTGTGCCTTGGAGATGTGGTCCTGTGTTTGTCGTGTTGCTCAATTGAGCCGAGTGTTTTTGAAATCCACATATTTCATTACCATTTCAACAGTATTTTTATTGCATCATTATATCCACATAAATAATTATTAGGAGCAGTACAGATTGGTTTTAGATATACCTCTTGAGAGATGGTTCCACATACAGTGTTGATCACTTATTCAATGTAAATAACTTCTATGCTTTAATAAGTTCTAATTGATCTTCTGAAATTATAAAAATATTACAATGTTATTTATGGAATAAAACAAGAAACGTCACTGTTAGGTGTCACACGACCCCTAAATGGAAAATCATGTCATTAACAGAAACTCTAAAATTTGAAGGACCAGTTAAAGTTAAAGATCTAGGGCAATTCTATTTATTAACACTTAAACAGTGCTGAATTTCTTTTGAGTTGCATGTTATTATTTGAAAATGAAGTAGCTAAAATAAGGTTTAAGATGATCAACAAAAAGACAGCTTTAAGGTATACAAAAAGTGTAGAAGGACAACAGGGTTATGATGAAGCAGTATGTGCCACACAAATTATGGATTCCTTAAGAGTAGATGAACAATACATTCTTGGGAATAGAACTGAACCTGATTCATTGGTAGAAACAACCAGAAAGCAAAATCTTAACAGAGGACTCACTAATATTTCTGATCCTTTATTCAAATTTTTCATAAAACTTTCAGAATTTTGCCTGGCTATGATTACCAGTGAAAACTTCAACACACATGGGAGTGATTTTTTTGTGTCGTGAACAATGATTTATTTCAAAGCTTTTAGTGTTATTGAAAATCAGGGCACAGAAAAAAACAAGTGAACTTTTAAATAGAGAAAAAACAAGTGTTGATAAACAGGAAATAATAAATATTATTTTTCAAAAATTGGTTAAACTGTATTTACTTGTGATTTTTGGACAATTCTGGAAATACCTTATAGACATTTATCAAGTTCATAAAAATTGGCACACAGAAAGCAAATTTTGGTTTATAAACAGGTTAAAAAAAAAGAAAAGAAAAAGTGGTTTAAATGAAGATCAAGTACAGGAAAATGTACAGACAAATGAAAAAAATGTAGAAAACAAAAAGAAAAAAAAGAAAAAGAACAAAAGGGGAAAATAATGACCCCTCAATCAGTAAAAATGATGAGCCTCCTGATGAAAACCAATCTTCATCAAATATTGATTTTGAATGTGAGCAGAGGCCAGAGTCATCATGCACTCCCTTGTTGAACAAATCTCCTGTGCCTGGTACTTCACAGGATGAGCCACTGGAGTGTTCTGATAATGAAGATGAGTCTTCAAAATGTAAAAAAATGTTTAACTATTACAAAAGACACAGAATGGATACAATGCGACGGTTGTTTCGCATGGCTACACGTACATATGCCGGACAGAAACACCACATGAAATGAAAAAAAAACAATAGAAAAGGCTCCATCTTTTATTGCATTGAATGTGTATAACTTTATAACAACACAGAAACATCATTTACCATGTAACTATAGGCATTTTGTCCGTAATTGATGTAGTTTACATCAAAATATCTTGCTTCAAATATAGCACGGGTCTTTACATAAAGCTGATCAATTAGCCAACGTTTACAAAGTACTGGTTCCCTAACTTACCTATACGTATAACGACGAAACCGGAATTCTCTAACTTTATGCCGCAACTACTTCCAGGTCAAGATAATTGTAAGCGTTGGCCTGCAGTTATAAAATGTTGACTTGATTTCATCGAAGACTGGCTGTACTATGTCGAACAAGAGAAAATCTCTGGTGGTAAGTTTAAAAGAATGGTTGATTTCATTATTTGCAATAGTTTATTCGGCGCTAAAAGTTGTAACGAATGCATTTGTTACGTTTTTGTATGCGTATTTACAACCAGATCTAACCGATCGTGTCCGACCCGAGTTTCTTCGAATTTGTCTGCCTGTTGTGTCAAAGCCGTTGAAAAAAGGTTGAAACGGATGTTTGTCTGTGTTTCTGTGAACTATCCCGTAACAATTGAGACCGATATGGCCAAGATCGAGCCAAAATTGAATGTGCTACGATCGAAAATGCAGGTGATGTCGTGTTTTTGAGAGAAAAATTCCAGGTTTATTCAAAACCTTTATAAAGGAAGAAAACATGGAAAATTGTTGGACTCAAAAAAAGTTATTTTCTGTTTGAATTGTTGTTATTTGTAAGTGTTAAGATATTTTTGTGCCATTTTGTGGGTTTTCAGGGTTGTAGATTGAGGGGGGGGGGGGGGGGGGGGGGGGGGGGGGTCTGGCGGGGGTCACCCCATAAAAGTCCAATCAAAGCGTCTAGCACCTGTGGATGAAATTACAACCAATTTGCAAAAAGACAATCCGGGTTGCAGAAGAAACTACAGAAATGAACTCCGAAATTAAATTTTGAGGTGTAATGTTACTTTTAAACACAAAACAAACCCCATCAGTATCATCTTGGTCACTACAAGTAACAATAGGGCCCCTTCGCTGCAAATACTGTCTTAAATGCCTAACGTATGAGTCGCCGATGACAAGAAAAGTCCTTGAGGAAGCCATCTTGGATCAATATTAACACCGAAATATTCCAAATGATCATATATAAAAACGCCGAAATATTCCATACAACATTGCACAGTTGTAAAATGCAAATCCCTTTATGAATAATATTGGTGTCGATAAATGGCGACTTTACTCATTGTACCATTGTGTTACTAGCAGGCAATGACATAAACTCCGGTATTTGTTTTCATTAGAACTATCTTAATTATATTTTTCTCCGTAACAAGTCGAGAGTATTGCAACAAAGTATTTCTTCCCCGGAACAGCATTCAAACACTCAATTTGTTCCAACTTTGATGAATTCAAGAGAAAAATGCTGTCGTTTGTATATACTAGAATCTTTATTCATAATATTTAGGTTTTGATTTAATCTTTTATTCCTCCATACAAGGAGAGCATACACACAAAACAACGAACAAACGTATACAAATTACAAATTTATAATGACAAAACAATACTAAAAATAAAATATATACTGGTCATACCTAATACCGCGAGTCTAAAAAAATTCAACCATGTAAAGAATGGAATCAATACAAAATAGTAATAAGGTTACTTAAGTGTGCTGAGTAAAAAAAAAACAGTTGCCGATACGAAATGAAAACAAATGCCGACGCTAACGGAAGTTGGAGCTTTGTGCATGTTTTCCCAGATTGTTATTACACGGGCATTCGCGATAGTAGGTATATAGCGGTATTAGTATATAGCGTATTAGGTATACAAGGGATACATATGTACACAACATTACACGTGTTATACAACAGTTCAATATAGCTTTTTAAACATGCATGATTATCCAAAATAAGAAATCTTATCGAAAAGAAATATAAGATTTATCTAGAAGGAAACTATATTAGTACAACAAACGTACATTATTATAAACCAATTTAGATTTGTTATAATGAAATATATTATTATACAAGTTAAAACTGAACCTTTTAACTAACTATATTGCATTTTAACCAAATGCTACAAAATGTACCTTAAGCTAATTTTCAAACAATAAAAACTATATTCTTTATTTAGAAAATGTGACATTCCACTAAACATGTCCAAACACATTGATCAATCGGTATTAGTGACGTCATCTGGGCACTGATATTATTTGTTTTATATTCATTGCCATTTTTTCAAATATTTCTTAGCTGATATACCAAACTTGATATCTAGAGACATTAGATCTGTGCAGTGTGCACTTCTAGTTATAATTAGAGCTATTCATTATTTTATTACGCTGATCCTTCAGAGGAAAACAGTTTTTCCGAAACTATACATTACCAATTTATTCGCAGATAATTGGATTAGTCGGTTAATACGTCACAGGAATGTCATTGGAGCTCATGACGTCTAACATTGTTTGCTGAGAAGATATCAAAACTGACTTTTTTAACTCAACATTGATACTTTTTACCTTACATTCAAAATCACACGGTCACGGTAAAATTGAAGACAACATTATTTTATTATGAGGGTTTACAAGTTTAATTTCAATAAAAAAAGATCACTCATATATGCCTTAATTTCTGCTGATGTCAATTTATGGACATCGTTTGTTCCTGAATTATGATATTTGGAGTTGCAGAAATTGTATTTTAAATGTTTATTAATTTTTACTTTTTTACTTCTTTTATCATTTTTTGAACTGTACTCGTTGCGAATAATGTCTCTTTTATTAACTCAATGCATACTATTTTTCATAATCGTTATTCCTATAGAGTAAACAGAATTTCCGTATAACATCTTTTTGCTAACACCCACATGCTGGGGGTACCAAATGGGTTAGTTAAGGTGTCGCAAAAATATAACACAGAAGCAATACCCGTCGCCGTAGTGTGAGGCCTGTTTTGTTATATTTAAATAATAAGTTTATATATAATCACAACTCGACAGTTTATATACATAAGGTTTAGGATTTAAATTTAAAAAAAAATCCATTTATAAGCTCCTTATATTAACCAAATATATCGGCCATAATACGTCAGTCAGGTTGCTGATGTTTATATTGACGTCATCGGTTTCGACAAACTTTCAGAAAATCGATACTCTATACTTGCATAAAAAGGTTATGTGTGTCGGAAACTTTAGAAACAATTTTGAAGTTTGATGCACATTTTCAGCAAATTATATTGCCAGATAATCGTCCGATGTAGTTGCATGATGATGTTTCACAGCCTTCATTATATATGGCAAAGCCAAGAACTCCTTCAAAGGTCTAATGATTTTGACACCAAGAGGTTGTAAGACATGGTGTGTGTGTAATTATGTAGCCCAACTAAAATAATATCCTCGTTTCGTGCTGCTTGCACAACTGGTAAAGAAATATGGCTGTCATTATTGTCCATAATGAGTATTATAGGCCTGGCTTTACTACAGTTTGGGATGAACAAATTTATAAACCATTCCTGGAATAACTGACTGTCCATGTATTCCATATCGCTGGCTGCAAATATCCATGACCCAGGGATGCCGTCCTTGTATGTACGGTGTGACTCCTTTAAATATTACTATAGTTGATATAAATCTACCGAAACACGGAAGTGGGCTGTCACATGGTCAGCTGTTGCCCACCTTTTGTTTAAAACATCCCTTCTTGAGTCCATTCACTTTTTGACGGCTCGTTTCTTTTCAGGACCATCCCGGTCATCACAGTTGAATATCTATTTAAAGATACAGGTATAATATTATTGTTATCTAACATAAAACAAATGTCAGAAAATGACGGATTTTATTTGGTCCGATTACTGGACAGACGAGTCGGTATTTGGAATGCTTTAAATGATGTTAGGACCGTCCTTAAGGTACAATAATAATGTACTCGTAATTTTGAAGAATTTACAAAAAGCGATGCCATGAATATTGTAACAGTAGTGTATTGTAAGCTTAACCACTTAAACCATTCACTGCCACTTAACTATTCGCTACTACTGTACGTGAGTAGTCTCCCTTGTATAAGAGGCACATGTTGAAAATACTGAATAAATGTTAACGATTGAATCTGTTAACTTCCACCTTAAACATGATGTCAGAAGTGGGATTTTTCAGTGTCAGAGAGCAGGTTCCGTATGTCTTCAGCTCAGACTTGTCATACATTCTCAGAGTGTTTTCTTCTTCTTCAATGCACTCTTTCGGCATATACTTCTTTGGGATCAGATTTGCGGTCGCACCACTATCTAACTGAAACTTAAGTTTTTTGTGCATTTACGACAAGCATATTTGCGAAAATCTTTGATTTTGTGGAACCATTTTCAGATTAAACTCACATTTCTAAATGCGCGTGACTTTTACTTCCTTTCTCCCTGAAGGCATTCGGACGCAAAGTGATTGAACTTGCCGCATTTCGTACATTTTTTCTCAAACGCGGGGCAATTCCCTTTTCACATGCTTTCCCGCAGTATTTGCATTTTCTGTTTGGTATTTCTGGCTTTTCTCTTGCATACGGCGTACGGTAACTGAAACTTAAGTTTTTTGTGCATTTACGACAAGCATATTTGCGAAAATCTTTGATTTTGTAAAACCATTTTCAGATTAAACTCGCATTTCTAAATGCGCGTGACTTTTACTTCCTTTCTCCCTGAAGGCATTCGGACGCAATGTGATTGAACTTGCCGCATTTCGTACATTTTTTCTCAAACGCGGGGCAATTCCCTTTTTACATGCTTTCCCGCAGTATTTGCATTTTCTGTTTGGTATTTCTGGCTTTTCTCTTGCATACGGCGTACGGTAACTGAAACTTAAGTTTTTTGTGCATTTACGACAAGCATATTTGCGAAAATCTTTGATTTTGTAAAACCATTTTCAGATTAAACTCGCATTTCTAAATGCGCGTGACTTTTACTTCCTTTCTCCCTGAAGGCATTCGGACGCAATGTGATTGAACTTGCCGCATTTCGTACATTTTTTCTCAAACGCGGGGCAATTCCCTTTTTACATGCTTTCCCGCAGTATTTGCATTTTCTGTTTGGTATTTCTGGCTTTTCTCTTGCATACGGCGTACGGTAACTGAAACTTAAGTTTTTTGTGCATTTACGACAAGCATATTTGCGAAAATCTTTTATTTTGTAAAACCATTTTCAGATTAAACTCGCATTTCTAAATGCGCGTGACTTCTACTTCCTTTCTCCCTGAAGGCATTCGGACGCAATGTGATTGAACTTGCCGCATTTCGTACATTTTTTCTCAAACGCGGGGCAATGCCCTTTTCACATGCTTTCCCGCAGTATTTGCATTTTCTGTTTGGTATTTCTGGCTTTTCTCTTGCATACGGCGTACGGTAAGGCTTCACTTTCTACTTGAGGTAATGTACATCTTCGCTAGATACAGCTGTAGCTCCCGACATGGTTTTTACCTTTGGTTGTGTCGACTCTGCTGCGCGACACATGTCTACACATTTATCTAATGTTAGTTCCTCTTCTTGTAAGAGTCTTTTTCTTACACTATTTTCTCTGATGCCCACAATTCTGTTTTTGGTTAAACAGTCTGTTAGATCTGCATATTCACAGGTTTTTGAGAGCTTCCTTAGCCTAGACAGATACGAACCCAAGGATTCTGACTAGGACTGTGTGCACATATTAAACTAGTATCTCTCATAAGTGGCATTAGTTTTGCCAATACAAAAGGTTTCCAATTTCCCCAGCACCATTTCGATGTCTACCTTGTCATCCGCATTGTCGAAATGGAACCCATCAAACATCCATTGCTTCAGATCCAATACATGTGAGGAATGTTGCAGTTCTCAGCTTCTTATCTTTTTCAGAGAGACCAGCTGCGATCTCGTAATTGTCCCAAATTCGTCTAAACTTCTTCCAACTCTAACTGACATTACCTTCCATGTCAAGTTCCTGTGGGAAAGGAATCAAAGACGGGACAGCCATATTGTTGCCGGTGTTGGGATGACTACCTAGTAACAGTGGATTTCTTCAGCAATTTCTTCGAAATTGACAGACTAGAAGATGCCACATCCAACAATGTCATTGGCAAATTGAAACAGCATTTTGCCCGCCACGGAATCTCGAATCAAGTAGTATCCGACAATGCACAAACTTTCAAGTCAGAGAAATTCACACAGTTTAAAAAACAGTGGGATTTTGAACATATTAACTCATCAGCTATGTATCCCCAGTCCAATGGAAAAGCTGAAAATGCAGTGAAAAGAGCTAAAACTCTTCTGAAGAAATGCAAACATGCTCATTCTGATCCAATGTTAGCACTGCTAGGGGTAAAAGCGTGTCTAGAGCAAACAAAACAAAAACAGGCAGCATACAATAACAAATGGTGGAAACAGTCAGAATAATGCCCCAGATGAGTAATGAGCTGTGGTAAAAAGGAGTGGTCATGGACATATAGAAGACGAGCTCGTATAATTAAATGACTGAAACCGGTGAGACTGATCCGTTTCCGTGTAACCTAGCCTCGAGTGCACTCGGATTGAACCAGGAGGAGGAGGAAGACCCCAACCTATCCACTTCATCTACATCCGAGCCTATGCGGGAATCCAGACAAACTCGATATGGTCGAAAAATAAGAACCCCCGACAACTTAAAGACTTTGTTACATAAGTGTCATTACCAGTGAATATAAATTCCGAACAGTTACAAGTTAGTTACAGTTGATTTTATACATTGATTCAGCAGTTTAGGACATTTTTAAGATTACTAAATCTAATAATCAGGCACTAATCATAGTGAGTTATTTAGTGATCAGGTGAATTTGAAATACACAGGTGATGAAGATTTATTAGGACAGTTGTTGTCACCAGATGGACAGTGGATCATAAATGTTTGATCTTTCACATTACTGTTGTCTAGTCATAATTAAGTCAGTTTTATTTACAGTTATTATTGTTATAGTTAGCACTTGTATATAGTCAAGTTAGCATTCTTAATATAAGCCTCTCAAACATTTTTGTAAAAGAAAAGCGATGTAACAGTATTTAAAGCTTAACCACCTAAACCATTCACTGCCACTTAACTATTCGCTACTACTGTACGGGAGTAGTCTCTCTTGTATAAGAGGCACATGTTGAGAATACTGAATAAACGTTAACGATTGAATCTCTGTTAACTTCCACCTTAAACAAATAGAATGTAGTTAAGTCCATTCTCTTCTTTATCAGTAATCATTCTTGCTCGACCCCTATCTGTAGGAAGATCAGGGTAGTGGACGTGGTCACTACGTGTAGTCCGTGGAACGGAAAACTCTTGCGGCTTTCGTTACTTCCAACTGGTGAGTATTCTGACATTAAAAAGCAAGCTCGTTCTTTTGATAATTTTATAGATGTAATTTTGTTACTTAAAAATTTAACAATTATAAATAATATTTCATATTTGATTTACAGCAAATTGTTACAGTTCTATTTGCTGTATTATTTTCTTATAAATAAATCAATAAAAGATTTAATATAGAAATAATAAAAAATGAAAGAAGAAAGAAAACAAATTTGCCCGTCCGCGGAGACGATATTTCGGTTGAAAAGCGAACATCGTTACCACTGCGCCACACACTCACGTCTGATAAATGGGTGTTAACAACATATTACTTTACTTAACTATACAAATGGCACAGCCTACCGAAAAGCGTATGGTGTATTTTTTTAAATGATGCATAAAATGTATTTAATCTCTATCAGTTGGTAGTCATTATGAAATTACACCATGTTTATATGTATTTAACCATTCTTATTAATCGTCTGCGTGTTATTAGTGTAGATTGAAATATCCCGTCTTGTTCCCCAAAGTTATTTATAAAATCAAACAAGCGCACATCTCCCACATGACAAAGTTTACATTTTCAAAACACAAATTTGTCGGAGGTCAATTTTAAGATAAAAAAATACCCGGTTGTATTTCTTCCGTTGATTGCCAAGAAATACCGCGCCCGTGTTATTAAGAGAGGAAAAAAAATTGCAATAATTATAAGAAGACTTTAACGTTTTAGGGATATGACGGATATTGCTTCTTGGCCAGTATGGCCTGGGAAAGCAATAACGGTCATATCATCATTCCATACTTACATATGCTGTCACTGATCAGAAGAACTTTTAAACCTTTCGTGGAAAACATACATAATGCACGAGCATCTAAAATTGTTAAAATATGTTTCCAATCACTTAATTTAATTATTAACAATCGTGCTATTTAATGAAATCCCTTATATGTAATTACATGGCAATAACTATGTAATACAAATTATTAAATTAAGTAACATAAAATAGAAATAAATAAAAAATATATATATTACTGAATGACATCGAAACTACGTTTTGTCTACTTTACTCTAGGAACTTAAGTGTATTCAATTATCAATAGCAAATTTATCTTGGGTTCCTAACAATACATGTAGGATATATATCTATATATCATATCATTATACTTTAATTTTATTTGTGTTTACATTTAACACATCCGAAACCATATTTGTATCATCATAGGATGTAACCTTAACAGATTATCCTCCAATTCACCACCATCACTTGCTTCATTTTCAGTCTCTGTTAAACCTGATTCAGTGGTAACTTCAATTCCTGAGTATGTATTTCTACAAACACCTCTGCATTCAAAGCAAGCAGGCCCACAGTATTTATTTTGTTTTTTACAACCACATAGTTTGTTGGTACACATTTTACTGCATGAACAACCTTTTGTCCACAACCTTACATTATTAACTTTTTCTATATTTTCAACATTACCCCGGACTATTTTCAGAATATCCACCCATGTGTAGTAAACATTTGGAATATTTATACATTTCAAATCGCACTGATTCCATCTTTGTACAATCCAACATGAACGCTTCCAATGAAAATGCAATACTTCATAAGATGGAATATAGTTTTCTCTGAAATCTGCCTATAAATCAAACAATCTGTCTTTTTCTATAAAAAATTGTGATTTTCAGATTCTGTCAAAGCTTCATTATCAATCGACCGAAACAATGATTCAGGAGATGTTAAACTATGTGTTGTGTAAGAAAAGGCATATCTGTGATGTTTAAGATATTCGCAGCAAATAAAACGTATGAAAGCATTGAAGCCTTCACTTTGATTGTTATTAAAGAAACAGGCAAGATTTCCAGAAAGTCCATATGCATACTCTTTATAAATTTGAAGTGTTTTCTTAAAGCTTTAGAAAAAGACACTTTTCCATGACCATAAAAATGAGATACATAATCACAACCGGTCCACATGTAAAACATTAGCAATATGGAGAAAATATCACACTCAATTCCCATGTAATCTAAATCTGAACTTACTGACTTACAAAGATTATTTATGGAAATGTGCTTTCGATCTGTTAAGTCCGTCAATACTGTAAAAGTTTTGTTTGAAATCTTTGGCAGTTTGATAGTATGATATATATCATTGTCTGGGGAATATATAACTATGTATAAGAACAATTCAAGGCATAAAACCACACCAGGCTATTACCTTCTTCAATATTTGTTTGGTATGCATCTATTTATTCAACAACACTATTTAAAACTTTTACAAAAAGTAAATTCATCAACTCCAATAAAAAGAACCAAGTCTTGTTTTAAATACTTTTAAGCCACGTTAATAAACTGTTCAATTATAAAATTTGCTAAAAAAAAAAAATTTAACCTATTTTTAAGAGAAACACCAGTTTTGTGGAATGTTAGTAGAATTTGAATTTCATTTACACTTTCTGAATAATCAGAACCATCCATATTTGTTCTTGTAAATACTTTAGGGGTAAGTTGAAAGTCATGTTGACTATCAAAAGCTAAAAAAAAAAAAAAAGCTTTCACTCCGCAGTTGAAGTATATTTGTGATTTCAGGTAAACTCGTATTGGAGGAATATTTACCAAGAACATTGCATCATAAATCGGACAGTCAACTGATTCAAATTTAAGATTAGAATTAAAGCAAGTTGGGTATTGATTTATACCAGTCCTTAATTTTTTATTTTAAACCAGGATTGTACATATCAGCATCACACAGCTTTTGGTATTGATATAAAGTGTAAGTTTTGTATGGATATATTTTGACTATTGAACCATTCAATCATTATTTTTATCTCTTGTTTTTTATCTTTTAAATTATTTTTTTTTAACCAGAAGTTTTGCTTTTTTACACCAAACCCAGTAAGTTGTATTACCTTTTGTCGAGCAAAAGCATAACTAGAACATTTTATACATTTTGTAACATATTGTTTCAAATGTGTATCAGCTTTAACGTTCATATTAAATATTTTTGAATATCAGTCCCCGAAAGTTTGTTAATGAATAAATGTTTGATCACCTCACTTTTTTAAATATCATGTCTCAGAACAGAGGATTCAAATTTAGCAATGTATTTCATAACGTTAAGTTCAACTTATTTCAATATACTAAATGACATATCATACCTAAAATATCTTTTAGATTTGAAAAGGCCAAACCACATGTAGGCATATAATGTATAAATTTTGTAAGTGATGTCTTTGAAATTGTGTGAAGAACTTTCTTTGTATCTTTATTTATACAAGACTCGTGTCCCTCAACCAAAGCCTGTGAATGCCAATTATAACCTTTAACGTTCATAGTAAAACCACCTACTTCAAAGTGTTGAATTATTTCCTCAGGGAATAATTCACGGTCACTTAAATGTTGTGGAAGAAGTCTATTGTAGTAGGTAGATCCGACTGACTATCTGAGACATTCGTGCCATATGTTTCAATCGCAAGTTTCTTAAATCCCAATTACCACTTCTCATTGACATATAAAGAGAAATATATATGAATAGATCTTGGTGTATAAGTTGGTGCCACATTGTCCATGTAGCATTGTCTTTACATTTATTTTTTTTCTTCAAAAAATTATTTAAATCTTTAATGGTTGAGAAATGTTCAGCAAATGAAATTTCTTATTAGTTGCAAAATGTTTTATTATATCAAACACTTCATAGGCATCTGGCATTTCAACATTTACCTCTTTCCTATTTTCAAAAAATGTTATAAGCTCAAACCTAAATAAATAACCCATATTTGAAGGAAAAAAACTGAGTTTTTTTTTTCTTCAAAATTGCTAGCTACACATCTATTTATTTGGATAACGCACCTTTATGTAATAAATCTACCAACTGATCAATGTCAAGAATAATTTCCTTATTACCACTTGAAAGTTTTTTAAGTGTGACAGTCACCAATAAAAGGCAACACCCATTCAAGTTCCCTTTTCCACTCAGATTTTAATTGCACAAGGTGATCATGTTTTACCATCACCTACATTTACTAATTAGTTCAGTTTTATGAATACCTAGTGACTCATATAATTTAAAAAGTAACTGCTGTATGGTGTATTTGATATCAGCATTTTCTTCTAATAGATACAGGTACTCTATTTTACTTTGATCAGTTGTCTGCTCTCATCTTTTTGACTGAACTGAAGTTTTTTTTTAAAATCCTCAATATTTGAATTTCTTTTATTTTGTGCAAATTGGTTTCAACTGTAACCAGAAACTTTATCTATTAAATCTTGTTTTAATTCACTAGTAGTAGCACTTTCAATCTGATTAATATTTTGATCAGTTGGATGATTAAATGTCATTAAAAAAACGAAGATTACAAATCGGATATATAATTCATGCTTGCTTCATGGATTGAACGGGTTTCATTTCAAGTAATAATATTAGACCTTTGACAAGTTCATCCTTACTTTAAGACTAAAATTATTTGGTTCTACCAGTGACAGAACTATTACAGTAAGAATCAAATGTTCAAATTAGTAAATTTATGATATTCAGTTTCTGTCACAAAGAAAATAAAATCTCCCAAGGTTTCCAACTTGGCTTGTAGTATGATATTGTTTCGTGAAACATGCCCTCGTGTTGTTGTTTTTTTTTTTCATACAAAGAAACGTCACTTCTGGTTAAAAAAGACAAAGCAGCAAGTTTGCATGATATATTTATTTTACTTTTACATGTATTTGGTTCGTCTAAGTGTTCATTTATGTATTTCTTTTTCTATTTAAGTTACTAGTGCTTGTTCTTTTATAAGTATAGATTGATCCAAACAGTTTCCATCAAACGATCTGGCAGAAAACAAAAATTCACCTGACATAAGCATGACTGCTGAACGAAAGAAGGCTTTGCTGGTAGCACATGACATTATTTTAAAAACAGTACCACATTTAGATGTTGAAACATTTTTTTAAAAAAACACCTTTCTCTGTTTCCTGAAGCGCAGTGGTGTTTGATTTAGGGTGTACTAGTTGAACAGAGGTTCTACCAAACCCCCTGTTTGTGTCGGACAATTTAACCATTGCATTTTTATAACGTATATTTAAATTATCGACTGATACAAAGCAGAATGTACTTGGAGATATTTTAGGTCCTAATTGAGATTTATTTACAGCGATACAATTTTGGTATTTTTCGAAATACAAATTCAAAATTTGTAGACATTCTTTGGAAGAAGCAGAATATTTGTCAACTACTCCGGCAATTAATGTTTGCAATGGCATATTACATTTAGGATCTATGCTGAACATCAACATTATCCAACCTCTTTAATAGCAAAATTTGATTCAATTTGTAAATAAAATTCCAGAATCCATATTATTCTCAACAAATTTATATGGATTGATATTAAATTATGCAATCTTTCTTTTAATATTGTCCAATAATTGGACAAAGTGTCTTTGCTATCGGTAAACCTAAAGCTTTCGCAATTCTTTTTCTCTACTTAATGCAGTTTGTTCACAAGCTGATATGGTCGATTCACTATTTACTGTAGCTAACACAGCGTATATGAGATCATTTTCCGGTAATGTAAAAGTGTTCCCAAGTTGGTGGGTTCCTTAGAAGAAATAGTTTCCAAATTATCTGAAAAAAAAACGTTTTTAATTTTATTCAAAAGGAATCGCAGAGAATTTTGCTTTAACTGGAGTTGTTTTTCATTACAATATGTACAATAGAAACTTAAATATTTTATATAAATGTCATGCACATCATTAACAAAACAGCTTTATCCAATAAAAACTGTTCACACAAACAAAATGCAGTGCGACAAACAATTTGTTGCATTTTCCAGCAATTTTAATATCAAATTCAGCTTTCAAAAAAAGTATTAGTGTTAACACAAATACACTTTTATTTAGATCAGAAAAGCATTGGTCACATAATTTATCTGATACACTTAGAGCAAAATCAGTTAACATTGGTTTATAAATTTTATATTGTTAAAAAATATCTTAAGTTTTTTTATCGAGTCGCATTGTTTGTTTACATTTATCTAAATAACTATGTGAATCACAAATACTAACGTTTCCTTGCTCTTTGTAAAGTTAACTCAATGATTCTGGTTTGATTCATTTGTGCACATTTGATCATCGATTAAAAAACGTGCAGTTTTAAGAAAAATTTAACAGGTAGACATTGATATTGCATTTTCTGCCACCGCACCTGAAGCCTTCAGAACACACGCTCTACAGAGACAGATTTTTTCAGAGAAATTTGCGTCAATTTAAGTCAGATTTACAAAATCGTTGTTACTTTTTTTTTATGATAATACTTTGTGTACTTTGCAAATAACACATTCACACTCTTTCAGGATGGTATGTATAGCTCACTTTCTCTGACGTACACCAACTTTCAAGTGATCATCAATTAAAATGTTTTAATTCACAGAGCAGTTTAAAATTGTATTTCGAATTTGGTATGGTTTTATAATGAAAATAAAACCTTTGAAATATCGGCACTACTATTTTGCAACTATTGAATGCAAGAACAGAACCAGAGTAATAGATAGAGACATGAAAACTTCAAATTTACAGTTAATGAAGTACGCATTTGTTACCGTGTTTTAAACATTTTTTGTGATCGGATACAGATTCAAAGTAGTAGTCCGCTACTTTTTTTCTTTCTTGCCTTGCGCAGGCGTAAAGCCATTATACGATTCCTCATAGATTCACAATTTTCAGAAGTCCCAGAATGAATATCTTCAAGTGCTAACTTTTCAAAAATATTACTATTCAAATACAGGCTATATAAATCATTTTTTAGTCTTACAGACAGGAAACATTGAATTTTTACCATAATTTAAATTTTGTTTGCAAAATATTTGGTTTCATTTTTACATCAAAAATTAATTTCTTCATGTTATTTTCCCCAATATAAACTGTGTTTTTTTTTTGTGTGTTTTCAAAATATCTGAAAGTTGTTAACTTCTAGTAAAGCATTTAGCTGATCTCTCTAAACTTTTATACCCAGTAGACTTTACATGATTAATACAGAGATTTGACTTTGGTGTAGTATTTGTGATTTGTTGAAATGTAAAGGACTGAACTGAAGGTAAAGCAGGGAATCCAGAACTGTTATCAATGTCAAAAACAAGTACTGAACTGTAATCCAATTGAACATACTTAAGAAAACTATATCAAAATAAATTTAACGTAAAGCAATATCAAATAATGACTGAACTGATACTAGCGTAATCGTTATTATGAAAGAGTAAAAACTCAGCTGGTACATGGTTACGGGGGCCCCCTATTACATAATGGAACTTAAATTTACAATGTTCATTTTTGTAATAAAACCATCAACTTTCTTTGCTAATTTCAAACTACCCATTGATGGCCTGTCATATTGACCGCCAGTCTCTCATATTAAAGATAAAAAGGACGAGAAAACATGATAAAACGCATATTTTAAACATCCCATGACGGTAATTGATCACATGGTCCACTCTCAAAAACTAGGTCGACTATTTTCTGTTTGTTTGGAGGTCAGTAATTTAAGTATAACATTGATATTTACCCTATTTTTCGTCTATGCTTATAGATTTTTTTAATTTTGGAAGCAATAAAACTACCTGCAACGAATATAAACGTAAAATAAGCCCGTTTTAACACATTGCTTCCATCACATATCTACATTATGTCAGAAGGAGAATCCAATATGGCAGCGACCATCGACGTCACTACCAACTATTTAAGGGATTTTGTTGAAACTTCACACAATGACTGAGGACATGAGAGGAAGTGTAGACCTTACTTACATTTTGAATTATCTCCATTGATTAATTTTACTTGTCCTAGACATAACCAAAAGTGCTGAATAGAATTTATTCGAACTGCATACAAAGACAGGACATAAAGGGAAGATGCAGTTTCAAAGAACCATAATTCTACCATGCCTCATTTCCCCATTCATCGCTTTTAAGTATACTTTAAGGGATTTGGTTCATATTTCACACAAGGATAAAGAACATTGAAAGGAAGTACATTGTCCATTTTTTTAATTATCTGCCTTTATTATATTTTATTGTGCTTGTCCGGAACATAACTTAAGAAGGGAATTTATTTGCTATTGTAACGCCAGCCCTGTGTTCAGTTACAGAGCCTGGTGAATACAAAACTAATTTGGGATTGGGTTGAACAAATCAAATGTGGTTGGAGTAGTCTGGGGGAAAAACAACTCAATAAGTGTTTTAATATAGTTTTTTATGTATATCTACAATACTGTAGCACAATACTTATCTTACAGTTTATTAGATATATTAATATAGGTTAAACACAGTTGCCATTTCCTACTCGAGGTTCTTTAAATTTATTTTTCCTTAACTCGGTTGAGTGAATCCTGTTATTTGACCGTTTCCAGTAGTAAGTCCGATTTTTGTACACAACGTTGTGCCGGATCCGGTAAACAAATAGATTTATATATAAAACAAAGTTATTCTGGTCATTATCAGATCTGGTTAATAAAATATATTTCCATGCTCATTGTCGCGGAGAATCTGTGGAGTCTCGGTCTGTATCTGACTGATCGCAGACTGAGGTTTGACAAACTGACAATGTAAACAATGGATGCCACGTAACTAGTCTGTAGTACGGACCCAGCTCTTCCCCGATAGTGTCTGTTAAATAGCAATGCTGGGAAAGCCACATTTGAGCACGTTGATTTGTAAGTTGCTTCAACTGAAATTTTGAAGGACGTTACAGTTTAGCAAGCGTTCAATTGCTATGAATTGTGGGACAGGCATAGAATTCCCTGCTTTTTCGTTGGTGGTTTTTATACCGAATTCGGGAGATACAGGTTCAGGGATACACTATTGCGTGTCATATTAATAATATGATATGGTCACATGACCTCTGCATCACAACGAGGCAGCATCATGATTGACCAGCAAATTGCAAACAAGGATATGGGAACTTTTACATTCAAAATACTACGAAATATATAGACGAAAGTGAAAGTAGACAATTTCCAGAAATTGAAGACGGCAAGAGGTTAAGCAAAATATTAATACACTTTTCATTTTCACTGAACGTGTTCATGGCTTAAAACATTTACTTGATAGGAAGGTAATACAACAAAACAATACACTTAATAAAACCTCCAAATTCAAAAAAATAACTAATTTAAGAACGCATAACACTATATATTGTTATAATAACAAGTTCAGGTACTTCAGTCAACGTCCAGACACTGCTATCGTCTTCGGCTGAGGGAATATAGTCGGACCTTGTTCAGATAGATACCAGCCGGCAAGTATTAAGCAGTGCTAAACCTTAAAACGCACAATGTAGTATGGTTGTACATTTAACTGAAGTCTGAAAAATATCAATACTTTTAAAAATTAATGTTTTGGACGAATGTGACCGTATCTCTCCACCCACCCGTATACAGTACTCTCTGCATATATTATAATTAAAATACAATTCTTTGTATTTTTTTAACATTGTAACATCTGTTTATAAAATTTATAAAACACATTACTCCGTGTATATTGACTAGTTTATTTATACGTAGTAAATTGTTCATGATAAATGTCCAAATGATTAATAATACTTTTCAATACACATGTTGACAAGTAAATTTCCATCCTTTTAACTTGGAAAATGCTATTCATAGTTTTACTCCACCAGTATATCGATGGCTCAGCGCAATACTAGGCTAACTCCATTTTTGGAAATTTTACAAGAGAGTGAAAAAAAACTACTTTTTTCCCTTTTGATATTTAAGTTGTTTTTTTTCTGCTCTGTATGTTAATTATGTTTCAAAATTAATGATCATAGTTATTTTCATGTGAAACACCTTCTTAACTGTTTAAAATCATTTATTTGAGTTAGCAATAGTTTTGCACTGAAATTCAATGATTTGTTGAAAAAATCTCGGCGCAAAACTATGACTAAGCCAAGTTAGATATATTTTTGCACTAAAATTAATAGAAATGTTGAAACAAATGGGATAAAACAAGTACTAAGTCAAGTAAGATATATTTCACAAATTTAATTTCAAAACTATTTTGAGGTTAAAGTACAACACAGAACATTGAAATGTCTGTTTTATCAATCATTTAAATGATATGAGTTTTCGGTAAACTAAATAACTCTCATTTAAATTTGCTGATTCAAACAAAATACTCAACATTGCAAAACTATCTTAACGTACATTTGTAAGAAATGTTTGATAAAACTTATAAATAATACATTAGTTCATTCATAACATGTTTGTGACCATATAATCATTATACCGAACGTAGATTATTACATGGAAATTTAGCGCATGTTGGTATCCCACTAGATACAGTAATGCTGTACTTTGAATTAGCTAGGAATCCCATGAGAAAGGACTGCATAGAACATGTGATGGAAATGGGGTATCACACCCGACTTACATAAGGAAATGAGATCGCTGTAGTTCTCAAATGAAATCATGGGGTACTCCTTATGCAATTTATTTAGGACAATGTTTTCCGCATACAAAACAGTACGTGACCTTCTCAACCGCTGAGCAAGATCAAGGTAGTGACCATTGTAATTGTACTTGATGGCTACTGTATTTGGATTGCTAGATTCTATTTTGAATGATCTTACATCTGTCCAACGAACTTTGTTCCTTTCAGAATCCAAATCAAAATTTTTCAGCATCTTTGATACAGACTTGAAATCGAAACAATTTGGCAAGTCCATTTCTTTAACATATGGATTTTTACGACGGGCAGTTCTAATTACAGTAGCCCACTGGGTAGTTATGTAAACACAAATTTGGCGACGTCCTTTCTATACAAGCATGGATTGAATTATTTTCATTTTGAGTGTGACCCTTTTCTAAATATTTTTGTTGTACAGATTCTAAATTAAATTTTTGAATGGCAAACCACAGCATCGAAACATAATGTTTATTTTTATTGGAGCACCACAATTGTCAGAAAAGAATACAAAATTGTTCTTCCCCTTTTCAGACATTGAAACCAAAATATCAAAGCTAGAAATTTCACAGGCTCCCCTTCCTGAAACTGACTCATTCCAAAGGTAGCAGTAAGCTTCACTTGACCCCCAAATCATAAATACTAAAGTTAAAAGTATTTAAACGACGTTTATAGTAAAGACTAGATTCAAATGCCTTTGGAGTCATCTGCACCACCTCAAGATCAAAGTATGCAGCTAAAAATGTACCATCTTTATTTTCTTTTTTATCTTGTTATTTATTTTCCCTTGCTAATATCTTGTTTTTAACATGACTGTCATATTTCTCTTTTATTTTCATCTTGTCGATCTCATTTTTGAAAGAGTTACAGAAATCACATTTGGTCCTTCATAGGCTTTTGAAAAGCAATGTTAAAGTGAGTATCAAATATATATCGGTACAGATTGAGGGAGACTGGGAAAACAACTTCGGTTTTTGTACATTGCTCTAAAAAAAAAAAAGCCGATACATTTGTGCTACACTGAGATCAGGACTGATAAACCTTTTTTTAAGTAAAAATTACCCCACCCACTGATTGTTTACAAAAATAACGTGTTTTTTTCAACACTCCTCAAGTAATTTCACTCCTGCATAATATATATATATACATAAATACTTAGGCAGTATTAGTATTAAGCTAATAGATATAACAATTTAATGTTACTCACCTTTTTAAGTCTTATTTTCTTCTGTAAAATTCAAATTTTGGTGGCAAACAAACTTCAAAAATTCTGTCTGAAGGTCAAGAACAAGTACCGACTTTTTTCTAATTTTCTATAAATTATCATTATTATTTATATTATTGCTGTTGCTTGAAAAACACACTTCTTTCCTATTTTATGTTTTAAAATAATAATAAATAAATAAAAATAGAAACATGTTTCATATTATTTCTCAGTGCAAAACTATGTCCAAGTCAAGTTATAGTTTTGCACCGATTTTTTTAAAACAAATGATAACACTGTCAGTGCAAAACTATAGCTAACTCTTCTTAGACATAGTTTTGCAAATGAACAGTTCGACTTAGCATGTCTTCTTACAATTAAAATATCTTTGGTAATACATGAAATATATTCAAGATCTTTTGAGGGATTAAGGGGAGTTTGATAAGTTAACAGAATTAATAATAAAACCAATTTTGAAAAAAATATGGAATTAGCTTAGTATTGCGCCGAGCCATCGATATAATATATTACCAGTACTTAAATATATGAATATATATTTATTCAGTTTCATACATAAACTTTTAAATTAGTTTTTAATATTTACATTTATCTTGCAGATATCTTATGGCCATGAGACGGATATAAGTTATTTCAGAACCATACTGATATATTTATTGTTATATCACTTCAAATTAAATAAAAAGAAAAAATATGCAATTAATACCAATAACTAACCTTCATCTGTCCTTTATACTTCTGGCTTCGGACATCAGTTTGGATGTTATACTTTTATGTGTTCATCTGATGATAATCCCTTTTCAGTAAGTTTTCTATTTTCTACTTATACGTCCCACTCGATTATTTTGTTCATGTTTTCTTTACACAGATTAACACATTCGTGTCTTGTTTTTGGAAGTTGTGCATGTGCCATTTCATTTGCGAAGGTAGAATATCTTAAATAACTAAGAATGAGTCTAAAGTGTTTTGGATTACGATCCAAAAATATGTTTTCTTTATTATGGTTTATTTTTACGAATCTAGCAATAACAGTATCTTTTAGGAATATTGTTTCCTTTGTAGTCTTCTATATTTTATCTCCCACCTCCAGAACGACAATATCCTTACATGGTTCCATCACGAATTTCATCTCCTATTCTTTGTCCTTATTACTTTCTTTCTCCGTGTTTTTTTTTATTTCTTGTCTTTCCCCTTTATTTACTCTCTTTTTCTTTTCTGTTCTTGTTTAAGTAAAGCGTCTTTATCTTTACGTGCTCTTTTCTTTCCTGTTCTTGTTCGTTTTTGTTTGTTTTTTTTTTGCTTCTTACTCTTTGCATTCTTTTCTCATTCCAGTTCAAGTTTATTTCTAGCTTCTTTCTGTTGTATTATGCTATACATGTATTCTTACTATACTGTGTTCACTGCGCATGCTCTATTTATTCCCGCCTTTTATCAGTACCATTGGCCAGTGCTTATTAAATCGTAGAACTAGAAACATCTTATATTATCTGTTAACCCCACGCTCTGTGGTATATCTCGATTATGAGAAACACACGATACAACATGGTGTCAGAAGTGTTTAACAGCATAAGTTAATTAGGAAGTGACAATATTGTTAATTGTGTCTATTATTCTGGAAATATAAAACTAAAAATTGTTTAAAACGGACATTATTAAAAATGGAAGGACAAAATCAACAAGTTCCCAAAATGGATTGGGAATCCAGAGATCTAAACACTTCATTCAAGAAATTTAAGGAGCATTCAGAGTTCATGTTTAAAGGTCCTCTAGCGACGAAAACAGAAGAGGTTAAATGCAATTACCTAATGCTCTGGGTCGGCGAAAAAGGCCGTCAGATCTATGCAACATGGACTCTCACGGATGATAACAAAACGGTACTCAAGACATACTACGACAAGTTCGAGGAATATTGCAAGCCAAAAAGCAATGTCATTTATAACAGATACCTGTTTAGGTCACGGGTTCAAACAGAAAGTGAACCATTCGAACAATTTGTAACTGAACTTAAAACGCTAATCAAAGATTGTGGGTACGAAGACAGAATACAAAACGAACTCATTCGTGATCACATTGTCTCCGGCGTGAGATCTAGCAAAATCCGAGAAAAACTAATCATAGAGGGCTCGGACCTGACACTGGAGAAGTGTATTGATGTCGCGCATACATACGAACTAAGTCAATCCCAGGCTTAAGCCATTGCTAAACAAACACCGCAACATGATGTGGATGCCATCTACAATCGTCGTGGACGAGGGCGTGCTAGAAACGATACCAGCGGACGGTCTCGAACACAAAACGGTCGCCGGGGCGGAAACGGAAGCAACACCACACAGCACAATCACCGGGACAGGAAAACGAGATATGGATCGATGAAATGCAGAAACTGTGGAAATAATCAACATACAGACAAAAGTGACTGTCCTGCAAAAGGACAAAAGTGCCACAAATGCGCAAAAATGGATCATTTTGCCAAAGTATGCAGATCAAAACAATCAGTACATGAAATGCGAAATAGTTGTTTGGATTATGTAGACAATACTAGTGATTCAGATAACGATGGATTTTACGTACACACGGTAAACTCTTTCTCCTCCCAACCTGATCAAATTTTTATTAAACTTTCAGTTGGTACAAGATACTGTTCTTCAGAAATTGATTGCAAAATTGACACTGGTTCTCAGATAAACTGCATTCCAAACCGAATTTTCAAACGCTTAAATCTCAAACACCCCTTAGAAGCCTCGAATGCTAAGCTTGCATCATATACAGGTGATCGCTTGCCTGTGCTAGGAAAAGTACATTTGCACTGCAGATATCAAGACCGATCTGTTAATGCAGAGTTCTATATAGTAGAAAGTACCGCACCCCCACTGCTAAGCCTCAAAACATCATTAGATCTAGGATTAATCATGTTGACCTACTCAGTCGATCAATCTGAGACTGACCTAGATAAAGCCTCTGTGCTCCGTGAGTACAATGAATTGTTTCACGGTATTGGGTTATTGCCAGGAGCATGCTCACTGCATTTAAAGGACAATGCTGTCCCAGTTGTATGCCCACCAAGAAAAGTTCCCTTCGGGTTATTAGATAAATTGAAAACAGAACTTGATTCTATGGAATCAAAGCAAATCATATGCAAAGTCACAGAACCGACTAGTTGGGTTAACTCCTTAGTTTGCGTAGAAAAGAAAGCAACTGGCAAGTTAAGAGTATGCTTAGACCCAAAAGCTTTAAACGACAACATTCTCAGACCCCACTACCCAATGCGTACAATTGATGACATAACATCAAAACTGACTGACGCTAAGTATTTTAGTGTATTAGATGCAACTAAAGGTTACTGGTCTGTTCGTCTTGATGACGACTCGTCTTTTCTGACGACATTTAACTCGCCTTTCGGTAGATACCGAATGCTTCGTCTTCCAATGGGAATCCGTTCATCCCAGGATATTTTTCAGAGAAAAATTGACGAAATATTTGAAAATTGCCCAGGTGTGACCTCAATTGTGGACGATCTTTTGATATATGGACGCACACGCGGGGAGCATGACCAAAATCTCCGAAACGCCCTTGACAAAGCAAAGCAAGCGGGTTTACGCTTTAACCCAGATAAAATGGTTATAGCATCCACAGAGGTCAAATACTTTGGTCACATGATCAGTGGTGACGGACTGAAGCCAGATCCTGAGAAGATTAGCGCAATTCTCAACATAAAAACCCCATGTAATCGTTCCGAGTTAGAAACACTGCTCGGTATCATCACGTACTTGACCAAATTCGCACCAAATCTGGCCGACATTACAAGTCCCATGCGCGCATTGTTACGTAAAGACGTAGAGTTTCAATGGGATTGTGCACAGACTGACGCTTTCCACAAGGTAAAAACGGTAATCACACAAGCCCCTGTGCTTAGCTATTATGACCCTAAGAAACCAATAAGGTTGCAAGTGGATGTGAAAATAAAACAGATTCAAGACGCTACCCGTAATGACAATCAATTACAGACATTGTCAAAAGTCATTTTAAAGGGATGGCCTGAAAACAGACAGAAATGTTCACAAACAATATTAGAATATTGGAACCACAGAGACGAATTGTCTTTTGAAAACGACATTGTTTTTAAAGGACAAAAAATGGTTATACCAAAGTCAATGCGACAGGAAATGACAACGGCCGTACACATAGGCCATTTTGGAATAGAAAAAACGACAAGACGAGCTAGAGACATTATGTTCTGGCCATCTATGTCCAAACAAATATCTGACCACGTGCTATGCTGCTCAATTTGCAACACGCACAAGGATTCAAATGTAAAAGAACCGCTGCATCCCCATGACGTGCCCCATCGACCTTGGCAGAATTTATCTTGCGATCTATTCTCATGGGATGGTCAAGATTTTATGGTTCTTGTTAACGCCTACAGCCGTTATTTTGAAATTGACAAATTGCCAAGCACCAAGAGTATTTCGGTCATTCAGAAATTGAAAATACATTTCAGTAGGTTTGGAATTTGTGAAAAACTGAAGACCGATAACGCTTCATATTTTACAAGTGACCAATTTCAAAAATTTCTCAGGGACTGGAACATAAGTCATGAAACTTCGAGTCCTGCGCATGCAAGTTCAAATGGGTTAAGTGAAGTATATGTGAAAATTGCAAAGCGCATACTTCAAAAGGCAAAAGATGACAATAGAGACCCATATTTGCCATTGTTAGAGTATAGGAACACTCCTCTCAAATATGGTTGGTCGCCCGCACAGCTCTTAATGAACAGACGACTACGGTCAATTTTACCTACAACAAACAAACAACTTACGCCACAAACAGTCAACACTAAAACTGCTAGAAAGAAAATGAAAGAAATGCAAATTAAAACAAAACAATATTATGATAGGAATGCACGGAAATTAACCCCTATTAAACTTGGAGAACCCGTGCGAATACAACGTAACGAGCATTGGGAACCAGCAAAAGTCATTTCTCAGCATAACGAGCATTCATTTAATGTACAAACACCTGACGGAGCTGTTTATCGCAGAAACCGTCGATTTTTAAACAAATCACCTGAGAAAATTGGACTTCATAAACAACCAAACAGTAATTCACACCCAACATTGTCAGTGCCGATCACTAGTAGTCAATTAAATAACAATTCCCCGCCTAGTCCTCAAAATGTTGCAGTCAATTCTCCAGTAAGAAATCAGGAAACTGTACCAAATTCTTGCATAATAACTAGATCAGGTCGGATGGTGAAACCGTGTAAAGCTTTATTCCGGAGATGAATGGACAAAGTGATTGCCAAGATAAGCAGTATCAAATGACAGTGAGCGTTCGGAGTTGTGGATTCTCATTAATCCTTTGTACAAATTAGTTTAGATTAACATAGTATTAATACTGTACACAGTACTGGAATGTGATTAAATGCTACATCAACATAATCCATATAATTATGATACTGAGTGAGGAGATTAGTGAACTTTCGATTGATATCAGATGCCTTAATAAATATGTTAATATTTTATAACACACTAATTGATATATTAAATTATCATTCATAATCTGATTTTTTTTTTCAAAACAAAGGGAATGTTGTATTATGCTATACATGTATTCTTACTATACTGTGTTCACTGCGCATGCTCTATTTATTCCCGCCTTTTATCAGTACCATTGGCCAGTGCTTATTAAATCGTAGAACTAGAAACATCTTATATTATCTGTTAACCCCACGCTCTGTGGTATATCTCGATTATGAGAAACACACGATACAACACTTTCTCTTAAATTTTCTTTTTCTTTTCGTTCTCTTTTTGTTATTTTTCGTTCCAGTTCAATGTTAGCTTCTTTCTCTTTATATTTCTTTTCGTCCCAGTTTATTCTTGGCCTCTTTCTCTTTATATTCTTTTTCCTTTCTCTTCTTTTCAACCCCCTTTTTTTTTCTTTCCTCCTCAGATTCTTCAACTTCCCCAAGTGTTATTTCCTCTGGCTCAAAAATGCTATCTACTGCACACCTTATCTCTAATTCCATGTTAACCGATGAAATTGCTTAACAAAAACTAGTGGTTGAACTGGTTCTGGAGCTATGCCGTGATGAAAATATTGGTGAAACTGACCTTACCCTAAATCTCTTCTGTTGAGACTCAAATGAGGAAGGTTTTCGTTTGCCACTAAAGATTGGACTGAGATTGGTAATCTTCCTGGAAGTTTAGGAATTTATATCGTTGATAATAACATGCTTATGCACATTTTCTTTGTACCGGTTTACTTCTCTAGGGTCGTCCCCTCCTCTCTGCCCTGTCGCTTGCACGAAATGTATGAACTCCTCTTTCTTTGTATAGCACATTGCCCCTAGAGTGTTTCAGTGGATGCATTTCCACGATACACCCAAATGTTTTACAATGTGACTAGTGCATCTGGCTTTTGTGGTGGAGGACATGTCGCCACAAATACCACAGGTAAATGGTAACTGCTGCAAAGATCCAAATAATTTGTCTTATACTCAAGATAATATGTATATGCATGTACATTTGTTTTGTTTCTTTTTTTAATAATGTACATTTATCTTTGTGTATATATACAAGTTTTTGTCCAGAAGGTCTGAGACCAATGAGGAATAATCATATATATGATTACAAATATGGCGACAAAATCAAATAAACATCATATAACACGATTATATACGATGTCATAAAGTACTTAATATATTATAAACAAATATGCAGATTGGAGTTTCAGGGTTTGTTCGACTGTATACAATTTTATAAAACTATGACAAAATGTATATTGTTAAACTTAACATACGAGTCGTGCAATATTAGTATGTAGGTAAAATCTATATCCATTTGATCATGTCCGATATAGAAACAAGATCAAACAATGGCTGTAACAAAACCAACTTAAAGAAATTAGTTAATTTCTAAATATAATATATTTGCTTGGTTAAATTTTGTTTCAGCATTTCATATTACTCTATACGCACATTGTAGTACAAAATACTTGTTCTAAGGTCAAAAGCTTTATGTATAAACATTCCTGGATTTTTTAAAACTCGTACTTTATCATTATTAACACATTCTACAAGTTTTTGCATATTCGGTCTTTTCCAGTAATGAATTTTTTCTTAAGTCACAAATTAAAATTATATGCATCCTCTAAAATACTGCATTGACTACATTTTCTCTGATAAACTGGTGTACTTAAAGGTTTAGTCCATCTATCGGTTTCAATGAGATGAGACTCTTAATTAAGTAACTAGTACGGACTTTTCTTAAATTTACTGTATTTAAATATGGTTGAAACATTAAGTTTGATATGTAATTTTAAAATGTAGTTCTGCTAGAATCGGTGAGCTGCCTGACCAATTTTGTACAAATTGATCTTTAATTCTTTGTTAAACATTGCATAAAAATAAATCCACATTTCCAACATTTTGAAAAAGCCAAGCCTCATAAAATCCAAAAATACAGAGCAAGTATTTCAATAAGTAACACCAATTATTCTTATTTGGGTTATTTTCAATATCGCTTTTTAACATATAAAATAAGCCGATGAGCTCAGTCAGTAGAGCACGATACTTCTAGCTCAGGGTTGAGAGTTTGATACCTGAGGCTGGCTAACTGTCATTCAGATGGGATTACTTTAAACTGAGGACTTTTATGATGATGCTATACACCAATCAAAAGAATCGGGTGAAAAATATCATTAGGTTTCTATGATATTTGTTTCCTGCACTATCCCCCACAAACCTACCAGGACCAGGCCAATTTATTACAATATGTGTTGCCAGAAGAATGGATTGTGACAGTAAATCAGATACTGGGACAATGTTAACAAAAAGTATTCGAAAATCATATGATGTTTTTCCAGAAGACTAGGAAATGCACATATTATGAAATATTAAGAATAATCACTACCTGTTCACTAGGCAGTGTTCTAAAATTTGAATGACAATTCAAAGATTAAAGTTGGAAATAGCCCAGTACAGGAATAAAAATTTCAAGTTAATGTAATAATAATGGATGACAGTGCGACTACTATAGCCAAGATAAATACCAGAAAAAATTACTTGAACGGACTCGTAGATAAAACTCTGAAGATATTATGATGAGTAGCAGGTCACTGGTGATCCAACCTTGATTGACAGTACATGGTTTTACCACTAGGCCTCTAACATTTCAAACTTTTACAATTATTGATGTTCATCAATTACCCAGTATATATGAAATATATAAAAGCAATTTAACAGTAATTACATTATAAATTACAAATATTATAATTGCTATTTAGTGCATCATTTAGAAATATGAAAGTAACTTCTGCAATGAAACTTCATTTATAAAATTACAACAGATAATTTTCACAATTTTGACAATTTTAGGCCATTTTACGAAAAGGGAAGTTAACATTTAGCACTGTAGCTTGGTAACAAGCAAGGTGATCTGTATTTTTATTTTATTTCATGATTTTGTTTGTTGTTGTGCTTCTTTGTAGAAAGAATGAAACAATTCTCGACGTAGAACTTTTTTTTATTGAATTCGTGTGAAAATGCATCGATTGCGGCCATTTTATGAAAAGGAGAGGTAACGTTTAGCTTTGTAACGAGCATGGTGACCTGTATTTTTTATTTTCTGATACAGTTTGTAATAATGTCTCTTTGTAGAAAGAATGAAACAATTCTCCGCGTTACGACTTTTTTTATTATTGAATTAGTGTAAAAATGCATCATTTGCGGCCATTTTATGAAAAAGGGAGGTAACATTTAGCAATGTAACTTAGTAACAAGTAAGGTAACATATGTTTTTTATTTTATTTTCTGATATAGTTTGTTAAATTGCCTCTTTGTAGAAAGAATGAAACAATTCTCTGCATTAGAACTTTTTTTATTATTGAATTAGTGTCAAAATGCATCGTTTACGGCCATTTTATGAAAAGGGAGGTAACATTAAGCACTGTAACTTAGTAACAAGCATGGGGACATATATTTTTTATTTTATTTTCTGATATAGTTTGTTATGGTGCCTCTGTAGAAAGAATGAAACAATTATCCGCGTTAGAACTTTTTTTATTTTTAAATTAGTGTAACAATACATTGTTAACGGCCAATTCTATAATCGTAGAAATTTATGAAAATTACTGTATGAAATGTGAAACTCAAAAGAGCATTATGACTTTTTCTGTTTCAGATACTTTATCTTTTGTTACATGAGTGACAACAATATTTTGTTGAAATATATCACTTTGTAAGTAAATTAAACAAGATTTATAACTTACACCAATTTGCTGTTTTTTTCTTTAAAAAATGTAAAACGGTGTAGTTCAAAATAGTCATAGCAAAAAAACAAGCATTATTTTTTAGTGTTTTAAACTTGTCTTACTTCAAAGTACTTGTGTGCAAAATTTAAAAAAAACCTCCGCGCTAGAACTTACTCGAAGAAACGTCTTTAAAGAGAATGTCCAAATTCTCATTAATTTATTACACAACCCAATATTTTTGGGGGGTTGTAGTACCATACATTATACTACCGAATAGTGTTTTAAATTAATTTTAAGGTTGTATTTTATTGCATTCCTGGAGAGTGAAATTCTCTTCCTTGCAAAATCGTATACTACATAGCTTCTTTTTCAACTCATTTACACTATCTATTTCCTATTTTGTTCCCTTTCCAGCCTTCTCTTATTCGGGTTTACCAAAAACTGGATTTATGGGCGGACAGATTTCTGAATCAAACATATATCGGCACTGAATAGTGACACCCCTGTCTATTCTGGTTTCGTATCTGTTTCAACCCATTTACGTACCGCTTAAATAACTGGATCAGTTTTCTGTAACAGCCATATTATCAAAATTAAAAGTATCTACATCAACAACTGTCTTAGACTTATTTTCACTAATATTCTCTGTAACTTCATCAGTTTCACCAACTATATCTTCATCATATCTGACATCCTCTGTCTGATCTCTACATAAACTATGTTCTGGCTGAAACATGTTCTACTGTCTTTACTTGATGAACTTGGTAAACACTCAATTTTTATCAAGATTTATGCCAGATATGGATATTGCCACTTTAAAATCTTGAATATCGTTGCGCTCCAGCTTCTAATGCAGTGTTTTCACTGCTTAAAAATGTTGGGTTAAAAACTTCCCAAGACTTGTTCATGGTTATCAAACTTTTTTATTTATTTCTTTATATATATACTTATATAACCTATAAACCATAAATACAGTGTTATATACGAGATACACTTTATTCAAATGTAACAATAAATAATGCACGGTAGCCGCGACAATAGGCGTTACTTAAAAAAGCACCGGTGTATACTATTATTATTAACAACAGGTAAAAATCTGATGTAGAAATGAGTCTCAAAAAGAAATGCTATTTTATATTGTTTTAAAGTGTGTGTTTATAGAATTTACTGTTACATCCTTTAATGTTAGGTTTAAATAAATTTAGAAAGTACCATTTAAAAAAGAAGGCGGAAATTCGTAAGTCTTGAAGATAGCGTAGATTGATTTACTCCCAAAATGATTTGGATAAGACTGACATAAAACCGAAAGAAAACGGCCTTTATATACTAAACGGGAGGCTGCAACCAGTTTCCAAGGGTAAATCCGGTTACTTAAGGGTAAACTGGTATAAAATTATGTTTATAAGGCGTAATACGGTTAAGTGTTTCACTTCTCTTTCCTAATATGACATAATTTGTTGTTGCATGTTGCGGTTTATGCATATATCAAAGAAAAAAAAGATGTTTTTAAAGTTTGTATTTATTTCAAATAAAAAACAAACAATAATAAGATATTTAAAATTCATAACAATAATAGATAGATATGTCAACATGATAACTTGCATTGCAATGTATTTTTCCATTTTGCCTTATTTTGCTTTATACAATTTGTTTATTACACAGGTCCCTTAATAATTTTTATGGAAATCAAGGGAAGAATCTGATCTGCTATCTGATATTCAAAATGGAACAAAACAATCTTGTCCAGGTCTCAAAAATACACCCCAAGTTGATAGGGGTGTAGCCATTTTCCTAAGTAGGGATAGCCGTCTGTTAATCAGCTGGAAATGTGATGAGCTCCTAGCGTCGCTTGGATAATGGAATGTCTGGCATTGATACAATATTAGAGAAGCCTATTTTCGGGGAGAATCTGTTGAGTCTCGGTTCTGTATCAGACCGCAGACTCCGGTTATACTACGATGTGGTCACATGACCTCTGTATCACAACGCGGCAGCATAATGGTCGACCATCAAGCCGCGAACTCGGATATGGCAACTTTTATATTCAAAATACTGCAAAATATAAACGGTATCGGATGATATCACGGAATGCATAACATATTTAATTACTGTAACAACAGTAGCCCTAGTCTTGTCAGGATCCGCGGAGCTACGGTCAGTTTTATTGTTCACGTAAAAGGATTAACTCAAATTTATCTCTGGCAAGTTGAAGGAAAGCAACGCAGTATTTCTTCAATGGTAGTTTAGCAACGTATTTCTATCATAAATAACACCGGCCGCAACGAAAACGTGTGGTGACGAGTTATAAACATAATTACATTAATCTTGATCTACGTATTTCATTATATTTTTATAAATGTATTAAACAATATAGCTCCTATTAAAGAGGTTAGATTAAAGCAGTGTACAGAACCGTATATGACCTCTGAAATTCTTGAATTAATTAAAAGCAAGAGACAATGCCTTATACAATTATAAAAAACATAAGTCTACCGATTATTGTAATCAATTTTGTAGCTTTCGAAACAAGGTTCAATATTTAATAAAATCTACAAAATCTTAATTATTTCTCGGATAAAGTGGATGAACATAAGTATGACGCGAAAGGTCTATGGCAGCAGTTGAAAAGGCTGGGTTACAAATATAAGACAACAAAAGTTCGAATATTGTCTTAAATATTGATAATAAGGTTTGTCATGGTCCTTTGACAATCGCGAATCATTTTAATGATTTTAACCGCTACTGGCCAAAGGCGAGAAGTGCTTATGCGATGGCGCGTTGAAACCACTAGGCCAATTAAACTGAAACTTCACATGGGTGTTTCTATTGTATAGGAGACTATACAGAAGATTTTTTTTTCTATCTAAAATTCAAGATGGCCACCGTTACTAAAAATAGTTCAAAACTTTAAAAATCTCATGAACGGTCCAACAAATTTTCAAAATGTTTATGTAGTAATGACGACCAACTATAGTTTTGTTAGATTTGTTCAAATGGTGTCCCTAGAGTTAAAAAATGACCCCGCCCCGATGTTTCTATTGCATAGTAGAATTTCAAAAAGTGCTATAGCCACCATGAATCAGTAGAGCGTCCTCAGGCCCTCTTGGGCCTCTTGTTTTATTACAGTCGCGGCAAATATTGTAAATAAGCTGCCGAACCCTATACATATTTTGCTACATCTTCACAATTTTTTATAATTCGAAGAAGTCTCAAACACTCTTTTTAAAATTAATCATGTCACTGAGGATTTTGTTTTCAAGGAATTAAATAAGTTAAATGTTGCTAAAAGCACTGGACTAGATGGGTAGTCCACCTAAATTTGTCAGAGATAGTGCAACTTTTCTAAAAACACCTGTTACTTTAATAAATATGTCTATTGACTCGAGCGTTGTTCCTGATGAAATGAAAACTGTAAGAGTCAGCCCGATTAACAAAAAGTCTTGTCCTTTGGAAGTTGGTAATTATAGGCCAGTTAGCATACTTAATGTTATATCAAAAATTCTAGAGCGTTCTGTATATAACCAATTTGCGGATTTTTCAGATTAAAATTCTCTCTATGAGTTCCAGCAAATACTCCACTGATACATGTCTTATTCACCTTTTTGATTTTATTAAACATAACAATGCAAATGGTCTTTATACCGGAATTGTTTTACTCGACCTACAGAAGGCGTTTGATACCGTTGACCACGTTATTCTATGTAATAAGCTCTCTGAAATGGGAGTCGCGTTGATAAATTGGTTCGAATCTTATCTAACCGAAAGATCACAGTTAGTGAAGATAAACAAAGTTTCATCAAAATCTACCAAAGTTACTTGCGCCGTACCGCAGGGAAGCATCTTGGGCTCTCTTTTATTTTGATGTTATGTCAATGATATGCCTACGTGCATCGACTCCGATCGTAAATTATTATTATATGCAGATGACAGTGTAATATTGTTCGCTGACAAAGACCCTGATATGCCTACTTGCATCGACTCCGATTGTAAATTATTATTATATGCAGATGACAGTGTAATATTGTTCGCTGACAAAGACCCTAATGTTATTGCAGATAGACTTAATCATATCATGGATAATTGTTCTACATGGCTAGTTGATAATAAACTGTCCCTTCATCTAGGCAAACCCGAATGTATGTTATGTGGCTCTTCTAGAAGACTTAAAAAAAGTTCAGTCATTTACGGTTACAAGCAACGGTCATGCAATTCCGTCCCAGGAAAAGGTCAAATATTTGGGATTTACCATTGACAAGTTACTAAAAGGTGAGTCGATAGTTGACTCCATTGTTAAAAAAGTTAATTCGCGGATTGCTTTTTTATATCGAAACTGTCGTTATTTTAACCTTCAAACTAAGAGAACTTTAATAAGTGCCTTAGTACAATGTCATTTTGATTATTCATGCTCGTCTTGGTATGCCGGTCTTACTAAAAAGTTAAAACACAAACTACAAGCCACTCAAAATAAGGTTATACGATTCTTATTTAACTGATCACCAAGGTCTAGTATAACCTTCGCTATGTTAGAAACAGTTAATGTATTGAGGGTTGAGGACAGAGTAAATCAACTAAGACTTAATCATGTTTTTAATATATTCCATGGCACCGCGCCAACATATCTTTATGATAACTTCCATAGGGTGTCTTCTATTCATAACCGCACACGGTTTAGTGAAAGTAATTTTATAGTTCCGCATACTAAGAGTTTCGATTCGGGCACCTTTTATTGAAATGCAATTGCTGACTGGAATAATTTGCCTAACGATTTGAAGAAGTTAACTAATAAGCAAACTTTTAAACGTGAAGTTAAAAAACATTTATGTATCTCCTCGCAGGCTAGAGAAAATTTGAATATTTAATTTTTAATTAAGACCAGAAGTGCTTATGCGATGGCGCGTCTGTCGTCTGTTAGCAGCACTTTTTTTTTCGATCTGAAATTCAAGATGGCCACCGTTACTAAAAATAGTCCAAAACTTAAAAAATCTTTAACTCATGAATGGCCCAACAGATTTTCAAAATGTTTATATAGTAATGATGACCAACTATAGTTTTGTTAGATTTGTTCAAATGGTGTCCCTAGGGTTAAATATGACCCCGCCCCGAGGGTTCAATTAGGGACACATGTCATCAAAATATTTTTTTATTTTTTTTTTTTTTAAATGGAAATGATTTTGCCTATATCTTCACAGAAGCATTGTTTGGTGAAGGAGGTTAAGATTTGTAAAAATGACTGGGTTCCACTGTCTTAAGGGGTCAGGAGGGACCCAAAAAGGGTACAAATTGAGAGTTACTAAATTCGTTTTCTTAAGAACCAGTATTTCAGATTTGTTCAATTTTTGCATAAATTATCCCTATGTGTAGGGGTTTGATTGCAGATAAGAATTTAGGGGCTAAAATTTATAGGGGACTTAGAATTTTACATAGGGATACTATGGGAAAACAGAAAATTCTCTTTTTCTTTCATCTGTTTTGAAACCATTAGGCCAGTTAAACTGAAACTTCACATGGGTGTTTCTACTGCATAGGTGACTATACGGAAGATTTTTTTTTCGATCTGTAATTCAAGATGGCCGCCATTACTAAAAATAGTTCAAAACTTAAAAAATCTTCTTCTCATGAATGGCGCAACAGATTTTCAAAATGTTTATGTTGTAATAATGACCAACTTTAGTTCTATTACATTTGTTCAAATGGTGTCCCTAGGGTTAAAAATGACCCTGCCCCGAGAGTTCAACAAGGGGACATATGTCAATATAATATTTTTATTTTTTTTTTAAATGGAAATGATTTTGCCTTTATTTTCACTAAAGCATTGTTAGGTGAAGGAGGTTAAGATTTGTAAAAATGACTGGGTTCCTATGTCTTAAGGGGTCAGGAGGGGCACCAAAAGGGTACAAATTGGGAATAAGTAAAAAAAATTTTCTTAAAAACCGGTATGTCAAATTTGTATATATTTGATATAAATTATCCCTAAGTGTAGGGGTTTGATTGAAGATAAGACTATAGGGGCCCATGTAACAGAAAATCCTCTCTTTTTTTCATTTATTCTGAAACCACTAGGCCAATTAAATTGAAACTTCACATGGATGTTTCCATTGCATAGGAGACTATACAAAAGATTTATTTTTTCTATCTAAAATTCAAGATGGCCGATGTTTCTATTGCATAGTAGAATTTCAAAAAGTGCTATGGCCACTATTAGTCAGTAGAGCGTCCTCTGGCCCTCTTGTTAAGTATATGTTGAAAATATTTCTTGTAATGTGAACCACTTATATGTATTATTCAGTTATTCAGGGTATAAGATAATTCAATGTTTTTTTTGTATTGTTACATTTCAACAAGTTTATATCAAATGTCCACATTCTTAACATTTCATGTATATCATGTATTTTTTTCTTTTAAAATCACAATTTTAATGGAAGCGACCCCGTTGGAAATAAGCCCGTTTGTTGCTTTAATTGGTTGTCCCAGGTTATAAGATCTTTAATTTTTAGATGATTACTATAATTATTTTACTTATTTATTTTCTTGATTTATTACTGTTATTTTATTATCATGATATATATGTTGTATAATGATCTTATATACCTCAATAAATTTGAATTGAATATTTTATAAAGTTAAAACAATTGAATGGTTTTATGTTCCAACGAATAGTAGTTATGATTAAGTGGTTCTTCTTAATTATCAATATAATAATTACCTCGAGACGGCACTCTGTACAGTTATTAAGGACATTCTATATCTAGGTATACTGGTGGATTCAACGATTTTTAATTGTTTATGGTTACTTAAATGACTTCCAGAGTTTTGGAGATTTTGTGATTTTGGAGTTCTGGAGTGAGCCTCTCTTCTAAATGTATAGGCAAGCGCGCCATAATATTTGAAAGTGAACCCAGTTTATTATAAACAAATCAAATATCCTATCGGTAAAATTCGCTGACCTCGTCACGACTCCGTCAGCTGCTAAATTCGCCGTAGAAAACAAATCATATTTCAGTTAAACATTAACAGCATCAAAGTCATTTTTATTGCACACTATTTTACTCAGCTAATAAGTGAACAAATTCCAGTATTATTCCTGTGAATGAAACTAATTAAACTTATCAATAAAAGTCATCATAATGTCAACATGCCAACTTGGATTTATGAAGAAATTGAACATTTCCTACACAAATACAAGCAGACATGTAAAATAAGCATACGTACAGTATAACTAACCCTTTGGATGTAAGTACAATGCTAGAATTACACATTACTATTCAATTCAAGAGTATATATTGTAGTTTTAATTATCGCGATGTGAGAAAAATAATGGGTTTTCGCGACTCCGATGACAACATTTCAAACAATGACTTTGAATAATATATCATATATGAGAAATAACAATCTTAATTATGTTTTTTCACCCCATAATTAATACCATATTAGAATTCAACTGGAATTGAGGACCGTTGATGATGTGTAAATATGGTGTATCAACGAGATATTCTCGATAAAAAGTTCGTAAAATACTTGCACGGATAGTAAGGCGGATTTCCACAAACGACAATCTCGAAACCTAAAACATAGACTATTGTTATATACAAAATGGATATACGAAATGGTTATCAATGTGGTGAATTGTGACATCCGCAACGCAATATTTAACACAATTATAAAGGACATTGAGAAGAAGGGCAGTGTGCAAGAATCGTAACTCTTTCTTCTGTCTTTACATAAGCATTCCTTTTATAATTATATTTTATTATGCTAGTCCGGAACATAACTCAAAAAGTGTTCAAAGGATTTAGTTAATATTTCACACAATGATAGAGGACAATGAGAGAAAGTGCAGTGTGTAGGAAGCATAACTCTTTCTTCCCCCTTTGTTATATCCCTTTGTTTGAAGCATACCTTGAATATTTTTAAGTGAATGCTTTGAAACTGCATACAATCATAAAGAACATTGACAATAAGTGGACGGTACAAGAATTTGCTTCGGCGAGGGGATTTACAATGTCCAACATGGCTCTTGTTTATATTTATGTATGTATTTGTAGTATTTTGCGTAAAGTCGCTGCCGTAGGTATATAAGACATAAATAAGTTTTAATATACACTTTATAACATCTATTTCAAATTCACGTCCGTTTCCTCCCTATCGAAATGGAACGATATATCAAAAGTAATTCCCATATTTTCAAAGTCTGAGGCAAAATCCGTTTATGCTTGCCACGACGAGAATATTTTCGCAGGATGAAGGATATTCCCAGTCACTTTTCTAGGTCTAAATACAAATATTTTCATCAACCAAAATTCTCTTGTTTCACGTCAAATCAATACATTTTGTGAAGACGGGCAAAACGTGCCCATAGATGAAAAATATTCCAAACTTGGTATTGGCAATGAAGCTGGGCATTCCAGTACTCTTCTCTATGAGCCTTTCCATACTGTTACACTCATTATTTTGACATGTTACATAATAAGAAAAACAAGTAAAAAACGTTTGTTATGATTTATTTCCGACGTTTCGGCTTATCGCCTAAATCATGGATTGATAAATTAATAAACAACGGAAATAATGTGACGTTGAAATAGCGGGAAAAGCAAATGAGTAGCGTACACGTCTCACACCACTATTACATTTCCCATAGGGCTCCATTGTAACATTTATGTCCAAAACAGAGAAAAATTTAATTCTGCAGCATGTGTCTGGGCTCAAATTCTTCACTGGTTCAAGATATGCAATTATAAAGAAAAAAAGTATACCTTGACCAGGTTGGTTTTTTTTAAATTCAATGTTTTTGTGAGACCTATCAATTTCCAGAGTAATAATATGTCAACTATTCGCCCTAGATGCGGTTCGAACCGACAATTCTGAAATGACACAGAACTGTCCAGAAAGCTGGTATCGGCATCAAATTTTCAGTGGTGATTTCTAAAATACTGACCATTTAACTCATGCTTGCAAAAAACAAAACATTGCAGTGCAAAGCCCTGAAAAAAGAAGAAAAAGAGAACTAAATTTTATTTCTACCTCCTTTATCTGTAGGTCCGGAGTACTCAAGGGAGATAATAGTGCTGTGAGTCCTACAAATATCCACTGAGACCTTTTTTCATCTCGCCAACGATGTTGTATAGTATTATTGGTAAAGGCCCCACATGATTCAGCCCAGACAGCAGAACTTCGAATTCCACGAGTCTCATTCCACCTCTCCATCCATTGCGACTGATCTTTTTTTCGAGATTTATATTACTCTTGAATGCAGAAAGGAACTCGCATTCTTGCCCATTACGGGGAGGTACACTACAATAATTGTGGTCCACAATTATACTTGATGCACGAGAATTACTGGTGTGGTTTTTTTTATTATTTTATATAGTTGTATTATATTTTTTTCACATGTGATAAAGTAAATAAAATACACTTCAATTTCTTCACTGCATAAAAATGCTTACTTTTTATTGTGCTTTTACAGCATCGATGTAATTCAGAAAAATAATCTAAATGATTGTTACCAATTGAAAACTCTTATCACTCTATTTTGTGTTTTGTTTGGTTACTTTACAGTAAACATTGACAGGTGGGAACGGGTCCTCGATTGGGAGTCGTTCTGTTGTTGAGATTGAGTCTGCCATTACAAACGGGTCGATTATTTCAAGACAGTCCATGGTTGGTAGTGAATCCGTTGCTGCGAGTGTCCAAGGTTGGAAGTGCGTCTGTTGTTGACGTCTGTTTTTCTGAACCTCTGTTTAAGTAAAATTAGCAAAGATTCAGACTTCATTTAATTTTGCATGATTAACACGTGCATATAAAATTACTATTGACATTTGAAACACATTAAAACAATTTTTAACATAAGTTCTGGTATTTTCTTATTCTTTAAATGTTCATCCATACATATTTTAATTTTATGTTTTCCTCCACAAATTAAAACAGAAAACACTGTCTGATAAATTGTCTCCAAATTCCTCAACATCTTGCAATAATAGTGACTGCAATTTATTCCTTCTTCAGAAGGCAACACCAACTCAAAATTGCCGTAGTCGGCCATGTCATTAACCGAATATCAAATGTTGATGGATTTATTTTCTAGCTTCCTTGTAAACAAGCCGCCACCTTTGTTTACGCTAGAAAACGTAAAGTATTAGTCCGGCTCAAGGGTTTTTTAACGAAAAATAAAAGTCTTGAAATCATTGGCCTTGACCAATGAAAATGCCTTAAATACATGTGTCAGTGCGATTTGAATTATTTCTTTTTAAAACTTGGATGATATGTATACAGCAATCAGGAACATATATAGTGTTATCATTTATGTCAAGATCACTTACCTGTAACCGCTGAGTTCGTAGGTTCCAGTCCCGCTCGGTTGGAAAACTATGTGAGAAAGTTTGTCGGTTAACTACGGACGGTGGTTCTACTCCTATTTATTCCGAGGTCTCCCTCTACCAATAAAACTGAATATGCAATATGTTGAAAATGGTGTTGAGGTCCATGAAAAAAACATGAATATAGTGTACATGTAAAAAAAATCACAACCCGTTAGTCAAGGGATTACTAAATTCATCAACTTACTCTCCTCTAAACAATCGTAGGTCTGCTTGTGGTAAATTCGTCTGAATAGACTTATGTGAATGTTTTTTGGTGTGATTTGTTGTTGGAGAGACGTGACGTTTATTTCATGGTCCCCACCCGCATGAGGTCGTGTGTGTGTGGGGGGGGGGGGGGGGGGGGGTGGGGGTTGGAAATATTTTAAGTCAGAGAATATCATTATGAAAGATAGGAATGTAACCCTAATAGTTGAATTTGTTAGTGGAGAACATACATACAAAGGCTACGAAAACTTGAAAAACAAGAAATGTCACTATTAAATGTCACATCGCCCCCTCCCCCCCCCCCCCCCCCCCCCCCCCCCCCCCGAATGGTCTGAAAAATAACAATATATGACATAATAGGTAGCGATGTATCCATGAATATCAAGAGCAATGGACTAATGTTTCAGACTAGACATGCAATTTCATGTTGTGGGTTTTTTTACATTAAAGCATGACCATGACCTTGACATCTGATGTAATGGTCTGGGTATTTCAACAGTAAAATGCAGGTGAAACACGAAATCTCACACAAACTGAAAGTGTTGTCAAAGAAATTAAAAATTAACTTCTATGAATGACAAAGTTACAGGCCGGAAACGAAATACCGGACTGACGGACGCTACGATTACTATATGCCACCCAAAAAAAATTGGGGGTGGGGAGGCATAAAGTTCTTTCACTTTTATAATTCTTTCTCTACAATGTGAAAATTTGTCATCATTCGTTCCCAGAAACAGCGCACACACCATACACGATGTGTGTCCTCAACGAAAGACAAATGCTGTTGGCTCCCTGGTCATGACAGACATTACAGGATCGTTATCTTTCTCAAAATAAATAAAATCATGGTTGAAATTTGTTGTCAGTGTAGTCAAGCACCATAAAATGTCCGTAATGTTCTGCAATTTCTGATAGTGTTACATTTTTCCTTACTTGCAAAATAAACCATAAACAATTAAACCATGATTAAACAGATATATATATAGTGTACTGCATCAAACATAAATAAATAGATATATATAGTGTACTGCATCAAACATAAATAAATAGATAATATATAGTGTACTGGATCAAACATAATAAAATATATATTTATAGTGTACTGGATCAAAACCTAAGCTTGACATTGGCGTTCTCGCGAACCTGGGTCAGCGTATTGAGTGGTGTTGGTTGTCTTCAACGCTTTAACAAGGCCCTCGGCAGGTGTTGGTCGTCTTCAACGCTTAAACAGGTGTTGGGCGTCTTCAGCGCATAAACAAGGCCCTCGTCAGGTGTTGGTCGTCTTCAACGCTTAAACAAGGCCCTCGTCAGGTGTTGGTCGTCTTCAACGCTTAAACAAGGCCCTCGTCAGGTGTTGGTCGTCTTCAACGCTTAAACAAGGCCCTCTGCAGGTGTTGGTCGTCTTCAACGCTTAAACAAGGCCCTCGTCAGGTGTTGGTCGTCTTCAACGCTTAAACAAGGCCCTCGTCAGGTGTTGGTCGTCTTCAACGCTTAAACAAGGCCCTCGCCAGGTGTTGGTCGTCTTCAACGCTTAAACAAGGCCCTCGTCAGGTGTTGGTCGTTTTCAACGCTTAAACAAGGCCCTCTGCAGGTGTTGGTCGTCTTCAACGCTTAAACAAGGCCCTCGTCAGGTGTTGGTCGTCTTCAACGCTTAAACAAGGCCCTCGCCAGGTGTTGGTTGTCTTCAACGCTTAAACAAGGCCCTCGCCAGGTGTTGGTCGTCTTCAACTCTTAAACAAGGCCCTCGTCAGGTGTTGGTCGTCTTCAACGCTTAAACAAGGCCCTCGTCAGGTGTTGGTCGTCTTCAACGCTTAAACAAGGCCCTCGTCAGGTGTTGGTCGTCTTCAACGCTTAAACAAGGCCCTCGTCAGGTGTTTTTCCCATCTGGCTGTAGTTTAGGATCATCATCCTTTGTCGTTCTGTCTCGATAAGAATCCCCTAATCGGTCCGTGTAAAATGAGAAAATTATACTGGTCAAGAATGTCCTCCTCGACGTGGGAAAACATCATTTCAGTTGCTATTACACTAAATTTACATGTGGCGCTATATGTTTATATACAACTTATTCGTATAGAAGATAGAAAGGTATATGTATCTCTTACGATGATTAAAGGGTTACTTTCGATATGATGGAAAAGATTACATACGTTTTATTTTCATTTTTTGAAAATTAGAAGAAAATACTAGAATACTAGAATTGAACATCCCCAGCCTATACTCGGCTTAACTTACATGATGAATATGAAATTAAGATGGTGTGGAATTCGCTTTACTGTACTGGATATGTTGTCTGTAGAACGGACCCAGCTCTCCCGATTGGCTCCGTTAAAAACCAATGTTGGGAAAGCCGCATTTGAGTACGATGATTGGTCAATTGCTTCATCTGAATGACGTCACAATTTAGTAAGCGTTCAATTTCTTTGAATTGTGTGACAGGTATAAAATTCCCTGCCTTTTCATTGGTGTTAATAGACCTGATTCGGGTAATGTCAGGTTGTGGGATAGTGTAATTGGTTAGGGGTATCCGTGTGACTGGCCTCTGTAACTCACCAGTATGCCCCTGTCTTAAATAACAGTTACCTAATGGTTTACATATAAGTTGGTTAGAGCTGGTAAGCTAAGTCGATAGCGCACCTGACTATCACAATCGAATCTCCGCTCCAAAACAGTTTCCATGATGAGTGATATACGACATTACGTCTCATTGGCATTCGTCTTTCACGGCTGTTTCAAGTGAGAAAGTATCAGTTACTCCTTGAGTTGTGGGTACTCGAGTAGTTTTCTCTTTTTTGTATTTTTTTGTATTTTCATTTTCCAGTACATGGAATATGACCTTATGTTGATACAATTCCAACTGACGGCATGTATAATATTTACACAAGTAACAGTTTTTTTTTCTACAGATACTATCTCAAATCCTATTTTAAGTAAAGTATTTATATAGAATCTTCACAAATGGTTCTATATGTTTTTAGTATAAATTTTGGATGCAGCAAATCAATGTTTTAGTGTTTTTGTTTCTCTTAAATAATTAAAGAAAAAAAACACACACACGTAAGAACAGAAAAAACAAAACAGAAATATTACTTTCTTTTTGGATTCTTCTGATAAGGTTGCTTATTACATTTATCAATATTACTAGTAGAATTATCAAATGTAATTCACTGGGAAACCTTCATAATCCTCCAAAATGCATGAACCTTAAAATCATCTCTATTAAAGTTGGATGTATGTATAGAAATTCAATTTACTGTATGTGAAGTTAAATTTACTGCCTATGAAATTGATATAAACTCGCCTTTGCAGAAAACGAAACACAAAAGTAAAATGCAACGTACAGGTTTTCACATATTATGTACATATAGACATATTTTTTAATATTGCGATTTCTTTTATATAGTACATGAAAACTTCATTCTGCACATATTCAGCTTTATCTTTATCTGGCATCTAATTTATCTATTCGGGATCGAGTCGTCTTAAGATCACTTACCTCTCACCCGTTAAGGTCGCAGGTTCAAGTCTCGCTCGCTCAAAAAAACGTTGTTAGAAAGTTGGTTCTACTCAGATTCATTCTGATGTCTTCCTCCACCAATAAAACTGGATATACCATGTAGGCTATAACTTGAAAAGTATAGTTAACGTTTGTTATTTTACATTCATTGTAAGTACTGAAAAAATCATTAATAGCTATAATAATAAAGTTATTCAAAACTAATGAAATACATTTTTATGTATTGGGCTTCGTTGTTTGTTTTTATGTCCCTCAATTTATCAACAATTGATATGTAACTTTGTCTTACATTTAGGGATTTTAAAATAGCTTGACACAAGTGATCAGCATGTCATGATGATGTTTCGGTCAAGGTCACACTTTAATGTAAAAAACATGAAATTGCATATCTAGTCCGAAACATAAGTCCATTACTCTTTATACTCATGGATATGTATGTCGCTACCTATTATAAGATAATTATATTGTAATCTTTCAACGACTATTTGGGGAGGGGGGGGGGGGGGGGGGGGGGGGGTGCATGCGACACTTACCAGTGACATTTCTTGTTTTTATTTATTTTAATTAATATACATCATCTTTTAAAATTTTAATTTAAAAAAAAATCTATATGGATTTTTAAGATCTGGTCAAAAATTGGTGTTTATTAGTTTTGATATAACCTATAGAACAGGAATCTATATCATCATATAATACTTCTATATACCATATTACTTTGGCCTTCCAGGATCCCAGGAAAGAGTGGTTAAGTTAACTTATTGTCTGTTACCCTCGATGACATGCAAGTGACGCTAAATATTCAAACAAATAAGGTGGTGACTTTGATTTTATACTTGCATCCTACAAATACGTAATTGTCAAAATGATAGTAATAAAAATTAGAGAGAGAAAGACGGAGGGAAACACAGACAGACAAAGGAAGATAACAAGGAAAGAGAGAGTGAGAGAGAAGAAACTGTTAGGACAAAAAGAATACATTCGTAACCAACCGTCCCTTTTCTTTACTGCCTTCACTAAAAGTTTTCATCCGAACGGTTAGGTTGAAAACTAAGTTACAAGTTGTGTGTGTGTGTTTAATACTGTCCCAAGCAGAAAAATGTTAAAGTCACGGTAAACACTATTCAGTACAGTACAATGAATCGTAAATGTTGCTTTAAACGTACCTAGTACCAGTTAGGGGGTGGGAGAGAAAATCCTAAGTACCTTTTCCTATTTTTAGGGCCCAACACAGCAGAGAGGTCATTTAATACAAACTAAATAATAGATATAAAACCTTTAATTTAAATCGGTAAACAGTACACTATGAAACCTTTATTAACTCGTGATTGTTATACTATGGAGCGTGGAGCGTGTTTTATAGGTACTTACGTTTTGTATTTTATATAGAAAACAAACCGTCTCTTTATACAAGTCGGTCGTCAATCATAGCATGCGATTAAACTATTGATTATTTACAAATATGTAGAAAAAACGATGTTTTGTATGATTTATATTCTATTGTACCGGTATTATGTACGAAATTGAAAGGTACATTAACGATCTTGGTATCGACTTAATATTGTGAATTATAACAAAACGCGCAATCGCTGGATATAGGTAGGTTCTGTACCTGTTTGGTACACAGGCCCAGTATGATTGTACAATCGCTTAATCTCGCTTGTTAAAGTGGTGCTTTGTTTTGTGTTTTTATTTTATTATTATTTTGAAAACGAACTGTAAATTTGAAATTAAAAAAATTAAAACTATATAATCAAATATTTGTTATTTCGACAGATTACTGTATACCGTAAACGAATGTTTCCATGCAAATGGAATAGGGAATTTGGACGTATTGTATTAGATGCAAATAAATAACACTGCCTGAAGTAATCATTATGTAGGTATTCATTTAAATAGTAAGTGCGTTTGTTTATTTTGTTCAATTAAAACTAATGAGAATTAAATGGACATTAGCGTTTCGTTAATTACTGGTAACGACAGGTTAGTGCAGTGTGTATTCATTAGCATTTAGAGTGATTCGGCGATACGTTTTCCAACCCTGAAACACCATGGCCAGCTCGTGTCTCGTCTCAAACAGTGGAATGGACGAATTTAAACCTCGGTTATTGAGAAGTGATGTCGACGAATTGATCAATAACGACTACTGTAGGCAAGGTAATGGTTTTTCTAAAACGACTTGCGGGAGACGACCGGTAAATAGCCGCGACAATATATTTAATAACAATCATGAACTGTCTGGCAGAGGATGTGAATATGATATAAGAACGGCAAGACATTCTGTGGACAACGGAGCTAAAAACGACCCGTATTTGCCTTTAGATGATGAAAATGGATACACGGATTATAGTTGTGTGGATTACAGTGGTGTCCATGGGAACGGGCGACCCAGCATGAAGCATCCTACAAAAGTGTACGGGGAGATTACAAGGTAACCTTATATCATAAGACGCCATAACGTATAACAAAATTGTTTTGTATGTACATCTAAGTTGATAAAATAAATAGATGAATTGGATTGTTTTACGGCGTACCAACACTAAAAGGTTTTATGACGTCAACAGACAGGAAAAGTCAATGCTGACTCTTCATGTACAAAATCTAACACACATATTGAGAAAATACAGTTTGTTCGATGTTTGTTTATTAAGCGTCATCTTAATGGCATCGAGGGCTGTCAGACGATCAGTTAACCTAACCTTCCTTACCGTGATGAGATCCTAGAAGGTTAAGCAGTACTCAAGCGCATATATATCCGCAAGTAACTGATAACTTTCCCACTTGAATTATCGGTGAGATTCGAGTGACAATGCCGAAACGTGATGTCGAATATCAATCATCACGGAGGCTTTGACCGGGCAGGGTTCGAACTCACCCAACCACAGTCTCCGTGATAATTGATATACGACATTGCGTCTCATTGAAAAAAGCTATTGAATAAATATAGTACCTGGATACCTGCAAAATGACAAGTTTCTTTATTTTTTGACTTTGAAAAATATTTACGACAGCTGTTTTATCGTAGAAAAGTTCAAAATAAATCTTAATTAGTTAAGTTTATACTAATTTACTTCAGCTCGATTGCAATGAAAGCTCAAAGCTTATATGAACCGCGATCGAGTCCACCTCCTGGGTAAAACCAGTACTGAATGTTGTTTCATGAGAGGCATTGGGTCGCGCTGGGGATCGGACGCGCAACCTCTGGTGTGAGCGGCCAACCCTCTACTCATTACACTATCGACCCGCTCATATATTTATACGTAATTACTATTTATATCTAACTTCATCCTAGCTGCAATGTGCACTCTCAATAAAATCCGGTGCGGGGGGGGGGGGGGGGGGGGGGGCGTTTTTGAATGACTGGACGTTTGAGTTACTGAATCAATTAAACAGTATGACACGAAACAAGTTTCATTCAATCAAGTGAAGTTAAGTTAATTTTGTTTTAAGTAGGCAAGACAAACAACAAATAACATACGCTCACCTAGAGCTTATGAACATAGATAAAATACATACACATCATTGGTTACAAGTTTCTAACAGCTTTCGCATAAGTATTAGTTCAATGTAACTGTATAAGCACTAATACAAAATATATATACCCACTCTGTCACATACATACATGTGTATTTCAACTTTGATAAAAAAAATGCGTAACATTAACACCATATCCTACATAATTTCCCATCTTTACCAATGTACAGCCTGCAATTCAATTCGATCATTATATTTTGAACATCAGTGTAACCCAAATCCAGATAAATTTTGCTCTTTACTTTCTTCAAAAGAAACTAACACTATCATCAGTATAGCAAAGTTCTTATACCATGCCTTCAAATTACGATCTATACTCGTAAACGCTCAAACTTGACAAAACGTTTTGATTGGTATATACATGTACCTTATTGATATTGATTACTATTTTTTATCTATTCAACACTTTGAAAACTGTATTATGGGCCAGTGGCCTTGATAACTGAAATAAACTTTGTAACTTGTAATGTGCCGTACACCCTTACCCATGCAAATACTCACGTGTACTTGACCATATACTGATAATAAAAATATTATGAAAATTACCACCAATCCTGGCCATTATCCTAAGACGTTTTCCGGGGGTGGGGGGGGCAGCTTGAGTAAGAGCCGGGAAAAGAGACATACTAGTATTGCGTGTAAATAAATTTAAATGCAAAAAAAAAATATGAAAAATAGTTGCTAGCTGATGAGGAAATGTTCTCACATGGAGGACAAGCAAAAATATCTGCTGACTTAATTACATATATCGGCAGGCTAATATCAAGTCAATATACACGGCTGAAATTTCGGGTGGCACCTTCAGAATTTCTTCAATAAATCTTTGATGTGTGTCTAAATTCAATATTTTTTAAGTAAAGCTAATTAAAGGTGATACTTTCTAATTATCAATTATCAAATATTTTTCCTCCGAGTTAATTTTTTTTCGGGTTGAAAACTAAATATTATTTTTTCTAACTAAAAAGCTAGTGTACTAGTTTTAATAAAAAAAAAAACATTTTATCTACTTATCTTAGAAATATGAATTTTATGTATCATGAAGAAATGAATTTTACATGGGTGACGAAAATCGTATATTGGTATTTAAAGAAGTTTGTCTAACTTTAAAAAAAGGCCAGCTGGAATGTGAAAATTATCACAGAAAAAATAACTGTAAGCGTAAAATTTGTTTACTAGTCACTTTAAGTTCTAAAGAAGAAAAGTTTACCACTCAAAAATACAATCAAGCCTTTGACACCACAATCACAAAAAGCTGTTGATTGGTTTAGAAGGAGCTGTGTTTGTAAAATTTAAAAAAAAAACGGCGCCAAATGTGCCACACGAAATTTATACAGTTACCAGTAGTAACCTATCTCTGTTTATATGTCTCACATTTCTCACCTGTTTTTAACACGAACGTGTATTTAACGTCATACAGATCTACCAACAATCGAATTACGTTTTAATAAAAATTCATAAAACTCTTAAATGTGTTACTAAACATGCCAAATAATGCTTCACATTCAAACAGCACGAATCAGTGTTTACATCACCTTTTGTTTATATTTGCGATAGCAGGCTAATGGTTACTCCTGGTCTATAATCTCTCTCTCTCTCTCTCTCTCTCTCTCTCTCTCTCAACTAGTGTTTTAAATGTAACATATGCTTCATTTTACACCGACAAGACAACATAACGGCATTGTTAAACATTCAGTATGTTTTCTTTTCAGACCTTGGACACCAGTTTTTGCACTTTTGGAACATAAATACATAGACAAGAAGGTAATTAACTCCGATATTACTATTTATTTTTGCGCGGGAGAAGAGTTACTTTCCTGTCGCCTACCATTGTCGACAGATGGCGTGCTTTTTAGACTGTGCGTAGGTAATTCTGTACTAGAGTCTGTATTTTTGCGAAACCAGTCATATCACGTGACGCATTGATTTATTGTCGCCAAGGAGATTCGACTCCATTTCCCGTTCAGTAGATCGCTAGGATAAACAACTTTTGTGATATTTTAAAGGGAAAACACAATAAAAATGGCGACTGACACAATGTGTTACCAGAATCCGTATGTTTATACTGCAGCCGGTGAATTGGGTATGAACAGAGACACAATGTTACAGAACGAGCTATTGTTACGGGTAAGAAAATGTATCCGATCTTAAATTGTTATGCATTTTCGCGGATAAATCAAGATACCATTGCCATTTTAAGACATATGTTTAATGTAGACTGTTAATTATAATTAGTATTTCCTTATTTGTTCAGAAATATGATACCATGTGTCCGGATGGGAAATATTATTTGTTTTGATTCTTTATGTTCGATCGGCACCATTTATCTGGCTACATTGAAGACTACATGGTCAGAGATATATAATAGTCAGCTTTAAACGACTGTTCAACACTGCTACTTACACAGTCCTACAACTAAGATACTGTGTAACATATACAGAATAATAACATTCTAATAGTGCATTAGCGTTTATGTATCTCACAATAACATGTTTGCCAGCTAGTTTCGAATTGTATAATTTTTCAATAGTGTGATATGTATGACAGAGGGAAATGCTATAATTGTTTACACAGAATTGATTGATTGATAAAACCAGGTATATGACTTAAATTATTTAGAATTAACATTGAAATCACTTGCCACAGTGCTTCATTCAGGTAAGATGCTTTGAAAGTGTGTCATCATCATCAACCCTAGTAATTGCATCCCTCTGTGTCATCTTTAGATTAGTCATTACATCTATATGAACTTTTAAAATGTTGTGTGTGTATTGTTAATTGCTTTATTAGTTATATGCAATTTTTTTTAAGAATTTTTGTAGGTTAGTAGCAACAACTGGTTGTGATTGTAGTGAATGTACAAAGGTCACTTATAACAGCCTCGCTGCTGAGCTAGCTTTTATAGTGATATGGTTGAATTATACCAATAATATTGGAAGTTAAGCAAAGAAGTATAGGTAAGTACTTGGATGGGTGACCGCTATCACTTTATGATGTTAAAAAACACCAACTGTTTTCATTGGTCAGTATCTTTAAGATTTTTTTCTATTTCTTGATTCAGACTGAACTGGGAAAGCCAAAGCGTCGTGGAGTCATTATCCCAGCCGGTTATACATATGGTCGACCAAATCAAGTAGGAGATGGTGGTTCCTCAGAAGGTATCTCATTATGTCTAAACTTTTGGTTAAAAAATAACAACAACATATTTATTTTAATTGACATTATATAACGCAGTGTTCAAATATAATACAGTAGAACTTTGATGGCTCGAACCCGACTGACCTGGACAAAATAATTTGAGTTAAGGTTTTTCCGAGTTCGGTACTTTTATGTTAATCAGTGATTCAAATGCCTGAATACCTCCCTAATCATAGAAATAAAGCTTTCTATAATAATCGAGTCATGACTGCTGGATGTAACCAAAAAAAAAGAAGAAAAATGTTTACTCTCATTGTTGTCTTTAATTTTATTACAGTACTGATATTAGTTAGATCAGATATTATTGGCTATAACTGTTGATTCATAGCAACAGCCTTACATGCTATATGGTAGCCATAGAAAATTGTCCCATACTTAGACTCAATGTTGTGCTAGGGGGCATGAGGGTTGTTGCATATTTCATTAATCCTCATAAACAGACATCATGTACTTCCACGTAATACTTCTGGCTTCTGTTTCAACAACATATACTTAAAATCTTAAATATAAGAAAAAGCAGCCATGTGATCATGATTTTTGACTGGTTCCAGTAAAACTGCTTATTTTTTCAATGATATTGATTATATCAAAGAGAAATAACCAGTCAAAACTTAGTTAAGTTTTTGAGTATTTAAATAAAATGTTGGTGAAACAGACTCCAGGTGATCATGGTTTTAGACTTGCTCAAGTAAAACTGCATATTTGTTTAATAATATTGATTATATCAAAGAGAAATAACCAGTCAAAACTTAGTTACGTTTTTAAATATTTAAGTAAAATGTTAATGAAACAGAAGCCAGGTTACAAAGATTTTAGTTTAGGACAGTTGTGTTCTCTTAAAAATAGTTTTTCTTACAATTATTCAAATTAATTGAGTATGTCAGTGACACTTGGTAAGATAAGATAAGATTTATTTTAATATAGCAAGATAGCAATAATAATATAAGGTTAATTTACAGTGTTTTGTACAATATGGAAACATATTGCACAATTACGTATTGTGGTGGAAACCATATTGGTCGAGACGCTGTAAAATGATCTTTTTATTCTATACCTCAATCTGAAAGAAATTTATCAAAAGAGTAGAGAAAAATCAAATAAATAAACCCTGAGCTCAAGGAAGTTGCAGTGACAGATATCTGGAATTTCTCAACGTTATCTTCATGCAGAACATTTTGTTGGTTGTTTGTTTTTATCGTTGAAATTTCTACCAAATTTATTTCTTTTTTTTTAAGAAGCCAACTTGAATTTTGAACAGGATCCAATAAACTTCTACATATTGTACTGTCACGTGGTAACATCTGTATAGAAAAATAGGTATAGAATAACACAACACAAGTTCTGAGTGAGCTTTGGTTACTCTGAAAGAGTTTTTTTACTAGAAAATAACATAATAATTTACTAAGTTTACACTGGGTTTATTTTCAGCCCTTCATGGATGGCCAAAAGTGTCAACTACAACTCTGCCATTTAAGAGGACAGAAAAAGGCGCACAGAGAGATTTTATGTCCCTTAACAAGGCAGCAGTGTCAGCAGGTAAATGGTTATAGTATATTTTACATTACTGTCCAGGACTCCCATTGAAGTCTGAATTTGGATAGTGTTGGCCACTTATGCAAGGGGTTGCAGGTTTGATTCATATAAGTTCTGAAATTACTTTGCAGTGAGGCTAAAATAAATTAATATCAACTGTCTGAATGTTAAATCTTAATATTAAAAGTATCGTGTTAATCCTACATAATAATCATGATCCAACAGATACTTTCCCTACTTTATGCTTGTATCATCGACAGGTCAAAGAACCTCCCCCCCCCCCCCCCCCCCCCAAAAAGTTGTATCAATGTGATTTATAAAAAAATATATATACCGGTAAATATTATGGTCATAATATTTAAAAAAAAAATTCCCATTTTTTTCAACCAAATGAACATATTTTTTGTTTGGGGGTAGTGGGGTGGTAGGTTGAGGTGTCCTTGATACAATACTTTGACTTGTGTTTGTATTAACTGTCGGGTTGGTTTTATCTGACATCATGATTGTTTTATCTTATTTCATATCCATATAATGCTTTATTCTTGCAAATTTATATCATGACTTTTTGTTATGATTTCCTGATATTTATTGTTTTGCATTTGTCATTGAAAGTCCAGATTTATAAAGTATTGTGGCATATTATGGTTATTCTGACATTATTGCTGTTGCTATAGTTTAATAGTGATCATCACCATAGACAGAACAGTTATTGGAGTAGAATATGACTTTGTAGCAAGAAAAAATTATCCTGATATCCTTCTTTTTTTTTTTACAGGTCTAGTCAGAGCTAACGATCAGTACGAGTTCCGTGCCACACACGATGTCCGACGCAAGACTCAGAGTGAAGACAGCCAGCGAAACAGAACAAGAAGAATACCTCCATCCATGGTATTTGGAATCTCAACCAGGTAAATATTGAAGGAGTGATGTGGACCTGGGAACCAGCGTCTGACAGATACACTAATGAATCTATTGTTGGTCCTCATGGCTCATTGGTCTAACTGGCTCCAGAAAATGTAATGACATAACATACAACAGATAACTGGATAACAGTTGGAACGCGGTGTCCAGTGGTTGAGCATCAGAGGGTCCTGGGTTCTATCCTTGGTGGTGTCCTTGAGCAAGACACTTTATCTGCATATTCTTAGTACTGGTTCTATCCAGGAAGACCTTCAGCGTGATTTGTCTAACTTGTAATAACGTGTTTCTCAATAGCGATAAAATAAGTTTAAAACAAACAGTAACAGAACAAAATCTGTCAGTTTATTGGCATCATTTTATGTCTCATACTGAACTTGATTTATTTTACCTTACATTTTGATTTCCTCTATTTTGGTACCATAATGAAACAATAATTATTTTATAGGTGGATTATTGAAATACCTGCGTTACCAGAGCATACAGCCTTTAAACAAAAACAGTCATCAATAAATAAAACGTTTCAGTGGATGTTGAGTAACACTATAATCTGACTGATCCAAAATTAGTTACACTGTAGTTTGATACACTTGCATTATTGCATTATGTGTGATTCAAACATAAAAAGAAGTATATATCAAGATTTTCAACCAAAAAAATTAATCTGCAAAAATACAATATTTTCCAATACATCACACCAGTATAATATATACTCACTGATCCTGTATTGCCATGAAGATATCTATTAAAACATTGCAAAATAAAATATTGAAATGGGGTTTCTTATTGTTTCCAAAATTCCTTTTTTTGCGTATGTTCTGTAGTTGATAAAAATACAATGAGATTATGTTGTGATATGGTGAATTGATGTTGATGACCTTATTGCTTGACTATTTGACAAATACTGGTTAGTTTAAACTTTTTTATTTTACTTAGATTGTGAAACAAGTTCTTACAACTTGGGCAGATCACCCTTGAAAACTTCCTGGTTAGAACCAGTAATAAACACATGCGGAAAAGTGTCTTGCTCAAGGACAACACATATAACCGTGGCTGAGGATCAAACCCACGTCCCTATGATCATGGGTTCATACTATACCACTGGACCATGCACTCCACACTGGTTTTCACAACATTGATGTCCAATACTGTCTGGATATGTTCTACAAATCAGTTTGAAGCAGGGTGGTAGTCCAGTAGATAGAGTGTTGGTCACTAACACTAGACTCGATCTGTAGGCAGCTTGATCTGTTGACTTCTCCAACACTCAGTACTGGTTCTACTCAGGAAACAACACTCAGTACTGGTTCTACTCAGGAAACAACTCTCAGTACTGGTTCTACTCAGGAAACAACACTCAGTACTGATTCTACCCGAGAGATGAATTCACAATCAAGCTTAAATAAATTAATATAAACCAAATCAATTTCATTGGCATATTTTTAGATTTTTTAGCTTGTATATAAATACTAAATGTCAGAAAGAGTGTGGTATGTTTAGTCATTATAATAGTTTGTTTTCTAAGACATTATATCAATTTGGGATAATATAAATATGCAAGTATTAATTTTATCTAAAATTTTCATTTACTGGTACTCCAAATCTTTTTACAGACCATCAACTCCAATCTTTGACCTGTTGGAGCACAAATACCAAGACAAATGGCTACAACAGAGACGGCAGTTGGAATTGGCCAAAAGACAGGAAGAAAATAAGGTAAGCAATAAGTATTAAACATTCATTCATTTTTTGCCAGTGTTAAAATGCACAAAGAGTTTAGCAACATATTACTGGAATCCAAGATAAAGCAGTTTTAAGTCACTGCTTTGAGATTATTTGACATAATACTGTTGCTAAGTTCTTACAATGTGTTTAACCCAAAGACTGATTTTAAAATTGTGCAAAATAATGTTTACTGAAATACAGGTCAAAGTTCAGAGGTGCAACTATAAATGTTTGTCATTGGGCTTTTATTGAGCCAACAGTTCAGTTTCTGTTAAATGGACTGGCTAAGTCAAAAGCTTATCTGACTTTAAATCCAGGGGCCGCGAGTTTGAATACCCGCCCTGTTACAGTCTTTATGATGATTTTCATATGACATTGTGTCTCGTTGTTATTTTTCTCTGACTGCTGAATCAAGTGGGAAAGTTATCAGTTACTTGCCGAGATGTGTGTGCCCGAGTACTGGTTAACCTTGCAGGATCCCAGGAAAGTGTGGTTAAGTTATCAGTTACTTACAGAGATGGGTGTGCCTGAGTACTGGTTAACCTTGCAGGATCCCAGGAAAGAGAGGATATGTTAACTGATCATCTGTTAGCCTTTGATGGCATGGAAAGGATGATTAATATTCAATCAATCAATCTGAGTTGGTACAATATTTGCATTGGTTTACAATGTGTGCAAATGGGTGGACTCTGACCTATTGACTGACCAAAATTGTACATATGAAACTATTTATTGTTGTGTTGATGACAACTTTTGTAAAATATTGAATCTGATCAAAACTATAGTAGTCCATCAATACCAGAAAATCACTTCAAGACTACTCTGAGCTCCAAATGAATGAAAAAGATTTCAAACCTCAAAATGTAAATCTGGTTTCATGCATAGTTACAACTATGAAAATTGTTAAAAGTCAGTCTTTGGAATTTTTTACTTTTTTGTCTATAAAAAGGTGTGTCGCATGACCTTGTTACATTTTATTTAATGGTTAAAGCACACGGTTGGTTAGTCTATGCTGCATAAAACACAGCATTCTAAATCGCTTGTCATCACCCGCACATTACACATTAGGGACTCTTTAGGGCAGATGTTGCGTCTTTATTAACTCTGTTCATGTTTAGAATATTTCATTTACATCCATGCATGAATACCAATGTTTTCATATGTTAGTTTGTTTAAAAAATAACACTGTGTGAAATGGAATGCCCTACCAGTGTGAGATATTTGTTGCCCGCATGTCTCGTTGTTGGTTTGAATTAGGTGATTTTAACTTTTCCTAAAAGGTATGAAAAGCATAGGAATGTTATTGATTTGGCATTTGAAATTTATGAACTATTCAAAAGATCTATAATTGAATATTGGTAGTTGAGTATATAAATGTACGTAGTTATGAAAAAAAAACATACAATTTCATGTTCACCTGAGTAAATCAGTTCTATGCCATTCTATAACTTGGAGCATACTTATTTTGTGTTTATATCTTTCTGTTTTTAATCATTGCATTGCTGAATGTGTTTATGAACTTAGAAATATATTAATATGCAAATGGAAAAAACAACAGCGCATTGGTTGAATTATTTCTAAGTTAAAACGATAACAATTTAAACATAAGTTTACAATTAAATGTTGAACAAATGGTAACATATTGCACGTTTGATATTTAGATGGACCGAAGCACTCATTCAGCAGGCGTCCTAAGTAACTTAGTGAGTTTATGATCATAACAGTCCACCATACTTTGCGTACAGTGGACTACTTTTTTGTGGTGTTATTTGGTCTGTGATGTTGGGAGAATAGGGAAGCATCAGTATAAACTGTGATTACTACGCCTTGCTTAACAATTTGTAAGAGAATTTCAATTTCATGTTTAAGATCAAATAATGTTGATATCAAATAAAAATGTGTAAATAGTGCACGCATCTAATGACAGTAGAGCTGTTTAAGTTTTTACCTGTTTTCACATGTGATTGGCCAATTTGATTAGCTGAAATAATTGGAATTTATGTACCTGTAATATGTTTGATGGTCATTCAAATGCCATGTTGACAGCTAGAACTTTTTACTGATAGGCAAGTTTGCAATTAGCTAATCTTTACCAATCAATGGCAATCATGACATATGAGGCAGGACTTTGAGAGAAGTGCAAAGATGACGCTGCTTTTCTTTGATAACGACATTTAAAGGAACTTCATGAAACTCTTATCTAATGATATGCAAGGCCTCTGTATCAACAGTGAAATTTGTATTTTGAACAGAGACAACAAGAAATCCATGAATCAATTACAAATATACCAAATGTTATCTTCTATGAACATTTTTCGCGTCAAATTCTCTGATAACTAGTATTAAGAAGCATTCTCTTTTATAACTATTATTATTTGCAAATAATTATTCAGTTTGCCTTGTGTGTTACACGGTTAATTTACTATGATGCTTATAAGCTATTATTAGTACATATGAAGAATAATTTTTTGAAGTATGTTGCTTGCGAAATGCTGGTTCCCTGTTCTTCCATTGTGTACACATCTGCTGGTTCCTGGTGTAGTGCAGGGTTTTGTTTACAAGTGTGCAGTTTATTCATTAGGAAACAGTGCTAAGCTTTTATCTTCCACATATTTCAAGTGTAAAGGCTGCCATTGCCAGTTTCTGTAAACAAAATGTCATATATACATGTTTCTGTATGTGATAACGCTTTATCTATATTTTATATTGGTTGTTCACGCTAGCGATTCAATTTTTGTATTTTTAAACTGTCAGACTCAGTCTAAATTTAAAAAATTTGACTTTTTAATGAGCATTGTTTTGTAACTTGTTAATTTTAATTTGATATTTTTGTATTAGATTTACATCAAAATGTGTCAAAAAATGTTTTTATTTATATGTGGCTTAGATTGATTTTTTTTTTTTAAACTTTGTCTGTTTTCTATCTCAGCAAAACAGTTTTTAACAATAAATCAATTACTTGTTACTTAAATGTCTTTGAAAGAAATTTCTGACTTTATTGTTTATAAAAAAAAATCAGCCTCTCCACTTAATTTCTGTTGAAACTAACTTCACCAAGATAAAGAAAGGATCTTTCAAAATCAACTATAAATTTATAATAGCAAAACTCTACTAATATATCAGTGTGAAAGCCCAAAGCATTACTATATTGCTAATTTGTTAAAACTTTTCACCATAGCTTTATTACAGAGTAATGTTGTGACCTATGACCTCAATTCCAATTATATAAAGCATTGTACGATTTCGAACAGTTTTTTAGCTGTACTGGCCAAAGGCCAGAAGTGCTTATGTGATGGTGCATCGTCTATTGTCTGTCGTCTCCAAAGTGTGTTGGCAGCACTTTCTCTTAAACCACTAGGCCAATGAAATTGAAACTTCACATGGATGTTTCTATTGTATAGGAGACTATACAGAAGATTTTTTTTTTCGATCTGAAATTAAAGATGGCCGTTACAAAAAATAGTCAGAAACTTAAAAGATCTTCTTTTCATAAACGACCCAACAGATTTTCAAAATCTTTATGTAGTAATAATGACCAACTATAGTTTTGTTAGATTTGTTCAAATGGTGTCCCTAGCGTTAAAAATGACCCCGCCCTAAGGGTTCAATAAGGGCACACATGTCTTTATAATATATTTTTTTTAAATGGAAATGATTTTGCCTTTATCTTCACAGAAGCATTGGTTGGTGAAGGAGGTTCAGATTTGTAAAAATGACTGGCTTCCATTGTCTTAAGAGGTCAGGAGGGGCCCCAAAAGGGTACAAATTGGGAATTACTAAAATTGTTTTCTTATGTCAGATTTGTACATATTTGATATAAATTATCCCTATGTGTAGGGGTTTGATTGCAGGTAAGAATTTAGGGGCTAAAATTTATAGGGGCCCTGTAAGGGGACTTGGAATTTTACATAGAGATACTATTGGGAAAACAGAAAATTCTCTTTTTCTTTCATCTTTTCTAAAACTACTAGGCAAATTAAACTGAAACTTCACATGGATGTTTCTATTGCATAGGAGATTGTACAGAAGATTTTTTTTTTCGACCTGAAATTAAAGATGGTCACCGTTACTAAAAATTGTCAAAAACTTAAAAAATCTTCTGCTCATGAACGGCCCAACAGATTTTCAAAATGTTTATGTAGTAATGATGACCAACTATAGTTTTGTTAGATTTGTTCAAATGGTGTCCCTAGGGTTAAAAATGACCCTGCCCCAATGTTTCTTTTGCATAGGAGAATTTTCAAAAGTGCTATGGCCACTATGAGTCAGTAGAGCGTCCTCAGGCCCTCTTAGGCCTCTTGTTTTATAAGTGGGAATTAATTGTCAGTCCTGTATGAATTGCTGTTGATTAACCAATCAAAATATGGCTTAGTTAATACAAAAATGTGATCTTCTAAGACTCAAATTCATGCCAGTAAACAAAAGAATAGTAATACAGTACACAGAAAACATCCCTTTCTAACTTTAGAAACAGTAAGTACTTTGACAGCTATTAACCAATGAAAAAGGGTGTCATGTAGTTTTAAGGCACTTTAACAAAGTTATAGTAAGACATGGCACTCAATATACTAGCAGATGATTTATTAAGTTCACTAAGCATCCTCAGAGAGTATCACAGACTGGTGCTCGTCCCAGGGTAATGTGACTGGGTGGGGAATCAGTTTTCATGTTTCTGGAATATCGGTACCTGAGTGAGGAATTGAAATAATAAGGAATGTTCACTTAACTTGAAACTGAATCTATAGCTGTTTTGACCTCAGGATGCTTTTAGAATTCAGTGCCGTTTCAGATGGGGTTCTTCAGAGACTCCTTATTGATAGCATGATATGATAACTACCATTGCATCAAGAGTGTATGTTTATATGTTTAAAGTATATACATGTGCTTAGATTCTACATAGCAGCCAGCTAGACATAAATTGTGTACATGTGGACTTGATAATTGATTAAAAATGCCATTCACAAAGTAACAAGAGGCCTATAATTGCATACATATATTTGAATTCAAGGCACAGTGTTTTGTATAATGGAATTTTCACAAATTAATTCACAGTTTGCAGGAAAAGTAGTTATAAAGTAGCACAAAACTTTTTAAAATCTTCTGTATATTAATGCCCATCTCTTCTCAAACTTTCAGATCTTAAATTGAAACGAATTTGCACATTAACCCTTTACTGCATAGATATGCGGTTTCCCGCACCAATCACAGAAGGCCTTTGAAAACAGTGCAGGAAGAGTTCAGTTGCTCGTAATGAGCAATCTGAACACTTCCTGCACTGTTTTCCACTCTGTCAGTTAATGTAAACATAATTCACCAATTGCTGATATGTGGTGAATTAATGCTTTCAATATTAGAGGTGCCTAAAGGCATCTATATGAAGTAAAGGGTTAAACGCAAGTATAAACAGTATTAAAGTTAAAGTCAATTAATTTCAAATTTTCAGCGTCTTGACCTTCATGGAGATGCTGAAAACTTATTCACTGCTATGTTTCATCTTTGTCAATCAGTTTTAAATTCATATTTCTTTTTAGATATATTTTATACAGCTACTGTTTTATAATTTTGTTTTTTGATCGTCCTTACGCATGCATTTATAGCGTGAGAAGGTTAGTTATGAATATGTAGTTGGTTACTAGTTCTATCCCACCCACAGTAGAATACAAAGTGTACAGTAGTGTTATTTCCAATTTCTGTCTACATTTCATTACAACTATGTATTATCTATAAATATATAAGATTATTTGGCCTTTAAGTAGTTGGGTGTATTATAGACATGTCATTCATTTTGTTGTTTATCCCTCCCCTTGCTCTTAAGTACTTTTATAAAAAAATAATTCACTTATTTCCAATTGCTGTGACTTGATAACCGTAAATTTAAGTACAGTCTGAGCTTAAGAGTGATTCACAAAATGACTGAGCTAAAGAGTGATCACGCTAAATCCAATTAGTATACTGATCAAATTAAGTATCTTTAACTTACAAATAACAGTATTGTATTTTTATGAAAATTCTTACGCAATTATGGTAAGTGCCTCTTTAATGGCGCCCGGACTTGGCAATATGTACATACTAGTACTAAGATTATGAATCCTCATCATCTGAAACTTGGCACACAGGTCATATAATTATAAAGCATTTGTAAGGAAATTGGCTGTAAAATCAAATCTGGAATACTGGTACTCGGGTAAAAGAATTTCACAATAAAGGAAAATGATTTCAAAGTGTGAATTCAGTCAAACAGTGCAATAAAACAGACTTCATATCAAAATAAGAATGTTAATTTAGTGGTTTTGATTTATACGAATCGGACAGAATAAACATCTCAAGTGACCCGAAGTCTATATGTGTATTTGTATTTCATTATCGGTGTTTGCACAGTCATTAATATGAAGTACTGGACAAACATTACATTCTTAAAGGCACTTCATAGTATGTGTGTATGTTATAAGGCCAGGGTAATACAGGTGAAGTAAAGCATTAAGCTGACCACGTTTGAGTGTTTGGGACAACTACATAGGTGTATCCAGGATCATACAGGGGGTGGTTGAGGGTGAGTCCTCTGAACAATTACATAGGCGTATCCAGGATCATATAGGGGATGGTTGGGGGATGGGTCATCTGTCAGATTCAGTGTGGATATGTGAATCTTAAAACCTTCCCCTGTCTCCCCAGATTTTAGGGTGGGGTGTGTGTGTGTGTGTGTGCTGGTGTGGGGGGGAGTATTCTGTTTTCAAGATATTCACTTACCTGATATATAGGATATTTTTTTATCATTCAGGAAATCTCATTAGGTGGGTGGGTGAGACCCAGAACCCCTATCTCACCCTCCTTCTTACTCTGCCAGTGTATCACTGTTTTCTCCTCTGGCAGTATTGTTATAAACATAACTGTATAAAGTTTCTTACAGATTACAGCCTTTCCAACCATTTTAATATGTATTATGGAATATCTTAATCCATTAATTCTCTGGTAGACATGTAATACTACAGGGCTGTATAAAGGTTGGGATCACAATTAAAAAATAAAACACAATTGGAAACTGTGATGATTTCCCGAGTGGTGGAGGACAATGAAGACAGTATAAGCTTTTGCTAGAGCAGTAGAGCTGATCTAATTCACTTGCACATAGTCGATCTCTATAAATAAGTTAATAACTGAAATTCTCTGTATTCAATTTAAAGGCTACAGAAATGATCACAGCAGATTGGTGTTAGTGTTGACTTCAGAGAACTTAGATTCATGCAGACTTGTCAGGCTGTGGGTGTAACACTCTAAAAAAAGGATTTGCTCTTATCTTTGAGATTAATATACTTGAATGCCATTAAACACAAAACATTATAGAAATGCTTGAATGAAATACGTCTGCATAGGGTATACCTACAGCAATTTTAGCTTTTAATTTGTTTAACAAAATGTAAAGCCACAGTGTTGCTATGGTATCTCAAACAAGCCGCTGGGGACCCTTCTGTCATGTTTCAGAAACTTTATAAATATGACATTTGGTTCATTAACTTAAGACTCAAAAAATTAGGACTTCTTTCTCTGTTATAGAAGACACTAGCAACATATAAATACTGCTGGCCTTGTATCGAAAATACCAATCATGTGGCTTGTGAGGCGTCAATATCAATTATCCCGCGCGAAAATGGAAAAATGTTAAACTCTCAGCCGACTGGAAGTCTGTTTAAACATTTAAAAGTTTGGTAGATGAGCTTGTTTTATTTCAAATTACAAATGCTAAATACATTATTTAAATTTTGATTTCTCGGTCAAAATAAATGCCGCAGCACAACCCAACCAACTCAGATCCATATTTTATACGATATATAAAAAACGATTCTCTGTAAATTAACCTGTATTCAGAAAACACCTCAACTTGAGTTAATTTTGTGATTATTGTGCTTAACCTTTTTAAACTTTCTTGCCATGTACTTAACACACACACACATTATTTTAAAATTCTTTCTTTGTGCATATTAAACACACCATTTCCTTTATGTTTTTTTTTTTCATAATTTGCTTTTCAGATTTCATATCTCTCTCTATAATTGTGCTTAATTGTGTAGTTTTTTTTCTTAGCTTGTTTTTTTAAATATATACATTTATATATCTATATATAAATCAGCATATAAACCTTAATTTCATACACAGCTGTGTATAGCAACTTAAGTTAAATACAATGTAAACATATTAATATTTCAGCAAAGAAAGAAGTTAATTGCACTGAGGGTAAAGTCTACATATAATCAATGCATGGGTCTCAGCATGAGATATACTAGAGATACATCCAATATACAACCAATTTTGCTTCTTTTTTTTACTGTATAACATGTATTTGTATTGTTCAAGGTCATATCAGTGAATGCCGGTACACATGTAAGAGATATATTTGTGATTTTTAATGGATATTAAGACATGACAAGCTTTCATGTGCAGCCTGTATACATTGTGTGGGTTGCAGGTAACAGATTCTTGTATAATGCTTTATTTGGTGACAACCCTCATATTTAACAACACACAGTTCTGGTTCCACCAAGAAAATGAACTTAAGAATATTTTGAGCTTAAGATTGATTGATAAAAGTTCTGAGCTTTGGATTGATTTTCAGAAGTTCTGACCTTGGGATTGGTTCACAAAAGTTCTGAGCTTAGGATTGATTCAAAAAAGTTCTGAGCTTTGGATTGATTTTCAGAAGTTCTGAGCTTTGGATTGATTCACAAAAGTTCTGAGCTTAGGATTGTTACACAAAAGTTCTGAGCTTAGGATTGATTCACAAAAGTTCTGAGCTTAGGATTGATTCATAAAAGTTCTGAGCTTAGGATTGTGACACAAAAGTTCTGAGCTTAGGATTGATTCATAAAAGTTCTGAGCTTAGGATTGTTACACAAAAGTTCTGAGCTTAGGATTGATTCATGAAAGTTCTGAGCTTAGCATTGTTACACAAAAGTTCTGAGCTTAGGATTGATTCATAAAAGTTCTGAGCTTTGGATTGATTCACAAAAGTTCTGAGCTTTGGATTGATTCACAAAAGATCTGAGCTTAGGATTGATTCACAAAAGTTCTGAGCTTAGGATTGATTCACAAAAGTTCTGAGCTTAGGATTGATTCACAAAAGTTCTGAGTTTTGGATTGATTCACAGAAGATCTGAACTTTGGATTGATTCACAAAAGTTCTGAGCTTTGGATTGATTCACAAAAGTTCTGAGCTTATGATTGATTCACAAATATTCTGAGCTTATGATTGGTTCACAAAAGTTCTGAGCTTATGATTGGTTCACAAAAATTCTGAGCTTACGATTGGTTCACAAAAGCTGTGAGCTTAGAATTGGTTCACAAAAGTTCTGAGCTGAGGGCTGGTTTACAAAAGTTCTGAGCTTTGGAGTGATTGACAAATGCTCTGAGCTTATATTATATTATCAAGCTAAATCAAATCGGTATCAATCAAAAGGTGTTTTACAAAATAACAAAATATTTTGCCCCTTTAAAGTCAGGAGTTCAAATCCCTGTCTGACCATGTTGTCCTCGATGATTGACCATGAACTTTGTTCTACAGCTATGGATCTCCCACCTCTGAATATGTGAGAAAGTAGTTAGTGAATATTGACAGAGGTAAGGTGAGCTTAGTACCAAGATTAACCGCCTAACTGTTAGAAAAAAAACAATGATTAGGTAGGCTGATCGCTGCTATATAACTGATATACTGCTGACAAAAAAAAAGTGCAGAACCCAACACAACCAAAAAAATAGGCAGATATAGATTAATTGATTTATTGAATACTTAGCCTCGTTTTTATGCCATCAAGGGCTAACAGGCGATCAGTTAACCTAACAACTGTTTCATGGGATCCTGAAAGGTTAACCAGTACTCGAGTACACCCCATCTCCGCAAGTAACTGATAACTTTCCCACTTGAATCAGTGCTGAGAGACAAACGACAATGAGGCACAATGTCACTTATCAATCATCATGGAGACTTGTTTCTGGGTGGGGATTCAGACTCACGACCCCTGGATTGATTGTCAGAGGCGTAACTGACTGAGTTAATCGGGCACAGCTGGCAGATATAGTATCTTACATGTAGTATATTTCTTTGATATGGCCATGACCTACTCATACATGTACAATATTTTCTATATACAATATTATAGCGTCCCATTATGATATAATTAGTCCTTTCTTACATGTATGTAAATTTATTTTTTTTTAATACTAGTTTATCTATCATAAACACAGTTAACCCTTTACTCCATAATACACGTTTTCCTGCACTAGTCACAGAAGGTCTTTGAAAAGAGTGCAGGAAGAGTTCAGATTGCTCATAACGACCAGTCTGAACACTTCCTGCACTGTTTCCCACTCTGTCAGTTAATATAAACACAATTCACTCATTGCTGATACTGGTAAATTAATGCTTACAATTTGGAAAAGTCCAAGAAAATGCTTTATATGGAGCAAAGGGTTAAATGAATATGAGAATATTTTGATTTATAGATTTTAGACGTTATGGGCTTGCATGCTGTGTAAATCCTTGATAAGAACAGTAAGCCTTCTATCCATGTGTAATTGTCGTATTGTATGCTTTATCTGTAGCATGTTTTCAGTGGTTGAGCATCAGACCCAGTATCTGATATGTGTGTGTGGGGGTATGGGTTTGATCCTCCGTCATGACTATGCGTAATGTCCTTGAACAAGACACTTTATCTGCATATGCTTAGTACTATGAAAGTTTGATAAATGAGACATTACAAGTTCACCTATCAAAAACATAGACGTAATTCAATGTGGGAAGAAGACAGTAGTGTACTGTGAGTGTTGACCGCTCACACCAGAGGTCACGGGTCAGTCTGAAGCCCAACACAATGAATGGCTTCTCAAAATAAAACACTCAGCACTGGTTTTAACTTGGAAATAGAATTGAGAGTGATATATATATACAAGGTGTCTCCATAAAATACATAGACACCATGTATAAAACTTGAAACAAATGTTTGTCATTTATAAAATTTATATAGCATGTAGGTGACGTTAATACCAACAGAATGGTAAAATATCAATATGATACGCCAAATATTAATACAAATATGCTTTTTAAACTACATGTATAAAATGATGTGTGGGGCAGGTCTCGACGTCACGCTAACTTACGATGTCAGCAAGACCGTATATATTAATTATATCATATTTCATTAGCAACTTCAATTGTATTATAAACTGACATGTCATATAGATGTGTATCATTTGTGGAGACTTGTTCAGTTTACATATTTGAGCATTTTATATTTTAAAAAAAAGTTGTTTCAGTTTTAATTTACGAAATGTAGTGAAATAGTTTATTTATTTATTGTTTTCCCATAACTGGAAAATAATTCACAAATAATTTACTAATGGGAAGAGTGATATAATTTACAGTCACAAGCGACACCCCATTCACAAATATTTTTTTAATGATTTTTCTGTAACGGAAAAGAAGCAGTTGATATAACTGTGTATAATTTCTATATGCAAACATTCCTTAAATATTCATGAGTTTTGACACGACACATCAATTAATGAAATAAGTAATCACAATACGTGATCATTTCTGCACAATCACAATTATGTACAGATGTACATGTCAGCGTTTTTGTGATCAACTCTTGTTCATATGTCATATATTTTGTGTTTGCAGCAAAGGCGGTCACCCGGCCAGGTATATGAGACCAGGGCATCTTTATTAAGAACATACCAAAACCCAGTTGATGCAGACCCCTTGTGGCAGATGCCCAAGTTCACAAAAGAAGTAAGCTAGCTTGAATTTTGTAAAAATTTCATAAGATTTTTTGAAGGAAATATATCAAGATACCAAGATGGTAGAGTATCGAACCCAGGATCAGAGGGTCATGGGTTCAGTTCTAGCACATCTATTTATGGTGTACTTAGCAAGATTTTTTTCGTCATAAACTTAGTACTGTACTACCCTAAGGAACACTTCTAGAGTTGCAATAACTTGTTTCACAATCAAAATAAAAAAAAAGTAAGTTAAAACTAATATCTTGCACTGTCTGCCAATTCAGCGTTATTTAAATGATCACTGATGGGGAAATCATCTGCATGTGTAATTTCTCTTTATAAAACCCTGTACTCGATCATACTCCAGCTCATTGTTGCCACACACAGAAATGAGGCTCTCCCAGGGGTTTTGGAGATCTGGGGAACATGGCATCATTATTTTGAGGGATCTGTGGAACATTGGCCATTACTTACAGGGATCCAGGGATCAAAGGTCTAATTTTAAAGATCTGGGGGAAATACTTTTGGGGAACTATTGGCAAATACTTTTGGGGATCTGGGGAACAATGGCCTTTACTTTAAGAGATCCAGGAAAATGGGATCCCCCCTGGGAGGGCCTCAGAAATGTAAATCACACTTTCTTACATCTGTCTTTTCATGAAATCATAAAAATTACAACATGTTTACCCGCCATTTACATATATAATGATTCTGTTTGAATGACATTGAATAGAGACCCGGGTACACTTGTTCATATTGAACAAATCAATAGTTGTAAGTTTTTATTCATACTGAATAAAATCATTCAGCAAAATACATATTGCATTCAAAGCAGTGATATGTATCACTTTTGCATAAATCTACACCCGATTTAAAAAAAAAATGATAATCAAATCAATACGCCATTCATTGTAAGGCCCTGTAATGTGCATAGCAATTTATGCTACACTCTTTTTTATTGGTCACGCACTTGCATGCTCCCTTTCTCTGTCAATAGCCATATTGTGTGCACACTCTCAAGCCCCAGTGGAGCATTCAAACGTATGAATACCTCAGATTAAATATCCATAAATCATGCTGAGTCTGACTGTAATGGGTTTTGTTATGTCAATGCCTCAATATTATAGAACTGTACTTTACTTCAGTTTGTTTAAATTTTTTATTTTATTAAGCACTGCTTACTAAAAATCATGTGAAGGTAGGATTCAAATTTTTTTTTTTGTTAGAATATTTAGTGTCATATTTAGCCATCAAGGGATAACAGACGATCAGTTAAAGTAACCACTCTTTTATGGGATACTGGAAGGTTAACCAGTACTGGAGCACACCCATCTTCGCAAGTTAATCTTACTTAATTAAATGGTGAGAGAAATGATAATGAGATCCAATGTCATATATCAATCACCATGGATACAGAGGTTGGGCAGGGATTTGATCTCACAACCCCTGGATTGATATGGTAGTCTGACACATTACTGACTGAGCTAACCAGGCCAAGCAAGTTGAATGTCAACCTGGGCTATTTCATACATTATGCGTATATATTTCATCAAGGACTTCTGTAGATGGATAGGAAACTTGCATCTCCGACTAAATATTGATAAAAAAGCACACGAAGGATTAATTATTTGATATTTCAGAATTCACAGGAAACTGTTTTCTTGTACATAAAATGAAAGTTGAATGTAATCTTAAATGTTTTCAAATGATTTGATGATACGAAATGATATTGAATGGTTTGAGATAAAATTTATCGTAATTTTGTTATTTTAGCAGCAGTATAGGAAAACGAGATATTGCGAGATTTTGCAGGAATATGTGAATGTTCCCAAAATCTCATTTAGTTGCCTTTCCTTCTCTATATAATTCCTTGATTTCATGTTTTAATAAATATTTAAAGGCAACATTTTATTATTTTCCAGGCTCGTCCATCGCTCCAAACGTTCAGGTCAGCAAATGCCAGAAAATCTGCGTACTCACATTTTGAATCGGACAAAATCTCGAGAAAGGGCAACCTCGGACATGGGGTGTTTGAATCAGCCAAGAACTGAATAGATGATTTACTCATAGTTAAAAATCAAAATTGTGATACTTAATATTGTTATTTGATTCATTATCTATCTTGTTTCCTCATGCCAGTTTGGAAAAAGATCATATTTATTTATTATATCTGTGATCAATTCTGTACTTTAATATTTTTTATGTCAAAATTCTTTGAAACAGTATTATTTTTTAATAAAACATTTATTAATTGAAACAGTATTTTCAGTTAACCGTGGTGTTTAACTTGTGCTACAATATTTTGATTTGATTAAAGTAATTAATTAATTAAAAAATCTATTTTAGGTTTTCCTGTCTTTGATTTTGTTTAGTCCAAAAAATGTTTATTTATTGTTATTTTGAAAAAAATGGACAGAAAATATGAAGAAAAAAATGCGAAGCTTTAAAAGTTAATAGAAATGTTTGAGTGAGTCAGTTAGGTAGGAGCATAGCAAACAAACATTTTTTTAAGAACGGCCCGAAGCCTGTATTTTACTAATTACTGGATGTGTGCACCATTACTGGACATATGCCCCATAGATGGGTGTGTACCCAATCACTGATTGATTGCCATGTTAATATAGTATCATGACCGAGCAAATTGCTATTTACATATTATAACATATAAACTTGTTGCTGATTCGTTATGCAATGTCAGCAGTATTTGCTGATGACTCTTTTCTAACTCCCATCCTTGCTCTTCCTGAAATGGTTCCAAGTTGCAGCTCTGTAATATCTATATGTTTGTTCATTGAAGGAGTCAGTAGGAATGCCATATATTTGTAAATATTGCATTATTCTTTGTGTGTGTTTTGTTGTAGTGATATCACGTGCATGCAATATTTTAATTAATCACCAAACTCCCCATAACGATGAAACAGTCATATTTATTTTACCTCCTCTCCCCCTCCCCCATAATGTATTCAGTTGATTAGCTTTCAATATATATAAAAATGCTTTCAGTAGTCTTTATACAGATGGACAAAATTGAGAGAGAAAGGACAAAATACCAATTTCGCGCTTATTTAAAAGAAAATTAAAATGGTCTTGGTGAACTGGTCATCATATATTGAAAATGTTGAATATCTTGTCTGTTGATAGGGAAGAAGTCTGGGTGAACTGGTCGTCACATTTTGAATTGATTAATACGTGAAATATTTATTTAAGATCTGTGAGGATATATGTCCTATATTAGTTTACTTATCAGTATTTATTTCTATAGGCCCTGAAAATAATCTGGGTGAACTGGTCATTACTTTTTGAATAGTTTTATATTGAATATCTGCCAGTGAGCTCAGTATTTCTATGAGCCCTGCGATATATATGTATCAACTAGTCATGTATAACTTTAGATCCTTCTTTGTTAGAATCATAAAAAAAAACACCCCAAAAATGTACAAATAATAGAATACAAGAACATGATCTTCAGATATAGAAATAGCAAAAGTTATATAGTACTTCTACAAATAGATTTGTAAACACTTCATCATTTTGGTGGTGGCCAAGACTGCAAAGATTGATCACACATGAGAGTCTCTTCAAGCCTGGCTATATGTTAGGATAATTTACAATTACAGCAGTTGTGCCAACCTGGTAATTCTTATGGGAGTATTTGGCCGCAGACGGCGATTTTTAGTACAACAACAACAATCGCCATTGAGACATTATGTAAGGACATGACATGTTCTCTGTTTGGACTAAGATTCAGGGATATGTAACATTGTATATATAAACTACACGTATGTGAACGTGAACTACTAATAATGCGTAATAGGAAGATAGCTGTTGGAAGTGTGTGTAGTTAGTTTTACTTCTAACTGTGAACATTTTATGTATTAGTCGTGGTCTGTGATATTTTTGTTAAATATACAAAACGTTTTCAACACATTGTCTCATTGATTTGCCCAAATAAAACGTTAAAAACTCTCTAATGTTTTGGTTAATATTGATATGAGTACCATTATATATGATATGGTTAAATGCATTAGTTTTGTTTGGTGTTTGTTTCAGTATTAATCTTATATTTATGCCATCAAGGGCCAACAGACAGTCAGTTGATCTAACCACTCTTTTCTGGGATCCTGAAAGGTTAACCAGTACTCGAGTACACTCATCTCTTCAAGTAACTGATAACTTTCCCACTTGAATCAGTGGTGAGAGACGAATGACAATGAGATGCAATGTTGTTTATCAGTCATCACAGAGACTGTCAGGCGTGGGTTTGAACCTAAACTGCTGAATTGATAGTTAGACACTCAGCATACCGGGCGGGCTGCATCCTAAATAAAGTACAATGTTTATGTTTTGCTCTGCTTGTACCTTCACAATTAGGAAATCACGTGTGGCATATGCACTAATATGAATTTTTTATTTTTTCCTTTTACTAAGTTGTCTGATAACCTTGTGACATTGTCTGGTAACACTGTGACATGTCTGGTAACACAATAACATGTCTGGTAACACTGTGACATGTTAGAGAACAATGTGACATGTCTGATAACCCTATGACATTGTCTGAAAACCCCGCGACATATCTGATAACACTATGACATGTCTGATAACACTGTGACAGTGTCTGATAACCATGTGACATGTCTGATAACACTGACATTTCTGATAACACTGTGACATGACTGATATAACTGTTACATGTCTGATAACACTGTGACATTGTCTGGTAACACTGTAACATGTCTGATAACACTGTGACATTGTCTGATAACACTGACATTGTCTGGTAACACTGTGACATGTTTGATAATACTGTGACATGTTTGATAACATTGTGACATTGTCTGATAACCCTATGACATTGTCTGATAGCACTGTTATATGTCTGATAACACTTTGACATTGTCTGATAACACTGACATTTCTAATAACACTGTGACATGTCTGATAACACTGTGACATTGTCTGATAACACTGTGACATGTCTGATAACTCTGTGACATTGTCTGATAACCCTGTGACATTGTCTGGTAACTAATACACTTTTAAATCTTTCACTGGCTCTTGACCACCCCACGCAGTAGATACATAACCAGAAAATCTCAAGACAGTTTGAACTGGCCAAATCGGATAACACTGTCCTAAGGTTATAAAAAAATTATTTGTTGACATTTTGTACACTTTGACACCCATATTTCTCCATTATATATTCACCAATATATACAAAATTTTATATATTTTTGGACAATAGTTAAATAATGAAAAATTCCTGACATGAACTGTAGAGGTGTAATGGTTCATTGATGGATCGTGATTTACCTTACTGTCAATTGGTGTATCGGGTGTTAAATGAAACTTGCAGTAGATCGGGATGCAATATATTCTTTAAAGCTACGATGCGTCGATATGATTGTCAGATATCATGCATCACAATTCCATTCTTGATGAAACATAAAAAAAAAATAGTTTATAAAAACTAACAAACAAAAAAGAATGTTTTTTGATTAAAAGCAAGATGAATTTTTAGATATAATATAAACTGGCTAAACATGTGACGGATATTATGGACATAATCTCCTTCTCTTGTAAGCTGAATACGAGCATAGTAATTGTACACCTTGTTAAACAATCATGGTGATTTCATAAGTTACAGTTTAAAAATCAGTATCGTGATGCGCATTGCATCATAACTTTAATATTGCAATACGCATCGCCATTTATGTTCACAGGCAATATGTATTGTGATATGTATCGTTCTGAAAATGAAGTATTGCGATACACATCGCAGATTAAAAAACAAAACAATGCACAGCCCTAATGAACTTGCCTAATTGAATAAATAATTGCAAAATGTATTATTTGACAATAGTGTACACATCTAGCGCACGCATTTATCATTATACCATGACAAAACTAAATGGCCATCAGGCACATTTTTTAACTGACCTAAATCAGATGGTTATGTCCCTGCATAATCAAAATTGGCACCGTTTGTCACTTTTTACTTGCAGCACTCTTATTTGATGATGATAGAGATATCAAATTATAGGTATCATTATTAAATGTGATGTCCAACTATCTTAGTTGGGGTTTTGAACGTGATACATTGTGTTCTTTTAGAGATAAAATGTTCTTCAGATGATACATATTTTATTGTATTAACTTGAGGTATTGTAGAGTACTGTGAGTGTTTCATGGGGATGAATCAACAAATTAAAAACGTTTTTCATCCTCAACTCAAATTCATTCTAAAAGGAAAAGCATATATTACAGCACAAACACTTTACTCGGCCATATTAATGCTGATTGGAGGTAGAAAGTTGCTGCTATCTTTTTACATTTATTTTGTTATCATGAGTCCATTCTTAAGGTTTTTGAAATGAGCATGAGCCCATGACCCTTGAGTTGAACATGCACTCTTGATAAGAGCATGAACTCTTGAGTTGAGCATGAACCTTTGTGATGAGCATGAGCTCTTGAGTAGTGAACTCTTGATATGAGCATAAACTCTTAAACTGAGCATGGACTTTTGTGATGAGCATGAACTCTTGAATTGAGCATGGACTCTTGTGATGAGCATGAACTCTTGTGTTGAGCAAGAACTTTTGCATGGACACTTGAGTTGAGCATGAACTCCTGTGATGAGCATGAACTCTTGAATTACGCATGGACTCTTGTGATGAGCATGAACTCTTGAATTGAGCATGGACTCTTGTGATGAGCATGAACTCTTGAGTTGAGCAAGAACTTTTGCATGGACTATTGAGTTGAGCATGAACTCCTGTGATGAGCATGAACTCTTGAATTGAGCATGAACTCTTGTGATGAGCATGAACTCTTGAATTATGCATGGACTCTTGAGTTAAGTATGAACTCTTGAGTTGAGCATTAACTCTTGTGATGTGCATGAACTCTTGAGTTGAGCATGAACTCTTGTGATGAGCATGAACTCTTGTGATGTGCATGAACTCTTGTGGTGTGCATGAACTCTTGAATTATGCATGGACTCTTGAGTTAAGTATGAACTCTTGAGTTGAGCATGAACTCTTGTGATGAGCATGAACTCTTGTGATGTACATGAACTCTTGAATTAAGCATGGACTCTTGAGCTAAGCATGAACTCTTGAGTTGAGCAAGAACTTTTGCATGAACTCTTGAGTTGAGCATGAACTCTTGAGATGAGCATTAACTCTTGAGTTGAGCATGAACTCTTGAGTTGAACATAAATTCTTGACATTAACATGAACTCTTGAAATGAGCATGAACTCTTGGGATGAGCAAGAACTTTTGAGTTGAGCATAAACTCTTGAGATGAGCATGGACTATTGAGCAGAGCATGGTCTCTTAAGATGAGCATGAATTGTTGAGTTGAGCAAGAACTTTTGCATGAACTCTTGAGTTGAGCATGAATTCTTGAGATGAACATGGACTCTTGACATGAGCATGAACTCTTGAGTTGAGCATGAACTCTTGACATAAGGATGAACCCTTGAGATTAGCATGAACTCTTGAGATGAGCAAGAACTCTTGAGTTGAGCATAAACTCTTGAGATGGGATGAACTTTTAAATTGAGCATTAACTCTTGAGATGAGCATGAACGTCTGAGTAATGAACTCTTCAGTTGAGCATGAACTCTTGAGATGGGATGAACTTTTAAGTTGAGCATTAACTCTTGAGATGAGCATGAACGTCTGAGTAATGAACTCTTGAGTTGAGCATGAACTCTTGAGATGGGATGAACTCTCTTGAGATGAGCATGACCTGTTGAGATGGGATAAACTCTTTAGTTGAGCATGACTTATTGAGATGAGCATGGACTCTTTAGCTGAGCATGAATTGTTGAGTAGTGAACTCTTGAGAGTTAAGCATGAACTTCTGAGATGGGCATGGAGCAATGAGGACCCTGAATATTTAGCTGACGTCACAGTCTTGGCTGTGAAGGGTGTAATTACATATAATTAGAATACTGCTGGTGGGTAGACCCATATTGTGACATTTTGATTGCATAATCCAAGTAGATATATCATGTAGTCGCACAGAGGGTCTTACATTGTCTGATAGGCCACTACAACAGAAAAGGTACCGGGTTGAGTCTACAACCTTTGGGAACCACCGAATGAGCTGTCACCAAACTTTTTTTTTATTTTACTCGGATTGAGAAACAAGTCTTACAACTCGGCAAATCATCCTGGGTAGAACCAGCACTAAACACATTGGGATAAAGTGTCTTGTTTATTGAGGCCACCACACATAGCCGTGTCAGAGGATATGTTTCGCCATTCATGGAAACTTTATATTGATTAAAACAGAGATGTCATCCATCTGTAAGCATGGTTGTAAGAATGAAAAATAAGACAACCACCTACAATACTGTGTTTATTTTTGAATAATACATATATAAGCAACAACAACGTCTCAAACGAGATATATATATTACATCTATGCTGCATATACTATGCGAAAAATCAAATGTGAGTGACCGACATTCACCTAGTCACATATTCATGGATTATATGAGTAGTTTTCCTTTTACTTATACACATGGTTTCTGGAAATAAATTCTGACCTAACTTAATGTTCTCGAAGAGCGTCTCAGTAACACTAAACTAGAGAAACGTTGTTTTTTTCATCAACGGGCGAAAAAATCAAAATTTTAAGACTAATATTTACATTATAGACCTAGTTTCTAGCTGTTTTATGTTAAACTATAACGTTACTTTCCTATGTCGATATTATTAAAAACAGAATATACGCATTAAACCACAAAGCCAATGTTAACATTGGAACAGCGCTGTTGTCAGTGCACGCATTTTTATGGAAAATTGACGGTAAGCGGCTCGTGTGACAACTCGGCGTCGCTCTATCGAGTACAAACTAGGGCCGTATTCACCAACCATTATTGAGGATATTCTTAGACGTCAGCTTGAAAATCAAAACTTCAACCTTAGATTAGATACCTAGTTTACCATGACATACAGAATAATTATGACGGTTTATATGACTGTATGTTAGGTGTCCCTAAATTGCTTGCAAATTTTGGTCTCAAAAATGATCTATCAAAATTCATTCTTGAGTTCAAGTTTAAGAATGGTTTGTGAATACCACCCCAGGTCTTTTATTTTAGTTCCGCTCAGATGCAACTGTTTTTCATTTGGAAATGAAATAACATTGAGTTCTATAGATGATTTAGACAGGCTGCTGTAGGAATGTGATATACATGTACAGTAATAATGGATGTCAGGCTTTCGTAACACTTTGTACCCTTCACAGGAGCGTAGCGTGACAACTTTGCAAGTTACTCAGGGTGTGGGAGCGTGGTTCCACTTTCGCTGGTGGGAATCAAGGGAACTTCCTCCCGCGGCAGTTTTTAAAAATAGCAGTAAAAATGGTGACTTCAGTTCATATCTAAAGCTTCATTTGGCTTTTTAGTTTTAGTTGAGGATGAAATCTTAAGCTGGGCATTGAACAAAGTTTTATAGCCTCGGACCCAGATTTCGCAACCTTAGTTAATATATGAATAAAGAGTTTAAAGTAGTCGTTATATACATTTTTATGGATCTTCAATGTTGATCATATGTAGATATGTACCCAGGGCATGGCGGTCCGGAATCCGTAGATGCCAATATGAGTATCGAGTATTCCGTATCATTATACACACATATATATTTGGTTTACAAATGTCCAATTATGTATATCAATAACACGTGCTTGACATTCGTAACGGCACTTGTCACGGGATAACGAATACCCAGCATTCAAATGAAGTTCTTTTTTAAATTATCATTAATTGTGTCTATCATTTGTAATCGTAAACATAAATTGCGAATGTCCGAAAACGTATTTATACATGGATAATGAGTGCTCGCAAATAGAACCATTGTCGGATACCCACGGTAATCCATTTCGATACTCTCCATTTATCACCCGTGATGGATGGAGAGTATTGAAATTGACACCCGTGAGTATCCGACGATGAAATAGAACGTGTGTACTCAACAATGGCATGCCTGTATAATTAACCTGAACAATGAATGTATGTCATTCGTATACATAGTATATACATAAATATGTTGTGTGACTGACAGATATTCTATACATGTACTTATTTACAAAGCATAAATTATGTCATTTCTATAATAAACATGCATACTGCCTGACCGACACTTCTGTACATGCATTCATATATATAGTCACGCTCATAACACCATCCCATGCTCTACATTACACTCAATTCAAGTTGTTATGGACTGATTAATTGTTTGAATATTTAGCACCATATTATGCCATCGATGGCTAACAGACGATCAGTTAACTTTCCCACTCTTTCCTGGACTCCTGAAAGGATAACAAGTATTCAAGCTCACCCATCTCCGCAAGTACCTAATAATGTTTTCCCATTTGAATCAGCAGTGAGAGACGAATACTGTGAGACACAATGGCGTATATCAATCTTCACGGATACAGTGACCGGGCGTGTATTCGAACTCGTGACCATTAGATTGATAGTCAGACGCGTTGATATGGAACCGGTGCTACGGGAGAGTAATATAGAGCATGAGCCTCGCACAGTCATATACACATATGTTAATGTCCGACATACGCATACGTATATAAACGGTGGATCAATCCATTTTACACATCTTAATAACAGGAAAACAAATAACAAAAATCGATTAACTGAACAACTAAATATAATCTTAAAATAAATATTTATAATAGAAATTATATACAGTCTTATACACAATACATAGGCATAAGATAATTGCTTAACACATATATATATATATTAACACATGTATTATATAAGAGTTGGTCAATTATACTTTTTTCTTACAGATTTTTAAAAAGATAATGTCATTGTGACTCGGACACAGTAAGTCTAGGTTGCCTGATAACTCGGAATGGTATTCACCAACCATTTTTTAAGAATATTCTTAGATTTGAACTCAAGAATTATTTTAAAAAAACACACTCAGAGACCATTTCTTTAGATCAACATTTGCAAGTATGTGGGAACACTTAATATATAATCAAATAAACTATTTCAATTATTCTATCAAGCATGGTGAATTAGATATCTATGGTTGAAATTTGGATTTTCAAACTTAAGTCTAAGAATATTCTTAAGAATGTTTGGTGAATACGACCTTTGGTAAAAGTCACTACATTCATTGATATTGCCATTTGCATTACTAAGTTATGAGATCATATGTTTTACTTTAATAAAGCAGGGAGTGGCTTCCTATAGGCACTGTAGGCACCCTGCTACATTTTTTTCTGAGAAATAAAAAAAATGCCTAAATGCAATAATAATCGGACCCCTAGGAAGGCTACTATTAAAGTGAACACACATTAAAACATTGCATTTAATATCAATTTATTTGTGTATGAAACAACGAATTCAATGTTAATATTAACAATAATCAGACCCCTTAAAACATAATATACGCCAAAACGCACAGCCTAGCTGATTTGTTTTCGAGGAATCTTATCCCTGGACCACCCTACAACTGTGCCTACTTGAGACAGTATTCTGAACGCTGTCACACTAAAGTATCATGCCGCAGACACACGGTAAGATACCCCACCTAGTCACATTATATTGACATCGGGTCGCCCAGACCTAGAACCATCCTCTACTTGAAATGCTGAGCGTCAAGCGAGGAAGCTTTGAGTACCATTTTTAAAGTCCTGTAAAGATGTGTATATCGTGAGTGTTAAATAAACGTTCACTATGTAGAACTTTTTTATCATTGTATTTAAGCTTTATTCAATACTACTTTTATAAATTTAAACTAATTTATTTTACTTCAATTGCGAAAGTTATAACAACTTATACAAATCACCAGCATCAACGTAAAATGTGCAAATAAGTTGAACATTGGCGTGGTACAAGCATGACTGAATGGCAGCAGTACATAACCGAACAATATACCAATATCTTGTGTGATTAACGACTTTTTTTAAAAAATGTAATTGTCTTATTAACATATTAGAAGTACAAAAAAAACGGTAAAACTGTACACTGTTTGGGTGATTTTTTAAAAACAATTTGAAACGCAACTCACAATACGCAATTGAATATATTTTATACTATTATTTTCCTTAGGACCTATTCTTTCCATGTCTTTAAATACTCGACTTGTCAAAAATAGCCTACGTTTTTCTTAACAATAGGGGTTATTGTACCAACAATTTTGCTTTTTCATTCATACTTAAACCGACAATGTGGTTATCGGGTTTTAAAAATCGGGTAATGTTTCATTGTAGCAAACCCTCTGAATACGAGAAATTTAATCATGCGTAGGCATTCGCCAACTTTGACACGATTTATTTAAGCTATGTAAGACAAATGTTTCTATATATAATGGTGGCTGTATTGTCTATGGCAATTGAATAATATTTACATTATTTTCACTACCAGGCAGTGGGTGACTGTTTTATTAATGAGAAAGATGTCTGCAATCACATGACATTACACATTACATAATATTGGGTCCTCCAAAAACACTAGCACTAACTTTGCTGAAATATATGGTTTGTTTGTTTGGACATTTAGCGGTAGCCAGTAGTCGAGCCGACCCATCTCACTTAAATCAGTGTCGTTTATCAATTGATCACGGGGACAGTGGTCTGGCTGAGATTCGAACTCGCGACCGAAATATGATTATTTCATTTTAATTGTGTGAGACTGGCGAAGCATGGCCATGTTTGTTTTCAATTATGTGTAGATGATCGTCATTTGTTATAAACATTTTTGGCTTCACTCCATAAATTATTTCAAAAATCGTTTCTATACTTCACAAATAAGTTTACCTTTAAATAAAGTAGACCAATGTAAACCCCATCTATTATCATTTGTGCTACAAAATATTATATTTCAAAAGCTGATTTTATGCACTATATGGCTTAGTGCAAAGCTCCCCTAGCTCAATATAGACAAAGAATGTAGATAGGCTAGTTTTGCGTTAAGTTCCTCGATATTATGTTAATTAAATATTGGGTTCCTTAAACATTTCTTGGTGCCATCATTTATCATCAATCTGTATATATTTTGTAGTTTATTGTATATATAGTTAGTTAATACTAATTTATTTTAGCTCGATTGCGATGAAAGCTCAGAGCTTATATGAACCGCCGTCGAGTCTGCCTCCTGGGTAGAACCAGTACTGATTGTTGTTTTATAAGAGATATCGGGTCGAGCGGGGGATTGAACCGACAACCTTTGGTGTGAGCATCCAATACTCTATCCATTACATATCCTGGGTTCCTTGCGAAATGTTTGACGGAGGGCCCAAAAAATTATAATCACACGCACACATATAGATGGACAAAAATGGAATTATACTCTATTCTATAAAATTCAACTTTCAGGCGAAATCCTTTAACACATTTTCTTCAGTTAACATAGCAGAAAGGATGTACTCGATGCTATTATAAATGCAATGTGCACTACATATCTTACAACAACATCAGACCAATGGTCATCACTTTCATCCGCCAGATAAACACAAATAATATTGCAAATGTAAAACCACGCATATTTATGTTTTTTGTTCATTTTAGATTATACACGAACCAAATATGGAATGTAAATTTGAATAAAAGCCTGCAAATATGCAGTTATACATAGATATATACACGAGTCTGACCACCACTCGGAGTCACGTTATACTTATAGACAGAAAAACAATACACGGTTACATAGACAATAAGCTATATATAGGCAAACAATAAATACACAAAATGGACGGCTTGGAATAATTTAAGATTCAATTACAAATGTTTATGTTACCACGAATGCCAACGCTATTGATCGGAAATGATTTTTTTACCGAAAATTATTTTGAAAAGAGGCCTTAACTTTTGTAAATTGGACCGACGTTAACAAGCGTCAAACTCGATCTACGCAGGTACATGCGAACAATTAACTTAATACATAGAACCCGTCAGAAAATATAGATCGAAAACAAATTCTATCGGGCCAACGAAGGACAGACAAACGAACGGACGGACATGGGTAACACTTAATGACCCTTAACCATTCTTCGAATAGCGGGGGATATAAAACATTTATTTTTACCCAAGTGTCATGATACGACATTCGTGAAATGCCATCTCGATATACATATCCAGATCTTTTTTATTGAAAATACATGTAGTTTACATGCTGTCATATGTCAATTAGAACAATAGACCTTATGTATGTAGTCATGGCTGCTTGATTGATTGATTGATTGAATATTTAGCGTCATTTGATGTCATCGAGGGTTAATAGATGATCAGCTAACTTAACCACTGTTTCCTGGTATCCTGAAAGGTTAACCAGTACTCGAGCACACCCATCTCCGCAAGTAACTGATTACTTCCCCACTCGAATCAACGATGAGAAACGAATGATAATGAGACACATTGTCGTGTATCAATCATCATGGAGACTGTTGCCGGGCGGGGATTCGAACTCACGACCCCTAGATTGATAGTCAGACGCGCTACTGACTGAGTTAATCGTGCCCTGCTGGCTGCTTGAAATGATTTATAGTTATTGCTTTATTCAGTAGACCTGTCGATGACACACATTTTAACATTCAGCGTTAGTTTAACTACTGTTCAACATATTCCAATAAACATATTATATATTATATTGCTAGTATTTTGCTACAATATGTCCATATCAATATCACATTCCGTACCGCTGGACATATTCCAATATACGACATTATAATGGTAGTAGTGCACTACAATATATTCATAATAATGTTACCTTCTACACTGTTGAACATATTCCAATATAAAACATTATAATGGTAGTAGTGCACTAAAATATATTCATAATAATGTTATCTTCTGCACTGTTGAACATATTCCAATATAAAGCATTATTATGGTAGTAGTGCACTACAATATATTCATAATAATGTTACCTTTTGCACTGTTGAACATATTCCAATATAAAACTTTATAATGCAAGAATTATATTACAATATAGTCAAATTAATGTTACATTCTGTATTATTGAACATATTCCAATATAAAGCATTATAGTGCAAGTTTTATGCTACAACATTTTCATATCAATGTTTCATTATGAACTGTAAACAAATGATATACATGTATAAACACTTCCAACCATTTGGCTTTGATATTTGAATGAATTCAAAAATTTATATAATTCGCAAATACCACCCTCTGTTTAAATAATATTTTGATATCTTGGCCTTTATTGAAATTATTACGATGACAACTATGTTAGATTCATTTCGAACATTTCTTGATGGATGTCACAAAATTTAAATTTTAGTTTTTCTTTTATATGAGATAAAACATTTGTCTCAGGCCCTGATATCGCTCGGTTCCGGTCTGTTATAATCCAATGATAAAACAGGGAACGCCATGTTTATCCCACAATTCATAGCACTAACGTAGTTTCCAAATCAAATTGTGACATTTTCAACTTCCGCTGAAACAACTGACCAATCAGCATGGTCCTTTTTGAAAAAAAAAAGGCCAAGAGACCGAAAAATTGAACAAAAGCATTTTTTAATGAATTTTATAGATTATACATATCTAATTCCCTGCGGAGGAACTTATCAATTAAAACTTTACCAATTGTTATAATAGAGATGTCAAAATATATCACTCCTTCCCTCGGATACAGCTCTCTGGAAGCCAAATGCTTGCAAGAGTTACCAGCCCATAGAAACGAATGTATGTTATACGTTGATATGAAGTATGGCTGCAAAATGTTACTCGTATGTTAAACTGTGCAATGGAAATAATCACAGATAATAAATAGTTGCTTGCTGATAAATACCAGTAAGGAAAACGGAATAAAACTAAATTTCAATTATTCTCAAAACCCTAAAAGATAATGTTTTAGATATACTGATATATATATATCTAATTCCCTGAAGAAAATGTTTGAATAAATATGCTGATATAGTTTTAACATCGCACTTATATACATTCAATGAACTTTTATTTCCATGGGCCCTTGCCGGCAGTTGGCTTTTTCAGACTGGACGATAGTGTAAAGTCAGTTTTTTGCTTCACGGACAAATAAGAATCGCGTCTTTTCATAGACGGGAACTCACTAGCTGTATCCTCGGGAGACGCATTTACTTCGCTCAGCATTTGCATTTCCAACTCTGCTTCAGTCAAAAACTCTTTTGACGACATATACGCCGATTTCTTCTTAACTATATTAATGAGACAAAAAACTATGTAGATGTATATAGTGGTAATATCTTCGCTTAGTATAGCAAGCGTCGATAATACCTGCGTTCTCAATTAATTTATTAATTTAGTAATTTACATGGCTACGATGAATATGAAAACACCCCTTTGAAGATATAAACACCGATACCTTCTGAACTATGGCAACGTGACAAAAATCTATATGAATATATATAGTTATATATATATATAGTGATTATATCTTTTATAATAAGGCTGACATAACTCCTGCGTTCTCAGTTAATTCGTAATTTTGTCCCGTTGGTGCAATAAGGTACCAAGTGTATATGGAATAAGAAGGCACTTGGTACCTTTTTGCACCAATTGGTATTTCAGTAGTTTATATGGCTAACATGAATATAAAACATCCCAAAGGGGAAACATAAAGCAACATAATCATGTGTTCCTTTCGCAAGTCTTTCTTCGTTACAGTATGGATGTCTTGTTTCTAAACGACGGAGACCGCTCTAAAGTAGTTAGGTATTCCTGTCATGTTCTTTCCTGTAAACCAGGAAGTGAAGGTTAAAATGATAAGTTCACACTGACATACGAGAATTTTTCTTATAATTTGCAGTCTCTATTATAATACGAGGAAGGTATCTGTATTGATAATAGAAAATTGTAAATTTTAGGAACAGCTTTACAATTACATTATTTATTTGGAATGAAAGAAAACTTTAAATTAAAGGTAACACGAAAAGCAGTATTTCTATTTAACTAATACTATAAAAAAAAAGAGAATGTACGTCCAAACGGTAGACGTAGCTATCAACGCAAACCGCTACTGCAACAGCATACATAAAACAAAAAAATATCAATTAAATAATCATAATAATTACAAAATACAATATATACATACAGAATAAGTTGCGATAGGAGTCTTTACCTTTGAACGGTCTGCAGAAAACCAGCCTCTGGGGAGCTTAAAACTGGTTTTTGCTCTTTCCATTGACATAAAACCTTGTTGTATGTGTGTTAAGTAAAATCGGTCCAATTAACCAATATACATACGTATATACCTTCTTGGTGTATGTGTGTTAAGTAAAATGGGTCTATTTAACCATATACTTACGTATAGACCTTCTTGGTGTTGTCGTCTTAGATGTTGACTTTGATTTCACCGAGGGCGCTTTCTTCGATTTCGCCGCCTCGGACATGGTGTCGTCAAACGTTGTCATCTCACCTTTCATGAATTCGTTCATCTCTTGATTTGCTACTCCATCTATGACACCAGAATCAGTTTAAAAATTTGAATTATTTATAGCTTAAATAATATCATACACAATTATATATTGTATATATGATTACCAAAACGTTTGCAAATAATATGTAACAAAATGGTATGTTTTTTTGCTGACCTGGTATAGCAACGGCTCAATCGGAATTCTAATATCGAGATCCATGATTGGAAAGGACCAGCCTTATTAGCAACACTTCTGAATATACAATATTTACATGACGTACTATTCACAGAATTAATAAATGTCTTCCATGACAATAGCAAGTCCAATATTCCATTGCCGAATGTATACTGTAAAGATAAAGACACAGAAACACCGGGTGAATTTTTAGCCCCATTATCAATCTATTGTAAGCGATATTTACAGTTTTAGAATTCGTATGTTAAGGTATTTCATTAATGATTTTGTCAATATGGTCATTATCAACGACAAGCTCATAATGAAATACACACATATTCTAAAACAGTAAATATCGCATTAAATATTTTGATAATGTGGCTCTGCAGTTCTTTATCCTATCAGTATATATGTTAGCCCCAACTGTCAGCACCAACCCTTATACAGTGCAAGTTATTACTTCTTTGCAAGGTGTGTAACAACATACATACTTGATAATGTTAATGTGACATGCTTTAACTGCGTCTTTAATAATTGTAGAAATAGTTGAAATAGTCCGAACCTTGCACCGTGTGTTTATTACAAAAACAACAACTTTCACTATCTTGCATCTATTTATGTTGTAAATGTTATTAAATAGAATATGTTAAACTAAAGTAAAGTCAAATTCATTTCGCCGTTGTACACGTGACATGTCGTTCTTACCTTGTTTCATGACTGAAAACATATAAATGAGAACATCCCTTGGACATTTGGGTTGAAAAGGTCCCCATTCATTATATTTGTTATTATTATCATTGAATTTGGTCCCAATTCCCCCTGTTTATTATTATTATTATTATTATTATTATGGAATGAATTATTGCAAATTTGTGTTTACGACGTACCAACACAAAAAGGCGCAAATAGAAGATTACAGGTCCACTGTACAGAAACAACCAATTAAGATACAGACATAAAAGAAAACATATCAACAAATGAATATGAAACTTAACTATTGATACATAATCATATAGGACTGTGAAGTTTCAGCAAATTCTAAATCGAATACTCAGTTTGCCCCCTCTTAATGCATTCATTATTAACATTTGCAACATTCTTGCCATCACTCATGTTACACCACAGGAGTTGATATTTAAACCACACTAATGAAAGACTGTGTTGATAAAGTATATGCCATGGCCATCATAAGAAAAGAGAGTATACAGTCAAACCTCTCTTAGCAACTACTCATGGGAAAGAGCAGCACTGACCCCTTAGTGCAGGCGGCTCCTTAAAACTTAAAACGTGATTAAAACTAGAATTATTAAGAAACATCTGACTGTTTAAGACAAGTCGTTGCTTAACGGAGTTGGCCGCTAACACAGGTTTAATTGTAGCAGGAAACACTATTAAAATTAGAATGTCCCTACCTTCGCCTTTATCCGGGAACACCATTGTCTTACTACGAGATAATTTCCTCCTTCCGCCACGTGATCTTGTTCCCCTGGTTGTAACAGACCCTATCCGCGTGCTTGTTGCACTTCGTGTAAGCTTTGATGGAACTTTCCTAATACCCCTCTCACTTGGTACGTTGGATTTGAAAGATTTTACACTTCCTGCTTTAAAAGATTTCACACTTGGTGCCGCTGATTTTACACTTGGAGCTTTAATGCTCCTGGCGCTTATACTTGGCGCTTTTACACTGTAAGATTTGAGGCTGGGAGCTTTGCCACTTCTGGCAGTCATGTCGCCATATTCTGGAATAGCAACTTCTGTCTTACCGTCAGTGATTGGTAGAATATTTCTCGTGTGACCGTTTGCCTTAGGTGCTCCATTACTAAATATGAACGATTTTTGTTTTGAGTTTTTCATACTGCGTGCAGCTTTGCTTCCTTGAGGGGTGATAGGCACTACCATGCCGTTGTCCATTTCTTACAGAATAGAGAATAATAGGTGCAATTAGAAAGAGAATCGTATCATAGCGTTTCCCAGTTACACAATGGCAAAACATGGTTACATATTATATAGCATGTGTAGGTGGTTTAAGAAGTTCGCCGTGTTCCTAATCTGTTTTAAGGTAATGAAGTGTATACCAAAACACAAATGCTTTAACCTGGGATAGGTGGTTTTAATTAAGATAGCTTAGACATATATAACAAGGGACTTTAAGATTTGAAGTGAATTAACGGATCCTCCGTGGCCGAGTGGTCTTAGCCGCCGTCACAAGATCACCAACCTCTCACCGCTAATGTCGTAGGTTCGAGTCCCAATTGCTTCAAAAACTTCACGTGAGAAAGTTTGCCAGTTACTAACGGAAGGACGGTGGTTATACTCAGTCTAAGGTCTTTCTCAACTAGCAAAACATGATATGCCAAATATAATCTGAAATGGGTTAAAGATGACGTTAAACCCCATTAAAAACAATTAGAAATAAAGGAAATTAACGATTTCGGTTGAGAACAGGACATTTTTGTAACAGTGGGAAATCGTTAATGAACGTATTGCCTGCAGTTAAATAGGTAACGGTTATCAAAGAATAAAATTGGAAACTTATCAGGCACCGTCTCAAGATCACTTACCTCTCATCGCTAAGGCCGTATGTTCAAGTTCCATTCGCTCCAAAATCTTAATGTGAGAAGGTTTGCTAATTACATTTTAGTTAACACTACTTTATTTTAGCTCGATTTCAATGAAAACTCAAAGTTTATAGATATAAACTGCTCTCGAGTCCATTTCCTGTGTAGAACCAGTACCGAGTGTTGTTTTATGAGAGGCATCGGGTCGAGTTGGGGACCGAACCCACAACCTCTTGCGGAAGGACGGTGGTTCTACTCAGATTTATTTCTACGTCTTCTCCTACCAATAAAACTGGATATGCCATATAAGACAAAAATGTGTTGAAATTGGGGTTAAAACCATTTTTTTCTTATTTTCAAATAAATTGAGAAAAAGGAACTAGAATATTACATCGGCATCTTCTTGGTTTGTATTAAAGAACCATTGGCAATAAATATGAACTTGGTCTCACATATTTCTTGTAAACGTAATACACTGACGTGTTTCACAGAATGGCATATTTACGATTATGAATCAGAGATATGTCGCAAGTACAACTAAAACAAGATGTACCATAAATATAATATACTATTTCTTATTGCTAGTGAACACAGGTCAACAATATTCGCATATAAATGTATACACGTTAATGCTGCAGTGGTCACATGTATTACACGGCATGTGTATCATACGTCCTTACAATATCGTAGCCTATAATAAATCTGCAGCTTGTCTTGTTGGGTGTCCCAATACCATTTACCTGTTTTATGCAAACACTTTTAATTATACCAATTGAAACACTTCCTTATAATAGCATATACCTGTGAACGGATCCATGTCTGACAATGTTGCTGTGCCAAAACTATCCCATGACCGCCCTTTAAAATCGAGATTCATCGATGTTTCTCCCATCGGATTCGCCAGAGCATCTAAACAAAAATATTTTCAAAATTGCTTCCTTTTTATCAGTTGTTTTTGTATTTGTTTTTATAACATATACACGTATCATTTATGCGCACCTAACAGCAATTCAAGTGTCACTTTCTTCCCTTATTTAATAAGAAATACGCGTATTTTAGGTTGATATTTAATATGAAATAATGACTCACTACACAGTCGCGTCCCCTTTCTTCCAACGAAAAGAGAAGTTCTTTGTTATTTAGCTTGGAATGTTTTCTAAAAGGTACATAGGAAGGTGATTTTTTTTACTGCAGATGAGTAGATCAAAGGCTGGCACAGAGAATACAGAAATAAGATATTATTGATTCTAAAAAAGGGTACTTTTTTGGATTAAACACGACGGACGCTCTCTAGAGCGGCTGCGGACTGCTTTTAAAGAAACATCAAAGTATTAATCTCTTTAAACCCTTTACTTCATTGATACGCGTTTTCCCCCATAAATCACAGAAGGCCTTTGAAAACAGTGCACTGTTTTCCACTCTGTCAGATAATATAAACATAATTCACCAAATATTTCAAAAGCCTTTTATGTTACGTGTCCAAAGGTGTCTATATTAGAGGTGTCCAAAGGCGTCTATATGAAGTAAAGGGTTAAAACACAGGTCAACACACTAGTTATTGCGGAGTTCTGATATTCCTGCTATGGATAAAATGCTTTTAAAATCTGTTCTGTGTGATAAAAATAGAGCCAAAGATATAAACCTTATTTTAAATGATATCAAAGTACAACATTCAGCTGTGATAATGAAATCTATAATTTTTTCTTCTTCCTCTCCTCTTTTTTCTTCTTTGAATAAGGCCCTCCCAGGTGGTTTGTTATTATTGGTTATTACTTTTAGGGATCCAGGAATCAAAGGCCTAAATTTAGATATCTGGGGGAAATATTTTTGGGAACTATGCCAAATATTTTTGGGGATCTGAGGAACAATTGTCATTACTTTAAGAGATCCAGGGAACAGGGATTATCCCTGGGAGGGCCTCTTCAATACAGTATGTAAAACTCACTCATGATCACCGTCGTTATAGATTACTGGGAAAATAAGTACACATGGATCACTCCATGGAGCTCGTACGTGGTATTTATGTACTCTTAGTTTAAACATATTTTATTTCAATATCTACAATGTATATCTTATAATACAATAACATGTAATATTTTATAAACTGTAAGAATGAGACACATACCGAAAATGGATTGGATTGAAAGTGTGTTTATGTATTAAACAGGTACAATGATGGCAGATAAACGTTTAATGCAATCGGTAGTTATATTATCTTGAAATTTTAAAAGAGAGAGAGAGAGAGAGACAGAGAGAGAGAGACAGAGAGAGAGAGGGGTGGGGGGTGAGATTCTTGGGCTTTTACTGTTGATGCCGAAGGGAAGACTGACGAGCCATAAAGGGGCGGATCTCATAGACCGCGGGAAATGTGCTAGTGGTTCGACATTAGACCGCCACTTTCCATGTATATTAAAAACCACACTATATCTACTTTTAATGAGTTTTAACTAAATAACAATAAAATTGAAGACAACTGAAAAATAACCTTTGTTTAACAGGAGAGTCAGTATTCAAAGGACACATCCACCACAGCAGCCGCAGAAACATAATATACATAAGACAATCAGTACACTGCAAATATACTGAAGGAATTACACCAGTCCTTCGAACCTTAGAGGGACGGGTCCGGTAATCTCAATAGTTAGAGCGCCTGACTATCAATTAAGGGGTCGCGGGTTGAAATCCAGGCCCGGCCCAATTCTTCGTGATGGTTGATATACGACATTGTGTCTTATTGTCATTCGTCTCTTATCACTGATTAAAATGGGGAAGTTAGCAGTTACTTGTGGCTGATATATGTGTGCTCGAGTACTGATTAACGTTCGGGATCCCAGGAAAGAGTGGTTAGGTTAATTGACCGTCTGTTAATCACCGAGAGCATGAAAATGACTCTATATACTCAAACAAACGAACCTTGGAAGAAACCCTGAAGTTACATATTCTACCCTATGAAACGTCAACAATGCACTAAACGCGTTAAATAATCTACCCTATGAAACGTCAACAATGCACTAAACGCGTTACATATTCTACCCTATGAAATATCAACAATGCACTAAACGCGTTACATATTCTACCCTATGAATTTTCAACAATGTACTAAACACGTTACATATTCCATCCTATGAAACGTCAACAATGCACTTAACGCGTTACATATTCTACCCTATGAAACGTCAACAATGCACTAAACGCGTTTCATATTCTACCCTATGAAATGTTAACAATGCACAAAACGCGTTACATATTCTACCCACTAAACGCGTTACATATTCTACCCTATGAAACGTTAACAATGCACTGTTCTGCGGAATGGACCTAGCTCTCTAGACTGTCCGTTAAATGGCAATTTTGGGAAAGCCACATTTGAACACGTTGATTGGTCAGTTGTTTCAACTGAAAATTGGAATGACATCACAGTTAAGTAAGCGTTCAATTGTTATGAATTGTTGGACAGGCATAGAATTCTCTGCTTTTTCATTGGGGGGTAATAGACCTGATTTGGGAGATATCGGGTTCTGGGGTAGACTAATAATACACAGTGAAATAACAAGGCAGTTGAGTACAGGATGCACTCTACAAAACTTGAAATATCACTCTTACCCTTCCTTTTTGATCGTGGAGTTCTGAAATTACTGCTTCTAGATTCTGCAATAGGGCCGTCTGCCACATGCTCCATGGACGCCGGTGCGTCTATAGACATAGACATTTCTCCCAGGGGATGTTCATCTTTAATGATATTTGTAATATAGCAAATGTATAATAGTATAGCACGTCTGGTTTGCCAGGTGTGTCACATTCATATCATATGTCATTACAGGTATGGGACATCACATGCATTTGGCAATACTGGTATGTGGCATTAGTTTATATTAAAAAATAGCAATTTTATTTTAGTTCAATTGTGGAAAAGGTTCAAACTTTATTTGAACCGTTCTTGAATCCGCTTCGTGGGTAGAACCAGTACTGCGTGTTGTTTTTGAGAGATAACGGGTCGAGTTGGGGATCATACCTGCAACCTCTAGTGTGGCATTGCAGGTAGGGATGCGGTAAAATCCCCTTCGTGGGTAACCGTTTACTAAAAAATGTTCACACTGTCAGGTCACTTCATAGTTCAAGCTCTCATTTTATTAAATGATTAATTATTAATGATTATTATATTGATTGATTTCACTTTGAGCACTATGTTGTTGTTATGAGACAGCATATGTGTTGAGTAGGGACATGAGTGCATTTTCACAAAGAAAACATGCCAATTAGCAAAAAACAAAACACAAATAAAACAATGAATAGCTTTAATCGTGATAATGCACCCAATCATTATAATTCATTATTTATTTCATATTAATACATTATCAAGTAGTTTAAAATGAAACAAAGAACACATTATAATGAAATATATTGATACAAAAGTATCACTTTCATCATGTAGCTGAAACTTTTAGCAGAACTGTAAGCCGATTATCAGTCAATGTTCGCATTTCAGAAGTATTATTTTTGTACTTAGGTGCGAAATTTTACAAAGTAAGAACACACCGTTCTATTATTTTACTCCAATTTGACTTTGTTTGCACTAATTTAAGTTCTTTAACATGTATAGACATAATGAGATGATACAATTTATTTAAATTTGCTCAGAGAATGAACATTATTATTTGTGAATTTGCTTTTTTTATATAACGAAATAAAACAAAAAATATATACTAGATTTTAATTTCATCATTACGTTTTATATAATTTTAATAAAAATACCGGTAATATAACTACACAAAGGGGATTTTGACTTCACATTTAGGGGATTTTGACTATCCCTCTATTTTAATAAAGGGGCTTTTGGACGCCCTGTTAATTCTGTCGAAAAACTTTTGACCACAAGGCCAGTTTTGAGCCATGGGAATTTTGAGCGTGAGAAACATTACAGGTATGTTTTGTGATTTATGGATAATGCTTGGTTTATTTGGAATGCTTCTTTACCAACAAAACCGGTATTTCAAATGTAAATGTAATTTGACTTATCATATAATAAACTTAATGCTACGACACAATTGGTAGTGAATACCAAATGCGTTTTTATCATGGTATTATTTGCGGACACTAGTGTTCGTTTTATCCTAACAAGAAAGTTACAGTCAATACGACAATTTTCATAGCATTATAAGAAAACATTAGAACTGAAATACCTGTTATAAGAGTTTTTTTCTCTCTGGCTTTCTCTTTCTGTCTTTTTCTATATCTTAAATACAGACAGAGAATTATGATGACGACGATAATGAACACACCGAGTAAGACACACAGGATGATGAGCCACGTCCAGTTGGTGGTCGAGCTGGTAGACGACGTCGGTACACCTGATAATAACAACAAAACAATAATAAGAAACAAGTATGATACTTTTAAGGTCTCACTACGTGTGTTTGCGCAAATCCCGTTTTCAGTTATCTCATCTTTTATTTATCTCAATCAATTTTCTTTTCTTTGCAGAATGAAATTTCCAATAAAGTAAAAGTATTTCCAACAAGTTGATGTTATTAAATTTATATTAATAACACAATATGTACACTGCCAAACATTTTCTTATTTTAAACGTTATCTGTGTTTCATATAAGTGTTATTCACAATGTAATTAAAAGTACTTAAAGTACTGTTAGGCGGGTTTTAGTAACTCGAACAGTAAATATACATATGCCTTTTCTTATTTGATTGATTATATTGTAGTATCTGGCTTATTTTATGCAACATTTTAAAAATGAATGCCACAATACAATTTTATTGTTAGATTTGTTGCAAAATAAAATACATAGAAAAATTAAAAATAAAAGAATAAAAAGTAGTCCGTGTCTAGTATGATCATTTTGGCGGTGATCAGGACTGTTAAGGTTGATCTTATCGACAAAAGCAGGACTGTGCATTTGGCATATAGCCCGGATAAAATGAGATGTGCACCAACGATACCATGTACACGTCCTAAATATCGGTTCGATGAGAATTTTAGTAAATTATAAATAATATTTGACTTCCACTTCATTGATTATATTTCAATAAAATATGTTAAAATTATCCTTTGGCAGCACAGAATGCAACCAACAAATGAAAATATCAGAGTCCGCTTATGATATTTGTTATCATTTAAAGGCCATGTTTAGCAAAATAAAGTCAAAGTTGGGTTACATACGACATACGTGTAGAATTAGAATGTTATGACACCCTAATGATAAAAACCAATAGCAATTCGCCCATTTCGATGACCGTGGTTATGACACCCTAATGACAAAAACCAATAGCAATTCGCCCATTTCGATAACCTTGGTTATGACATCCTACTGACAAAAACCAATAGCAATTCGCCCATTTCGATGACCTTAGTTTTGACATCCTAATGACAAAAAACAATAGCAATTCGCCCATTTCGATGACCGTGATTATGACATCCTAATGACAAAAACCAATAGCAATTCGCCCATTTCGATGACCTTGGTTATGACATCTTAATGATGAAAACCAATAGGAATTCGCCCATTTCGATGACATTGGTTTTGACATCTTAATGACAAAAACCAATAGCAATTCGCCCATTTCGATTACCTTGGTTATGACATCCTACTGACAAAAACCAATAGCAATTCGCCCATTTCGATGACCTTAGTTATGACATCCTAATGACAAAAAACAATAGCAATTCGCCCATTTCGATGACCGTGATTATGACATCCTAATGACAAAAACCAATAGCAATTCGCCCATTTCGATGACCTTGGTTATGACATCTTAATGATGAAAACCAATAGGAATTCGCCCATTTCGATGACATTGGTTTTGACATCTTAATGACAAAAACCAATAGCAATTCGCCCAATTTCGATGACCGTGGTTATGACATCCTAATAACAAAAACCAATAGCAATTCGCTTATTTCGATGACCTTGGTTATGTCATCTTAATGACAAAAAAAACAATAGCAATTCGCATATTTCGATGACCGTGGTTATGACATCCTAATGACAAAAACCAATAGCAATTTGCTTATTTCGATGACCGTGGTTATGACATCCTAATGCTAAAAACCAATAGCAATTCGCTTATTTCGATGACCGTGGTTATGACATCCTAATGACAAAAACCAATAGCAATTCGCCCAATTTCGATGACCTTGGTTATGACATCCTAATGACAAAAACCAATAGCAATTCGCTTATTTCGATGACCGTGGCTATGGCATCCTAATGACAAAAACAAATAGAAGTTCGCCCATTTCGATGAATGTGGTCTAAATAAGAACAATACTTCGGAACAATATGATAAAGTCTATGAGAAATGTAAAATAACTGTTATGGCAGCATATTTACACAAGCTTCTAAAGCTTTTTATTCTGCATCCTTTCCGCATAATTCGATAAACGTATGCTTTATTGTTAAATGTATGCTAAATATATGTACTTATGTGAATAAAATATTGTTTAAACTAAATAAGAACAATGTCTATTTGTCTTTATGTATAACAATGACCACGGTCATTTGGAATAAAACATAATAGGTTGTGAATATTGATTATCACAATAAAGTTCAATTACCAACATAAACATGTACACACAGATTCGGACGCCATCTAATTCTAAGAATCATATCGGTTCAGGAAAATATCAGAATGGATGACTTAATTTGGGGGTTTAAGGCATTCCAATACACAAAGGCTATGCTCCAACAAATAAAAAGATTCCAAGCTTCTACAGAATTTATCAAATACACAGTATCCCCCCTTACAACATGCGTGAGTATTTGTCATGACAGAAGATAAATGAGTAGAGCCACTGTCATTCAGCAAGCAAACAACACACATTTGGACCGAACTGGTCTGAAACACACACAGTTTCAACGGTGGAAGATAAATGATCTAAATTGACATAAATATACCTTTCAAAAACTGAAACACCAAAATATAATTTGAAAGAAATGTGAAATAACCTCATGCTAATGTTACAGCCGAGCGGTCCGTTTATCCAGTGCTGTTAGAATAATGTTTGTCAGGATGACTCTGCTTATAGATATATACTGGTAGGGTTATAATAACTAAAACACAGGCTGCAGATTATAGATGATTTATCTTGTCTTGCAATTTCTTTCAGTAGAATATAGACACAAAAGGTAAATGTAATAGCTTTATGTTCCTGGACTTTTATTAAATTAGTGAATACGTTTCCTGATATAGATTATGTTTGTTTTGTACGCTTGATGACCTATAAATAAACACCGTATCGCACCTCTATCCGGTGATACGCTTCAAAAGCTACTCCAAACGTCTAAAAGTCTTAACCGTTTTGATCAAAGTTCAAAAAGTCGTCAAAGTTCTAAAAGTTCCAAAACGTTCTCAAAGTTCTGAAGTCCAAGTGACATAAAATCGGCTGTTTATATACCCATCCCGACAAGGAATTGTCCAAATCAAAACCAACTGACAGATTCTTGTAGGGACCAAACATGTTTGTTTGGCACCCGACAAGTAACCGTTAGCTACTGACAAAGCCGGTTGGGAGAATTATAAGATTTTGTCGATAAGGGAGAAAACATACGATGGATTCCTGTACCGAATAATTACTTAATAAATACAAACATTGACTTACAATGTTCCCAGAATAAATAATGTTATAAATTGTGAAAACAGTTTATGATAAAAACCGTCCGATGAATTGAACTTTGACGATCTAAATATAGAAATACACAAAATATATCTCCTGGAAGGAGGTTATCTATATTGCAAACTGAAAACAGGCTGTCTGCCTTCTCAGATAAATATGACTAAATTTAAGTAATAAAGTACCTTAAAATGTCTTTTGATAATGAACAATCAATAGATAAAGTTCTCTACAATACATATCATCAATATGTAGACAAAATGGGCTGATTTATAAGAATTTAGATGAATTACATACAGATAAACATGCGAGTAAAATGCATCAAAGTTTTCACCAAGTGGTAACGGTGACCTTTATCATCAACTGTAACTGTTATCACAAGCAGTAAATAATATTTTTAAAAAAAAATACTACTGTATAAATAATGCCTTTAAAACACATGAGCTCAGAGCTTAGAGCAGTATTTAACAATATGAAGCTATGATAGAATTACTAAAATTACTTGTCTAAACCATGCAACTAGAGTTTACATTACATTACTCCCCCTCCACTAAGTGAAATGTCCTCATAAGCACGTGTTAACTAAATATCAATAATTATAATAATGACACATGTAAAACAATAACATATAACAAATGGTTTAACAGTGAATTGCATTCTATGTGCAGCTTTCAGTACTAAGTACTTTGATAATAATAAAAATATTAAAATTACTCCTAACAAAATTTAACAACAACAGCAAAATCTTTCATACTACTAAATAACAATTCAAACTTCTTTAAATTTATATTCAAGAATATACACAATACTTTGTATTAAATACAAAATGGTCCAAATTGCAGTTAATATTATAAATACCATTAAATAAAAGAAATTTAAAATTTCAATGTCACAACTTCAAACATCTTAGTACTTTTAGTACATAATCTTCAATAACAATAATAATCAAAACATTATACGTTAGAACTATACCTAACATGAACACCAGAAGTAACATATTACAGTAAGAATGCTTTAAATTACTGTTCAAGTATAAAGATACACAATACTTTGTATTTGGTAATATACAGAATATATACTTAATACCTAGACAAAATGTACAAAATTGTGCTTAAGTTCTATCTTTTACATAATTTATTGCGTAGAAATTGTCATAATCCTAAAAAAAATACATTAAAATAACTTTTAATAATGAATAATCAATGAATAAAGTTCTCTTCAATATATATCATTAATCTGTAGACAAAATGAGCTGATTTATAACATATTAGATGAATTTGGAACGGTGACCTTTATCATCAGCTGCAACTATTATCACAAGCAGTACATAATCGTTATGAAAAAAAAATACTACTTTATAAATATGCCTTTAAAACACATGAGCTCAGAGCTTAAAGCAGTATTTAACAATACGAAGCTATGATAGAATTACTAAAATTATTTGGCTAAACAATGCAGTTAGGGTTTACATTACACTAGTATTGCTTTGCCCTCGATTTATGATCAATTGCGTGAACATGAACAGTCACGTGACGTTTACATGTATCATACATAATTAAGTGCAAATTCAAACACAGTGCGCAAACCCAAGTGAGAGCTACCACTAACCCAAACCCCACTACATACATATCCGTGGTAGCCGAAAATACTGTACATGTTACTGAAACAGAAAGAATGTCCTTGTGATTAATACATGTGTTTTGAATAAATAATTTCAAGAGAATACTAATACATGTATATACATTAAATAAAATAGGCATCAATCTAAACAGTGTACTACATACACTAGCAGCTAGTGTTCTCTTGAACGTCGCTGTGAGTGTTGTGCTTTGTGCGTATAGTCACTAACTAGTATTTTATGGATTTAGCATAACTTTAATACATTTTGTTTCTCATTAGACATGTACAATGTATTTGCTTGCAGTTTTGCCGGGTCCTGTAAGTTCAATCAATAACGCGTCTGACTAACAATCCAGGGGTAATGAGTTCGAGACCCAGCCGGCCGTATCCGTGATAATTGATATAAACGGCAGTACGTCTCATTTTAATTCATCTCGCAACGCTGATTCAAAAGTGAGAACGCTCCGTGCGGATATGGCTGTGCTCGTGTATTGGTTAACTATCCTGTAGGATCCAAGTATTGGTCGGGTTATGTCAATCCTCGATGGCATAAAATGACGCGAAACATTTTTGTTTGATGACGAATAATTTAGATGCGTCTGTCCGATTTCAAATTTCGCAAAAATCTGACACTATTTCTGTTATAAATATTTTGATTGAAGTTAATTGCATACAGAAAGCTAACAACTTAACATCGCCTACTTGGTATTTCATAATTGATTAAGACACGAGGACTTACTTTCTGTTGTGAGAACCATGAGCGCTCCTCCAGAGGGCAGTACAGTAGATGTTTGACCGGATGCGCATTCTGTGGGCTTCAAACTCATGTAGATCGTGCCGTTGTTGTCTGTTGTCACAGTCTGAAAAAAAAACGATGTAATTAAATAAACGCTACCCCGTGTGTTGGCTGTCATTTGATTTACTTGATAAAAAAGTGTTCTCTTTGTAATCTTTGTCAGTATTTTATAACATGTTTAATTTGCCGGGATTTATGCAAATGGCAATAGCCCTGCTTATATCGGCATGATTAAGCCTACGTTTTATCACACAGAATGACCACACGGGACAGGGACGTCCTACGTTGTATTCGTCGATTTTTAATGTGTTTTATATAATGCAACAAGTCAAACAATAGAACAATATCGAGGACATTCTATTGTGCCATTTTTAAAATCGTTACATAAATAACTTATTTAAGAAAGACTTGCTGTTAATACTTTAAAGGGGATATAGCCGGGGGAAACGATACAAGTGTCTAAAAAAATAAATTATTTTTAAAATGGATAAAATTCATCGCTTATCATTAATTAATAAAATCCGAATGGAACGGAATATCAACAATATGAAACCACCTAACTACGTGTAAACCTGTATAACGGACCGAACTGAAGTAAAAATTAAACCACATGACTCATTTAATACGTTACAAAATATGTTGCAATTTTAAGCGGAAAATAAATTTAAGTCTAACATAGGCGCGTAGCCCAAGTTAGAAAATCACTTTTGAACATATGACATTTTCAAATAAATATTACTTAGGCAATACGGGGTCAGTGAGTATATACGCTGTATAGGCATAATAATTATATTGGAAAACATATGTTTTAGCCTATTTTAAAACTTTAAAAGTTTTAACGCTGTATATACCTGAAATAAAACGCCATAAAGAGCATTTGGTTGTATTTGTTTCTCAGGCACTTTACAAAGAGAACAAGAGGTTACCACTAACCAGGTCATATTCCCCGCCATCTTGTTAACCCTTAAAGGCATTTCCAGAGAAGTGGATTTCAATAATGTAAAATGAACAAGTCGCCAAGCACATAAATCATAGTCATGTAAATGCCGCAAACTAAATTCGTAGCTGAGCAATGGCAGGGGATAAAAACAGTAAAATAAAAACCAGGTCAGTGTGGTTCCACCACGTTCATCTCAACAAGAACAATAACAAAAATAAAAACCAGGTCAGTGTGGATCCACCACGTTCAACTCAAGAAGAACAATAACAAAAATAAAAACCAGGTCAGTGTGGTTCCACCACGTTCAACTCAACAAGAACAATAACAAAAATAAAAACCAGGTCAGCGTGGTTCCGCCACGTTCAACTCAACAAGAACACGTTCAACTCAAGAAGAACAATAACAAAAATAAAAACCAGGTCAGCGTGGTTCCGCCACGTTCAACTCAAGAAGAACAATAACAAAAATAAAAACCAGGTCAGTGTGGTTCCGCCACGTTCAACTCAAGAAGAACAATAACAAAAATAAAAACCAGGTCAGCGTGGTTCCGCCACGTTCAACTCAAGAAGAACACGTTCAACTCAAGAAGAACAATAACAAAAATAAAAACCAGGTCAGTGTGGTTCCGCCACGTTCAACTCAAGAAGAACAATAACAAAAATAAAAACCAGGTCAGCGTGGTTCCGCCACGTTCAACTCAACAAGAACACGTTCAACTCAAGAAGAACAATAACAAAAATAAAAACCAGGTCAGTGTGGTTCCACCACGTTCAACTCAAGAAGAACAATAACAAAAATAAAAACCAGGTCAGTGTGGTTCCACCACGTTCAACTCAACAAGAACAATAACAAAAATAAAAACCAGGTCAGTGTGGTTCCACCACGTTCAACTCAAGAAGAACAATAACAAAAATAAAAACCAGGTCAGCGTGGTTCCGCCACGTTCAACTCAAGAAGAACAATAACAAAAATAAAAACCAGGTCAGTGTGGTTCCACCACGTTCAACTCAACAAGAACAATAACACGACGTTTGGTTTATTTTATGCAATAATGTTTTAATAAGGAAATTATAACATAATGTCAACAGTATTAGTTTTGTATTGTTTAATTTGTTGCATATATAAAATACATGAAAAAAAAAGATTTTCGACAAATGATTGATTGATTAATTGATAGATTGAATATTAAGCGTCAATGTTATGTCATCGAGGGCTAACAGACGATCAGTTAACCTAACCACTGTTGCTTTGGGTCCTGAAAGGTTAGCCAATACTCGAGCACACCCCATCTCCGCAAGTAACTGATAACTGTCCCACTCGAATCAGCGGAATGATATTGAGACACAATGTCGTATATTAATTATCACGAAGACTGTTGCCGGGCTCGATTGACTGATTGTCTGGAGAAAATAATTGTAAAAATATTATTGTTACAAAATACAGCCATGTAAATCGAATGGCGGTAGCAAGAAAAGGGTACGCATGATGAAGGGATAAAATATATTTATTTTTAGAACAGTTATGTGCTAAGCATAGAATGTGGACCGCTGTCTCAGTGCTCGCATTTTATAAACAGAAATTATAGGGTTTTTTTTATTTGTTTTTAGCCGGTGTTTTTTGTGTGCAAAAGGCATAACTTTTCTTATGTCGTCGGGATCAACTTTGCGGTGTTCAGCACCGCTAAAATTATCACACGCGACAGTGACTACTTGTTGTTCATGGGTTTTTCTCATGGGTTTAATATTAGCTAACAGAAACAAAACATGTCATTTTTTTTAAAAAAACACTGCATAGAATAAACCAAACCCTACAATAATATCAATTAAATTAAGAAGGCGAATGAATATTTGTTAAAGACCGGCTAACAGTAATTTTATGTATTTTGGGGTATCATTTTCTATGAAATCACGCTTTGGTGTGTCAATGTTTACATTATAATACGTACTGCGCAGGTAAATCTATATGTGGATGAACTATCGACAGTGGTGTCTAGGTTGTACACGGTGGTGTAGTAGGTGCTGGTGGCAGTAGTGGAGATTGTAAATAAACACCCTAGTAACCCGCCACCTGAAACGGTATAGATAATGTTGTTAAACGGTATAGATAATGTTGTGAAACGGTATAGAAAACGTTGTGAAATCTCTCCACACTGCTGAAAACAAAGCATTCTTTTATAGAAAAGAAATTATAATGTTATGATTAAGAAAAATGGTATGTTTCGCAGGAGCCATGGGGCGGCAGTGGATAAGAGGTTACGGGTTCGGTCCCCCATGCTCAACACGATGACCTATAAAAACAACATTCAGTACTAGTTCTAGGAAGCGGTCAGTGAAAAAATTACCGCTAGCACGTCTAGTCGTTGTTCATGAAGCAATGTTAAGCAACCTTGTACTGTTGTTTGTTGTCGGGTTTTTACGGTTTTTGTTTGTTTCTGTCTTTCAATAATAAACAGAAACATCGCAAAATAGGCAATGGATAGTGACTGGTTGTCTGAGAAGATCTAATGAGAGTTAAGTTGATATAGTATAAATGATAAACATATAAACCTTTCTTTTGTCTCCACTCAAACAACTGTTTTTGTATGGGTTTTAACATTGTGCTCAGGACATTACAGGTTATATATGGCATCAAGTTTGGCCATTCACGTGTATAGACATTCTTTAAGCATGTAACTGGCAAAACTCTTCACACTCTCTTACCCGGTAATAGAGAGTGCTCTTGTGAGACCACCTTTGACCACTCGGTATAAAATACAACCGTTGGTGTCAGAAATGTCATTTTTATCTCGTGGTAAAACATGCCAATCTCATTGTTCAACATAAAAATATCATTTATATCTTGTCGAGTAAACACTGAGACGGCAAAGTCACAAGTGAAACATGCCAATCTCAATGTTCATCAGAGAAATGTCATATTTATCTCGTTAACTGATCCCCATGTAGGCAAAGTCACAAGTGAAACATGCCAATCTCAATGTTCATTAGAAAAATGTCATATTTATATCGTCGATGGATCCCCATGGTGGCAAAGTCACAAGTGAAACATGCCAATCTCAATGTTCATCAGAGAAATGTCATATTTATCTCGTCGACTGATCCCCGTGGTAGCAAAGTCACAAGTGAAACATGCCAATCTCAATGTTCATCAGAGAAATGTCATATTTATCTCGTCGACTGATCCCCGTGGCGGCAAAGTCACAAGTGAAACATGTTAATCTCAATTTTCATCAGAGAAATGTCATTTCTATCTCATCGACTGATCCCCGTGGCGGCAAAGTCACAAGTGAAACATGCCAATCTCAATGTTTTCATTAGAGAAATGTCATATTTATCTCGTCGACTGAGCATAATGGTGGCAAGTCACAAGTGAAACATGCCAATCTCAATGTTCATTAGAGAAATGTCATATTTATCTCGTCGACTGATCCCCATGGTGGCAAAGTCACAAGTAAAACATGCCAATCTCAATGTTCATCAGAGAAATGTCATATTTATCTCATCAACTGATCACCATGGTGGCAAAGTCACAAGTGAAATATGCCAATCTCAATATTCATCAGAGAAATGGCATATTTATCTCATCAACTGATCCCCATAGTGGCAAAATCACAAATAGAACATACCAATCTCAATGTTCATCAGAGAAGTGTCATATTTATCTCGTCTACTGATCCTCACGGTGGCAAAGCCACAAGTAGAATATGCCAATCTTAATGTTCATCAGAGAAATGTCATATTTATCTCGTCGACTGATCCCCATGGGGGCAAAGTCACAAGTGAAACATGCCAATCTCAATGTTCATCAGAGAAATGTCATATTTATCTCGTCAACTGATCACCATGGTGGCAAGCCACAAGTGGAACATGCCAATCTCAATATTCATTAGAGAAATGGCATTTTTATCTCGTCGAATTAACACTGGGGCGGCAAAGCCACAGTGGAACATGCTTATCTCAATGTTCATCAGAGAAAGTTCATTTTTATCTCGTCGAGTGAGCAGAAGGTAACAATGATACAAGTGAGAAACGAGAATTACATTATCAATGTTTTTTTTAGTGAAATTGAATTTGTATTCATTTCACTGAAGCCAAAGTATATTTTACTTTATGATTGAAAACAGTTAAATATATTTAGTATTTAAATTATCAAAATTTCCATTATCGGTAAAAAAGCTTTTCAAAATATAAAAAAAAATCAACTTACTTGAAAAGAAAGGACTCTTTTCAGTACATCCAGTATTGTTTACCAATAGTGTGGTGAGATTTTGACTATCACAAGCGTTGATGGTGCTCGTGTTCACATTTGCACAGTATGTACCCGTGCTATCTTGGTATGTATAGCGGAACGTGCCCATCAGAATGGTCATGCAATACTCAGCATCCACGGCGGTGTTTTCAGACCCTTCAAGTTATTACATAAGACAATATATAATGTACTTAACAGCTGCGTGCCCAATGCTGTCTTTAATACTAATATATAATCCTCTATTTTAGAAAAACATAATATATAACATTATATACAATGAAAATGATTATGCACAGAAAAGAAAGAAAAAAAATTAGAACAAACACACACGCCCATGCAAACTCGCACACATACATACACAAACACAAAAAAATGTTTACATGTCATTGCAGCAGCAGTTTGTTGTTGTTTTTACAATAAAATATGTTTTATATAACGTTCATCAGAATCATCGGAGTATTTTATTATGAACACGTAGTATATTTCCAATGATGACGAACGGGTTACCAAGGTTATGGTAGGCACTACACCCATCTCTCCCAGGGTTCCTAGCGTTCCGCTACATTCACCTCCGTCAAAATCTAAAAGTTTACAAGATTCTTGCAATATTAAACCAAGGAATTGTCTATTGATATAACTCCTTGATACAAGTCCTTTTTATTTAACAATATTGCTTTTTTAAACATGTCAAATGTCAATTTTGCTAGAATCTTGCAAATAGTGAAACGTTGAAAGGGGTTAATAGAGCAAATCTCAGTGCACCCTAGACGAGACTGGCATCACATATAACCTCTGTAAATGGCTCTACAAATGTTAAAAAAAACACGTATATGTGCTGAACACGTTTTGGAATGGCCGGAGAGTTTATTCATTCCAGAATATAACGTTGGCGTTCTTATAAGTATACCCTAAAGTACAAATAACGAGTCGAGTTGTGTTAGGAATTAGAAAAACTGTAAAAAATCTACTTCCACCTTTAACCTCGATATCTTTTTTCGTGTGCTTCTTTCTTTTCATTTTATTAAGATAACTTTTCCATCATCTAATCTTTCCTTAAACTTTACTTTAAACTATTCTTGCAAAAATTAAAAACACTTTTAATATACAATTTAGTTGATTAAGATGTTCTTTCAACAAAAACATTTTTAAGCCCATATATTTTATATTGCAAAATATTTTTAAGAAATTAATATTTTCAATTAGAATGATAAAGATATTAGAAACAATATCATGCTGATCAACGTTACAAATTGTCATAGTATAATGTTTTTGGAATTGACTAAAGTGAATAAAAAATATAAAACAGTTGAAATCAAAATAGAATGAGAATGTGATTTATTTCCAAAACAGTATTGAAACAAATCAGAAGAGTTTGTCGCATCGATCTTCGAGTTAGCTATGCAGCTATGCAATAATCATGCATACACAAAACATATACAATAGAACGTCGATGGCTTTAGTCCGACGGGACTGGACAAAATAGTTCGAGTTAGGGATTGTTCGAGCCAAATTTTGTTCAACATCATACAATACATGTGCATGTATATACATCGAAATAGGAATCGGCCGGGAACAGACAAGTTGTTTAGTTTCTACTTAATTATTTAAGCTCGAGTGTGACGAAAGCTCAGAGCTGATATGAATCGTTCTCGAGTCCGCTTCCTGGGTAGAACCAGTACTGAGTGTTGTTTTATGAGAGGCATCAGGTCGAGCTGGGGATCGAACCCGCAACCTCTGGCGTGAGCGGCAAACACTCTATCCATTACACTACCGCCCCGCTTTGAAGTAGTAGATAAGTAGTTCGAGCTATAGGTGGTGTTCCAGTCATCCGTGTTCGAGCCAAAGAAGTTCTACTGTATTAATGTCTTTCAAAACAACTTTACTTTAACAAATAACTACTACGCTATACAAGTATGTTATTAACAGACTCGGTTACGTTGATAATTCCAATTAATTGAAATTTTGAAATCATAGCCATCACTTAATCTAAGAGCATCACCTGTTCAAACATGAAGAATCTAGACGAAATAGTGTCTTTAAAGATAAAACGTGTGTGTGCAATATGCATTGTTTTCAAGATCACATGTCAGACTGGGCGCAAGGTTATAACACCTTTTATCTGTTCAAATCCATAATCAAGCACAGTTCCAAGGATAAGTATCAAAATACAAATCAAAGAACAGATACTTAATTCAGCTTTGAATTTGAAAGTATTAATGCAGATTTGAAGTAGAAAGTTACAGGTATTTTCATTCGTTTTTAGTTGAGCATGAACTCTTGAATTGGGCATGGAATAAGATTCGTAACATCGCCCCCTGGCTATCGGAAACATTTGTTATTTTACAATAACTACCGTTAGTTTAGTAGTATTCATAGGACAGTCAATGTTGTAGATGCTATTGTTGTTGTTGTTGCTGCTGTTGCTGTTGTTGTTGTTTATATTATTATCAGTATCACCGTTATACCATTACTTCTGTTATAGATCAAGCCTTTACCTGTTCTCACCATGGTGTTGTACTCGGCTGTGTCAAGCATCTCTGTGCACACCTGTGTGGCGGACGTCACACTGATCGTCTCACTAATGCCAGCCAGGCGAAGACCGCTTAGGCCCACCTCCGTGGCTGTGTAACATGGAATCATTTAGGTAAGCAAGATAACGAGTAAAATTTCTGACAACCAAAAAATTAAAATATTAGACTCGGTTTTATTGAGTCTGTTTAGGAATGGTATAACAATTTGCAACATCTTTCACGTACTTTAAGGATGTTGGCTAGAAAATTTTCAGATTTTCATGAATGCATTCCTTAAAATCATTATTGTATACAAGATAAAACAATCAAATATATTCAGAGGGAACGTGTCGAGCAATTGTTTTATTTTAAATATCAAATATTTGGATTACATGCAAGACCGTGGCCATACCGAGGTATTTGCCTCCTGTAAAATTTATGGAGGTTCGAATTGTTTCAATTAGTTTTGTTTTTTTTATTTGAAAGACTTAAGAACTGTCTCTAAGATATCAGGAAAACACAGAAAATGCATTCTAGGACCTAAAATGTTATACGGACTATGATGTCCCCGACCCCCTAGCAAGGTTGGGATTGTGCTTCCTATAAAATCAAACGTTGGTTACGGCCCAGGAGTGCATTTCACAAAAAAAAACTTACAACAAAACTCGTCGTAAACGCAAACCAACAATTATTCATAATACTTTTAATATTCACCCAAATTTGATTAATATCATGCAGAAATTCATATATTTTGTGGAATTACAATCATTTCAAACCTCGATCTCAATTTGAATATACGACGAAGAAATTGTCAAATTGACTTACGGTAATTTTTATCGTAAGCTATTTTGTGAAATGCAGCCCTGATATGTGTAATAGTTCATGACTTCACTTTAGCCATAATTCACAGGTAAAATTATAATAAAATTACTATTGGTCAAATAGCGTATTTTATATGAACAAGATGTTGTCATTAGAAAAATTAGAATTTACCTGTATTTAGATAATAGTAGGCGGCGTTTGTATTGACAACGTGAAGGTCGAAACACATGTATATATACACATTGGTGGTACCGCTAAACACACTCAGGGTTTGTACAGATCTGAAAGGCAACGTGTAACATATGTATTATTTATTGGTGGTACCGCTAGACACACTCAGGGGTTGTATATATCTGTAAGGGTTTGTATAGATCTGTAAGGGTTTGTACAGATCTGAAAGGCAACGTGTAACATATGTATTATTTATTTATGGTACTGCTAAACACACTCAGGGGTTGTATATATCTGTAAGGGTTTGTATAGATGTGTAAGGCAACGTGTAACATATGTATTATTTATTGGTGGTACCGCTAAACACACTCAGGGTTTGTACAGATCTGAAAGGCAACGTGTAACATATGTATTATTTATTGGTGGTACCGCTAAACACACTCAGGGTTTGTATAGATCTGTAAGGGTTTGTACAGATCTGAAAGGCAACGTGTAACATATGAATTATTTATTGGTGGTACCGCTAAACACACTGAGGGTTTGTATAGATCTGTAAGGGTTTGCACAGATCTGAAAGGCAACGTGTAACATATGTATTATTTATTGGTGGTACCGCTAAACACACTCAGGGTATGTATAGATCTGTAAGGGTTTGTATAGATGTGTAAGGCAACGTGTAACATATGCATTATTTATTGGTGGTACCGCTAAACACATTCAGGTTGTGTATAGATCTGTAAGGGTTTGTATAGACGTGTAAGGCAACGTGTAACATATCTATTATTTATTGGTGGTACCGCTAAACACACTCAGGGGTTGTATAGATCGGTAAGGGTTTGTATAGATATGTAAGGGTTTGTATAGATGTGTAAGGCAAGGTATAACATATGTATTATTTATTGGTGGTACTGCTAAACACGCTCAGGGTGTGTATAGATCTGAAAGGGTTTGTATACATGTGTAAGGCAACGTGTAACATATGCATTATTTATTGATGGTACCGCTAAACACATTCAGGTTGTGTATAGATCTGTAAGGGTTTGTATAGACGTGTAAAGCAACGTGTAACATATTTATTATTTATTGGTGGTACCGCTAAACACACTCAGGGGTTGTATAGATCTGTAAGGGTTTGTATAGATCTGTAAGGCAACGTGTAACATATTTATTATTTATTTATGGTACCGCTTAACACGATTAGGGTATGTATAGATCTGTAAGGGTTTGTATAGATCTGTAAGGCAACGTGAAACATATGTATTATTTATTGGTTGTTCCGCTAAACACACTCAGGGTATGTATATATCTGTAAGGGTTTGTATAGCTCTGTAAGGGTTTGTATAGATGTGTAAGGCAACGTGTAACATATGTATTTTTTATTGTTGGTACCGCTAAACACACTCAGGGTATGTATATATCTGTAAGGGTTTGTATAAATCTGTAAGGGTTTGTACAGATCTGAAAGGCAACGTGTAACATATATATTATTTATAGGTGGTACCGCTAAACACACTCAGGGGTTGTATAGATGTGTAAGGGTTTGTATAGAACTGTAAGGGTTTGTATATATGTGTAAGGCAACGTGTAACATATGTATTATTTATTGGTGGTACCGCTAAACACACTCAGGGTATGTATAGTTCTGTAAGGGTTTGTATAGCTCTGTAAGGGTTTGTACAGATCTGAAAGGCAACGTGTAACATATGTATAATTTATTGGTGGTACCGCTAAACACACTCAGGGTTTGTATAGATCTGTAAGAGTTTGTATAGATCTGTAAGGCAACATGTAACATATGCATTATTTATTGGTGGTACCGCTAAACACACTTAGGGTATGTATATATCTGTAAGGGTTGGTATATATCTGTAAGGGTTTGTATATATCTGTTAGGGTTTGTATAGATCTGTAAGGCAACGTGTAACATATGTATTATTTATTGGTGGTACTGCTAAACACACTCATGGTATGTTTATATCTGTAAGGGTTTGTATAGCTCTGTAAGGGTTTGTATAGATGTGTAAGGCAACGTGTAACATATGTATTATTTATTGTTGGTACATCTAAACACACTCAGGGTATGAATATATCTGTAAGGGTTTGTATAGATCTGAAAGGCAACATGTAACATATGTATTATTTATTGTTGGTACCGCTAAACACACTCAGGGTATGTATAGATGTGTAAGGGTTTGTATAGACCTATAAGGGTTTGTATAGATCTGTAAGGCAACGTGTAACATATTTATTATTTATTGTTGGTACCGCTAAACACACTCAGGGTATGTATATATCTGTAAGGGTTTGTATAGACCTGTAAGGGTTTGTATAGATATGTAAGGTAACGTGTAACATATTTATTATTTATTGGTGGTACCGCTAAATACACTCAGGGTTTGTATAGATGTGTAAGGCAACGTGTAACATATTATTATTTATTGGTGGTACCGCTAAACACACACAGGGTTTGTATAGATGTGTAAGGCAACGTTTCACGTATTTATTATTTATTGGTGGTACCGCTAAACACACTCAGGGTTTGTATAGATGTGTAAGGCAACGTGTAACGTATTTATTATTTATTGATGGTACCGCTAAACACACTCAGGGTTTGTATAGATGTGTAAGGCAACGTGTAACATATTTATTATTTATTGGTGGTACCGCTAAACACACTCAGGGTTTGTATAGATGTGTAAGGCAACGTGTAACATATCTATTATTTATTGGTGGTACCGCTAAACACACTCAGGGTTTGTATAGATGTGTAAGGCAACGTGTAACGTATCTATTATTTATTGGTGGTACCGCTCAACACACACAGGGTTTGTATAGATGTGTAAGGCAACGTGTAACTTTATTATTTATTGATGGTACCACTAAACACACTCAGGGTTTGTATAGATGTGTAAGGCAACGTGTAACATATTTATTATTTATTGGTGTTACCGCTAAATACATTCAGCGTACTTGTTGATCTGGCCCCAGTTTCGCTAAACATATCAACTTGAGATGTTCCTCAACTCAAATGTTTGAAATGCTATACTCTACCAATTAGTACCGAATTGTTATGACGTCAATTCTGTCTGGTGCTTTAATGAGTTAAGTAACGAGTTCAGGTGTCCATTTGGCGAAATTCATATTTTTGTGTTGAGGAAAATTTCAGCTTGGGATGTTTAGTGAAACTATCCTCTGTGAAATAAAACGAAATCTTATTTACATATTACTGGTACCGATCGTTCAAGTGTGCTCCAACATGTTCTTATCCATACACTTGGCTGGTACCACTAAATACGCACAGCGTACTTCTAAACTAAGTATTGTGTGACAGTTACATCACATACACAAACAATGTTTTATGTAAGCATGCTATGGCAGTTTTAAGAAATCTGAATTCTAAGATGACTGTGCTATTACAGTCGCCTAAATAATTAAGGACTGAGGGCGTTAATGGTTCATGGAGTGTCTTAACCCAACTTGAAGTTATATATATAAATAAATATTAATGACAGACAGACAGACAGACAGACAGACAGACAGACAAAATAATTTATTTAAGTGTCATATATTGACATATTCAAAAATTTCATTTATAAAATACCTATATAACTATATTGTTATCCGACCTACGTGACACTGTGACAAAATTAATATATTAAAAACATGCTCGTATTTAGATTATTTATAACATGACCATTACTTCATATACAAAAAGACTGCTTTGAACTATTAAAGTATTAACATTATTGACAGACGGACGGACAGACGAAGCATTTTATGAACGTGTAACATATTAATATTTACAATAATTTCATTAGCAAAATAACATATTAAAGTCCGGTCGAGGCCAACCCGTAAGACATTGTGATAAAGTTAAAACATATAAAACATGTTCTTAATAAATATAATTACTTATTTACAATATTTACAAACAGCAGCACATTATTTCATATACGGATACACCTGTCTTAAGCAGCCACTCAAGGGAAAGAGCAAAATAACCTCTTAATGCAGGTGACTGCTTAATACAGGTTGATTTTAACATAACTCATAAACATGGTTAATAGAAAATGTGGCTGTTTAAGACAAGTGATTGCTTATAAGAGGTGACCACTGACACAGGTTTGACAAATTATTAGCCTGTTTGGATCAATTAAACTAAATACCACCTGGTCTGATTAGCTAAGTCGGTTAGCGCGTCTAACTATCAATCCGGGGGTCGTGAGTCCGAATCCCCGCCTGGCAACAGTCTCCGTGATGATTGACAGATATACAACATTGCGTCTCATTATCATTCATCTCTCACCGCTGATTTAAGTGGTAAAGTTATCAATTACTTGTTGAGATTGGATGTGCTCGAGTACTGGTTTACCTTTCAGAATCTCGAGAAACAGTGGTTAGGTTAACTGATCGTCTGGTAGCCCTCGGTGGCATAAAAATGACTTTATAATCAATCAATCAATCAATCAATCAATCGATAAACCAATCAATCAATCATTATTTTATATACCAGCAAGCGCAGTTTAATACATACATTTACATGATGTTACACAAAGCTACAAGCAGTTCCTGGACCATTCATTATTTATAAAATAATGATATATATTTTATCTTAATAAAGATATAGTACACGTGTACTTACTTTAGGATATAAGTAGTGTCAGATATGAGGAGACAATCAAATGTTGTATTGGTTGATGATGACCCTGTAAAGGTCGTTTCCATGGTGAAATGAGGCGTGGAATTGGAAATTGTGATTGATCCAAAATTGGTACTTGTCCAGATCCCGCTGAGGTCATTTGGAAATGGACAATCTTCGGCCACTGAAACGCAAGGATTAAATTAGCTGAATATTCAAAGCTGTACTTGTACTAGGTCGAAACAGAAATGAAGTTATACCGAGGTACATTGTAAGGGAACCAGGACACCCCCACGGAGAAAATAAGTAGTTTGTAAACCTCTAGACTCTCATACTGCGTATGTCGCATATAACCATACAGTATGAAAGTCTGGTGCTTTACAAACTCATAATAAGTTTTAGAAAATATATTTCGTATATTAAGTTGAATTACTCGAAAACTGTTGTATCCAAACATATACTAGGAACTTTTTGATAAATTAAGTGTGATCCATCCATCTGTCCATAGTTTAGGGGATATTTTAATGTTACTTGAACTGCATGCGATATGATAAGATATTAAGCATAACACAAATGTATATGCTGTGCCCCTATTTGTTTGTTTATTTCAGAATTCATGTGGGGTATAGCAGGGTTTTCTATGACCCTCAAGGTTTGCGCTTATTTTCATTCTATCTAAAATTATCCAATCTGCCTATAATCCCTCATCACATTTGGGACAAATACCCCCAATTTCAGAGTGTAGGGGAAACACTGGGGATACTAATAAATCCATAAGGATTAGTATTACTTTTTAATGAGACCTAATGTCATTACACTACAATTCATGTTATACATGGCAACCGGTTTTATTGGTGGACTTTTTTTGTGATTTAATACATTCACTTAGCAGAGCTTAAAACAACTCGGTCATGTGTAGAACCGCAGTCCTTCTGCGTGTAATTGGTATATTTATATAAAATACATTTTATTAATAATATTTACAAAATATAGCAACAAGTACATGTGTTGAGATTGGATACGGAGGCATAATGGTTATTGAGCTCCTTTCATTTATATTCCCCCACATATACTTAAGAACAAGTGGACTCCAATCCAAGACCTAAGTAAATATGTATTTCTAACATTAGATGGCACTTGGTGAAAATGGTTTTGTTTCTGATATATTTTATTTTATTTGATTATTTCAATTGATTCAAGGTTAAAGATTACTTGGATATGTTATTTGTGAATAGAGAACTTCAGTAGCTATTGTCTCTCCTCGTATGCCCATTGTACTTATATATTACATGAAATACTTGTAAAACATTATTGTACCAACCTGCAGCATGCAAAATGCACGCAAATATGACGAACTTCATCTTAGTTGATTAGACCATGTATCATTTATCCATTTCCAGCAATCATAAACAAATCCTTTTAAATACTTGAGCTAATCATTATCTTGTGTCCGCCATTATCAACAGTTTCTTCGTGGTGCCACTTACTAACATATCAATACCACCCCGTATCCAAGAGAACAGGGCGACAATTGGGGAACATCATTATTATTTATTTTAATTTTAATTCATAAATCATCTCACGTTCTTTTGTTCACATAAACATTTATCATCTAACATGATACCGTGACCTTATTTTAAAAATATGAAAAAAATGCGCTAACTTCCAATTAATTCTAATTAAACTTTATGCAAAAATAACTAATTGCTAAATGAAATAAATCAAACGCTCCCCTTGTTTACCCTTTATTACCTTTAAAACAATTACATAGTGAGTTAGTTTTCATTGGAAAGGTAAAAGTGTGATCACGTATCAGGTGTGATATAGACATTCATGTGCAATGGGGCAACGCAAGGCGTAACACCGTGTTTGAAATAAGACACGTTGGCGTTGTTTTAGATATGAATACGAGGAATAGTGCGTAGATATTACTGTGGTTTTAATAGTTCACACATCTAGATATGTTTAAACCCATAGTGGTATTTCAGTTCTTTATATGTTCTATACAAGTAAAATATGTTATAGATGATAATGATAACGATGATAATGATGACGGAGACGATGATAATGATAACTGATTATCATAATTAATAATAATAATGATGACAATGATAATGATAATTGATTATTGATAATGATGATAATAATAACAATAATGATAATGATGATAATTAATAATGATGATGATGATGATGATAATGACGATGATAATATCAATTCTACTACTACTACTACTACTACTACTACTACTACTACTACTACTACTACTTATGATGTTACTACTACTACTACTACTACTACTACTACTACTACTACTACTACTTCTACTACTGCTGCTGCTGCTGCTGCTGCTGCTACTACTACTACTACTATACAACATTTAAACCTGCCTTTTTATATTCGTTTTGGTTTAATGGTTTAACGCCGTCTCATTTCAAGACAGAACAGAACATAAAGTTTATTTGACTTATACATAGTATGTCGCCATATACCACATATAATTGTATACAAAATACAATTAAATCACGTGACTGAGATATTGTAAATTTAAAGTAAAATCAAGGCTATTAAAGAGGATGAAATGAACATCAGTAAATGTGTAAGTGAAAATCTTACAGATAGCGCATTTTTAACAAAATATGCTAAATTAACCAAAACAAATTATAATATCAGACTTTGTTAATTATATAAACTTAAACATTAAAGTTTGAACGAAAAGTGAAATGATGTTATTTTTTAGTTCCTGTGATTGCCAGTGTCATGACGATTGAATTAATACGTTCTCTTAATGTAATTGCAATTTCCTTTTAAATTAAATATTATGGATTGATGATGCGTTATTCCTGTTTTATTTTACCGACAAACGTTAGATGATGGTGGTGGGGTAAACATGCATTAACTCTTGATAAACAAAAATTTACACCCGGGTCACTTATACAGTTACATATATTCCAGTTACATACATCACAGTTACGTTACATATATTACAGTCACATATATAACAGTGACATATATTACAGTTATATATATATCAGTTACATATATTACAGTTACATATATTACAGTAACATATATTACAGTTGCACATATACAGTTACATATATTACAGTTACATATATTACAGTTACATATATTACAGTTGCACATATACAGTTACATATATTACAGTTACATATATTACAGTTGCACATATACAGTTACATATATTACAGTTACATATATTACAGTTACATATATTACAGTTGCACATATACAGTTACATATATTTCAGTTACATATATTACAGTTACATATATATCAGTTACATATATTACAGTTAAATATATTACAGTTACATATATTACAGTTACATATATTACAGTCACATATATAACAGTGACATATGTTACAGTTACATATATTACAGTAACATATATTACAGTCACATATATTGCAGTCACATATATAACAGTCACATATATTACAGTCACTTATATAACAGTTACTTATATTACAGTTACATATATTACAGTTACATATATTACAGTTACATTTATAACAGTTACATATATTACAGTTACATATATTACAGTAACATATATTACAGTTACATATATTACAGTCACATATATTAAAGTCACATATATTACAGTTACATATACAGTTACATATATTACAGTTCCATATATACAGTTATATATATTACAGTTACATATATTACAGTTACATATATAACAGTGACATATATTACAGTTATATATATATCAGTTATATATATTACAGTTACGTTACATATGTTACAATCTTATATATAACAGTTACACATATACAGTTACATATATTACAGTTACATATATTACAGTTACATATATTACAGTTACATATATAACAGTTACATATATTACAGTTACATACATTAGAGTTACGTTACATATATTACAGTTACATTTATTACAGTTGCACATATACAGTTACATATATTACAGTTACATATATTATAGTAACATATATTACAGTTACATATATTACAGTCACATATATAACAGTGACATATATTACAGTTAGATATATAACAGCTACATATATCACAGTTACATATATTACAGTTACATATATTGCAGTTGCACATATACAGTTACATATATTACAGTTACATATATTACAGTTACATATTTTACAGTTGCACATATACAGTTACATATATTACAGTTACATATATAACAGATGCAGTCACATATATTACAGTTACATACATAACAGTTACATATATAACAGTTGCACATATACAGTTACATATATTGCAGTCACTTATATAACAGTTACACATATACAGTTACATATATTACAGTTACAAATATTACAGTTACAGATACAGTCACATATGTTACAGTTACATACATAACAGTTGCACATATACAGTTACATATATAACAGTTGCACATATACAGTTACATATATTACAGTTACATATATTACAGATGCAGTCACATATATTACAGTTACATACATAACAGTTACATACATAACAGTTGCACATATACAGTTACATATATTACAGCCACATATATAACAGTTGCACATATACAGTTACATATATTACAGTCACATATATAACAGTTACACATATACAGTTATATATATTACAGTTACAAATAGTACAGTTACATATATTACAGTCACATATATAACAGTTGCACATATACAGTAACATATATTACAGTCACATATATAACAGTTGCACATATACAGTAACATATATTACAGTCACATATATAACAGTTGCACATATACAGTCACATATATAACAGTTGCACATATACAGTCACATATATAACAGTTACATATAAAACAGTTACATATATTACAGTTACATATAAAATAGTTACAGATAAGGTCCAATTTAAAAATCATGTTGTTTTCCCAACTGAGGCCAAAGTTTTCCAATTTTGTTATTATAATTATTATTATTGTTGTTATTATTATTATTATTATTATTATTATTATTATTATTATTATTATCTAAGGGAAAAAAGCAACTGGATATGAAGTAGTATTGTAATATCTGATAATTATTGGTTAGAACATGATCTAAACATTGTTACGCTTTATTTTGCAGTTTGCTGAAACCTTTAAAAAAATCCCATTTTCCTCAGTCGCTCTGGTGTTTTTCTCTCTCCCAATATTGAAGGCTTGGTCCTCTTCCCATTTCCCAGAAAACAGGCATTGAATCCGTCCAAATTATACAGTGTTAAAATAGGACGTTAGTACTTAGTATTTGTTTCTTCTCGAGTTTCAATAAGTTTGATATAAAAATAAAGCTGATAAAATGTTGACCAATTTAAATATTACATAATTAGGGGTTGCAAAAATATATTGGCTAAAACAGTCACTTATATTACAATAATATACACCGTTGGCTAGAATCAGCGATCTGTCATAAATGAGGAAGTCTATGCTCTAATAGAAGTATACTAATCTGTATTACCGTTCAACTGTAAACAGTAATTTATCTTGAATAACATCTTACAGAACGAATAACAACAAGAGTTGTCAGAAGAACAACAAAGCTCCCCTATGGGTGTCTAAGTCCAATAAGGGCCATAACTGTGCCAAAATGCAATTCAGAGTTATGGTTCTTATCTCTGTGTGTTCCATTGATGATTGTAAACACACATGCAAAGTTTCATTCACATCCAATGAGTGGTTGCATAGATATCTTAAACGTGTACGCAAAAGTTTAACCTGGGTGTCTATAGACGACGACGCCGACGACGCCGACGACGCCGGGGTCATGACAATAGCTTCCCTTGGACTTCGTCACGGCGAACTAAAAAGTATGAAAAGTCGCACATCAGCATCAAGGTATATCTGATGTTATGAGTACTAAAAATAAGACACCGGCGGAAGTTGATATTGTACCTAATTACCAACAGGTGGTTTGTATGTCTCCGATAAGAAATATAGTTCTAAATTATTAATGCAATAGTAATTAATATTTTAACTGACATCAAATATTTATAGTCATTGCATATTTAAACACTATTTAAAATTATTTTAAATTTTGAATTATAATGAGTTTAGGATTAATAAAGAGAAATAAAACATTTTTTGCTTATTTGAAAATCATTCCGCGGTCACTTTTTAAGATGGCGGGAAACTTTTGCTAAATGGAAACTGCCGATACTTTTTACAAATTTCCGTTGTTGTACACCTTGTTAAGGTAATTCTTTATCACAATGCAATTCTAACATGTGTATTCTATATATACTATAATTTTAAAAGTCTCACCCATGAGGCGATTGTCCAATATTTTTCGTTATATTTAGCATAAGACACGTTTCTCCCCCGTAAATATGGGTGGGGAGATTTCCGTTTTGAATTTGAACTGTTAGTTTCAGTTTGATTGTAATCACAGCTGTATCGTCTTTGTCACTAAATAAAATCACAATGTTTATATGTTATGTTCAACCAATTATCATTGAAATATAAAATATATAATATATAGCTCTACTAGATATTTAGCTCGAGTTATTCCAAGGAATTATATATAGAGAAGGAAAGAGAACAGGGCTGCGTTCAGTTCGCTTAAACGTTTAATTTGTTTGCAAACGTTTGATAACAGAAGTGAACTAATGACATGTTCGCTTTAAACGTTTGCTAACAGATTAAACACATTAGCTGTCTGCTTGTGTTTAATCATGTGATTAAAAGGGACAACGCTGAGTAAACCGATTTCCATTTAATTTTCATTCGTTAGGTCACCGTTTGCATTTATAAACAGATTAAATATATTTAACCTTGCTGAATGCATTTTGGGAAGATGACCCATACCTTTGAAATTGGGAATTTTATCGGTGATTCTTTAAAATTAGGAAAAAATATGCTCATGTTTATTAAACCTGGTTCACTTGCTTAATTGACATTGAAAACAGTGCAGGAAGAGTTCAGATTGCTCGTAACGAGCAATCTGAACACTTCCTGCACTGTTTTCCACTCTGTCAGTTAATATAAACATAATTCACTCATTGCTGATATGTGGTGAATAAATGCTTTCAATATTAAAGGTGTCCAAAGGCGTCTATATGAAGTAAAGAGTTAATTGACAGTTATTCTTACTGATAACTTTGTACTTACTGATAACTATCTATTAAATGTGTAATGATATGAATAAACAGCAGAGTATTGTTTGGTATTCTACAGAGCAGTGTCTCTTGTTCCAAGTGCCTTAAAGGCTGCAACAACAACTAGTAGATAATTGTTGAGATTATTGTCAGAATTAAGACCAATTTTCATTATAGTATGCTGTCCCATCCTGTTCAACCTCTTAGTTGTATCAGATACAAATAATAACTTGGAACACAGTTTACAGCAATAACCAGCCTTGATACACTGTAGTACAGTCATGTATTTATGATCTACTTGGAAGAACAAAAAAGATGCTGACAGGCAGGCACAATTTAATAATATTCACAATCGGTATCTGACTTGTGTTGGTTAGAAAAAGTGCCCATTACTGATTGGACAATTATTGTGCTAGTTTCAACACTCTCATGGTTCTGAGCAGGTGGGGAAGGTATCACACTAAGGCCTTCTAAAATTCCAAAATGCAAAATCGGTCCAGTTTTTTTACTACCATAAGAATCGCACATATTTTAAAAAAAATCACTATATGATATATGCATACCCCACCCACCATGTCAGCTGCACCATGTATTTTTCAGTTTATTCATTAATAGGGAACTTTTTCAAGTTTATTTGTTTATTATTTATAACATACTTATCACATGATGTACATTTTAATGACTGACATTATGTTTCCGCTTTACTGAATAATTTTCATTATATTCAAAACGCTCGATCGAACCGAAAGTGACGCAAGTTCCGGAAGCTGCATGAAATAATAACCGTGGAAACCAATGTAACAGTTCATTCAACTTTTTGTTTTTGATATGCGTTGGGCTGTAGCTAACCACTACGTACAATTACCAGCTCGTATATATAGTTATTTTTAAAATAAATGAAACAAATAAGTAACACTGCACGTTTTATCAAATATTTTTATGACGCAAACAATATTCGGTCTGACTGCTTTGGCTAGCGGTATATCAAAGAAATTACGGACACAAACTCAATCTTTTGATGAACCGACAGAACGCTATGGGTCGATGATCACACATTGAAGGCGTGCTACATAGCGATAGACTCTTCCGATAAACTCCCCCTAATATCATTAATGGTTTAATCAAAATTGACATCATTTCGCACAGCAGGTGACAAAACAATTGGATTATTTGGTCAAATGATATTGCCGCAAGGCCTATTTCACAGGTCAGTATGGCATGGTAATAGCAATTTATGAGATTTTATACGACCGATAGAAAATATCTGGACCGATTTTTTATTAAACTTTGAAAATATCTGGACTGATTTTTTATTTAACTTTGATACAAAAATCGGTTTTGAACTTCAGAAATCAGTCCAAAAACCGGCAATTTTAGAAGGCCTGGTCACACTAACACTTAAAGCTGACTGTTAAAAGAAATTGTCAATAGTTTGTTTTTTATCAGTGGGAGTCTTTAATGTCTTGAGGTAATATTTCGAATTATGCAACATTGTTTTGTTTATTTCACGATACATATAAATGCTTGCTAACACTTCCACAAACTTAATAAGCGTCTGTGCTCAAACATCAAGGTTACTTTGGATCAATCAAATGCTTTAGAATCATAAGGAAACTAGACTGCTTCATTGTATTTCGAGTTTCAAACCTTTACAGTTATCTACTCAGACATGTGCAGGAAATCAGTCTAAAAACGCATGCTCAGAAAAGCAGTTAAAAAGCAGTTACGTACTCAATTCAGAATGGCAAAATCTGCGCTTACTTTTAGAGGTAGTTTCACTAGTTTTTGAAACTGCCAATTGGGTATTTTTACTATTGATTGGGGGAGAAAAGATATTTCTTGTGATTGGGAATATGGCCGAAAAAAACATTGGAACAAGTAAATTTACTGATTTCCCCTAAGGTAGTAAAGTTTTGTACCATGTCTAGAGTCGTATTGCATGCCTCATGTGACATTCCTTCAAATTTTATTTGATTACTTTTTAGTGTTCTGACATTCCTTTAACCTTCCATTGTGCAGGATTATCACACATTTGACTCAATTACTGTACCTTTAACCTTCCGTGGTGCAGGATAATCACACATTTGACTCAATAACTGTATTGTTAATATTTGCTTTGCCAACGCCGCAATGCGATAATTAGATAGATAGAACATAGAAAATGTTCGTTAATGTTTAATATGTACCCACAGATGACATCACTAGCTCCTATTGATCTGTGTGCTAGGATACATCACTTAACAATTTGGGTACATTAATATAGCGTGGGTTTTTTAGAAGGCATGGGCTATTGTATTAGAAAATATCCATAAACTAAATTTGTGAAATAAATATTTGTATAAATTTCATGTTAATAATTTGAATATATATATTTTTAAATATTACATAGTGCATGAATTTTGACCAACATATAAACTTAGCCCTGAAACTGTTTCCTACCTGAACTAGTGAGCACTGACCGTGGCAGGTTTTATACAAGAGATGGCAGTATTTCGTGGATTCACCAAACCACTTTAATTAGAACAAAATGAGTGCTTAAGTGCTGTTTAGGAAGAGCAAGACTTCATTGCCGTATACTTAAAAGTTCAATATGAAATAGTTCTAATAAAAATATTCAAAAATAAGGTAAAGATTTTGCCTTCAGGAGTTTGACAGGCAATTTAAAGTATATAATTTTCAAATAAACGTGATCTTAATCAGTTTTACATTGTTTATTTTGCTTGATACAAAGGACATATATTTTCTCTTACAAAGAGGTTTTATCAATGTGGCGTATTTTCAGCACTTAAGAATCGTACAATATTTCTCTCACTTAATATGTTCACATCGAGCAAAATTAAAAATTATATAACATGGTTACAAATATCATGAGGCAACAAGTTAATACAGCCATTTATTTATTGCAGTGATCTACTGTTGTAAGATGTCTACAGCAAGTGAAAAGTCACATGTGACCGCCAAGTTTGAAGAGGAGTATGTTCGATGTATTGAAGCCCGCTACTCTATAAAGGTGTCGCCAAAAAGTGATGAGAAATCGACTATGGGATCCTCTTTGATCAAGAGCAAGAGTCCAATGTCTGGAAGTCTTTCAGTCAGATCTCCGTCAAAGTCAGTACTAGTTTGTATATGCAAGATATTTAGGCAAGATCTAACATTGTTTTTTTTTTCAGTATTTTGGGAAGATGACCCATACCCTTGGAATTGGGAATTTTAGCGATGTTTTCATTAATATTAATATAACTTTGCATTAGATATATTTGTTTAACTCCATAAAAATGTGTACACTTACTTCTCTGGCCTTTTAATTAAAGAATCAATGATATACTCAATATAGAATAGGTGAAGGAATTATGGCAAGTTTCGATTTACAATTATTGAAGCTTTCAGAATCGAGTCCACCTCGGGATTTTTACCACTCAATTGGGGAAAAAAAGATACTACGGGTATTTGCCATTGGGAATATGATCCAATAACGGCTATTAAAAAACACTTGTCTAATCAATGAGAGTTAATTACATTTTAACCAATATTTGTTTCTTTGTATGTGTCATTGTGTTTTAAGCTTGTTTAAACCAATAATCATTGGTCTCCAGAAGGGGACTGATTTTTATTCCCCTTCCGTGTTTGACCAGTCCATCTGGCATTCATCAATTTGGAAAGATTATTCAAAATGGTTTGTGAAATGTTTATTCCATATTAGTTTGAAAGCATTGTCTAGTCTAAACAGTTTATGTTGTTTGAATATTTAGCATCATGTTCATGCCATTACGGGCTAACAGATGATCAGTTAACCTAATCACTCTTTCCTGGAATCTTGAAAGGTTAACCAATACTCGGGGGAGGGGGGGGGGGGTCGCCCACCTCCGCAAGTAACTAATTACTTTACCATTTGAATCAGTGGTAAGAGATGGATGACAATGAGATACAATGTCATATATCATTCATCATGGAGACTTGGGCAGGGTGGGGATGCAAACTCAAGGTCCCTAGTAGAGCCTTTTTTCTGGAAATTGGGAAGAGGCCTAAGTCTTCAAGATTGAGGAGAAATTTCAATTTTTTTAAGGGTTTAGCAACATGGAAAATAAAGCATAACTCTGTTATGGTCATGTTCTAACCAATAATTATCAGATATTACAGTAATACTTCATATCCATATTTTTTATCCCCTACTGTAAGAAAAATTAAAAACATTAAATACCTTTTTTTTTTTTCCATTTTGGGATAAAAAATTTTGGATCCTTTGGGGGAAAAAACATGATTATTAATAGGCAAGCCACCTTCAAGCCACCTTATTTCGGCCTCTGTTTAATAAGGTGAAAAAGCCTTGCCTAGATTGATAGACAGGCTGGGCTAATAAACAGTTGAGATCAGGTTTAGTTAATGGGTTTTAATTTCCAAATAAACTTAAGATATTAACTTAAGACCATCTGCATTTCACATCTGAGGTCCTGGGATTGAAAATCAGCTTTTTCCAAAAATGTTTCGCGAAAGTATGCCAGTTACATGGTGAAGGACAATGTTTCTATATGATTTAGGTTCTGCTTCAGCAAAATGAAAGTGGATATTGTATATAACCTGTAATGGTTGTGTAGAAATCAGTGTTAAAACAGAATTCTGTAGGTGACCAGCAGAGGCACAAGTACAGTTTAAATTCTTCCATATTTGTCTTGTATTCTTCAGAGATGAAAACGACACTGTACTCAGTTGGGAGGCCTTCCCCAATATATGTATAAAGGTCAAGATGTTATACTTTTAGAGATAAGAACAAGTTTCTTGAAGTAAAGTTTCTCTTCATGTTTTTCTTCTGTTCAGATATTCTCCAGAGAAAGAGAATGGCAGATTGCTACGCCAATTGTCGCCAAATGATAAACAAAACAAGAAAAGTGTAGAAAGTATAACTATCAACATTAAAAACAGACTACAAGAGACCAAAAGTTCCGTCTCCCTCCCACACGAGATGCAGGTGACGAAGGGTGTGTCGCCTAAAGGTTCTGTCTCTATACATCACAAAGGGCATCAGACAAAGTCTGCTGGTTCAATCCCACAGGGAAAAGCTTCTAGGAAAAGTCGGAAAAGAAAAGTAGAAGAAATAGAATCAGGAAGTGAAGTGTTACTTCAAAACAAGAAGCGTAAAATAAGCTGCATGATTAAGAGACTGCGGATAAGTCCCGACTGTTGTGACCATCAAAACCCATCTGATTCCCCTTTAAGGGGTCTGAGAAAAACTATAGCTGCCAAACGAGCTAATGCCATTCTGAATGGTAACAGAAAAGAGAGAAAAGAGAAGTTAGAAAATGACGAAGCGTCAAAATTAGGTAATGCAAAATCCTTGAACTTACAGGAGTTGTATAAGACGAAACTGAAGGAAGCCGGGAGTGAAATGGAAACAAGTCCATTTAAGGGGAAAATGAGCGCCTTTGAAATATCTCTCTTGAAAGGGAAGCAAAGTGTTGAAAGAAGGAAGAGTTTGGAGGCCTCCACATTAAGATCTTCACCAAGAATGAATCCGAATGTTCAGCAACCAAACTATTCTGATGTTAAAAGACAAAGAACTACACGTTCACTAACTCCTTCATTATCTGCAGTAAGTAGAAAACAAAAACTGTCTGCTGATCTAGATTCACAAACTAAAAAGCCAAGACCAGGTAAAAGGCGGCGAAAAAGTTCAAAAGGTCTGCATGCTGTATCGCCATCATCGGTTGAAAACTGTTATGTTGCTAAATCTAAAAGATTTTATTCACAATCTAGGAGAAGAAGTTCGCGAAGTGTAAATGAGATGAACAATTCGGTGCCAGAAATTCAGGTGAATTCCTCTAAAGCTTCTAGAAATTCCACAGGCAGCTTAGACCGTCGTAAAGCTAAGTCATCGGCGGCATTTAATTATCGGATGAATGGCGCACCGACGCTCAAGGGTCTACCCGCAGTTCTTTCTTTGAACAATCTTTCAGGGGTTCCACAGAAGATTCAGGGATCATCATTCACGTCATTTCACAAACGTTTTTGTGCTAATGGACTCTCAGGTATGCACATGTACAAAGCAGTGTTTCTTTTCAGTAATTTGGGCCTAAATTAAAGTATTGTTTGTTTGGCCATCCTTAGAAAATAAATTGTTTGCCGTGCTCGTACCTACTCACTATAAAAGATGCAGCTACCCAAACTTTTTTGTTGACTTTCAGTGTTTTTGTTTTTTTTTCATGATTTCTGTCCATTTTTCCTTAAAATGACTGCAAAATCTAAATTTAACCCCCACTTAAAAAATACTGGGTCGGAGCACAGCAAACATATATTTTTTTAAGGATAGCTTGTTTGGTGTTGAAACAGTTCATTCAAAATGTTTCCAGTCAGGGCTATTCCATTTAAACATACAACCCACCCATGGAAGGCACTTTGAAATTGGACCCTCCCCCTTTATATTTTTAATTCATTTTATCAGGCCTCCCATTTTGAAAAACCCTCCCACCTTAGAAGTTTATTATTTTGCCGTCCATGGGTGGGATGTATGTTTAAATGGAACAGCCCTCATTACACGTCCTTAAAAAGATAAATATATTCTCTGACTAATCATAATATGATTAAAACAATTTAAATTTTCATTTTTACACTATTTCTCAATAAGTTCTAGTGCTAGGACACTCATACTTGGATCATAGTTACAGCTTACACCCTGCATTACATAATATAATGCAGATGCTGAGTACTTTTTTTTTTTTACTTTTTTTTTAAAAAAATTTGTTCTCTTTTTTTATATTTTTTATTTTTAAATATGTTTTACTTAGAAATACTGGTTAAAGTTTTGTGTGCAACTACCTTCAAGTTCATATCTCAAAAGTCACTTAATGTATTTGATCGAAACTTCACACAGTACTTCCTACAACATTTCTTAGTTATTAAACCTACTAAATTAACCAAGTTAGAGAACTCTTGCATGAATATACTGCAAATTCTTGTCATATTTTTGCAAATCGTGGCTGTTACTAAATTCATCAAATCAAATAACTATTGTAAATAACCACTTTTTTAATATATTATGGAAGTTGTTATGTCATTTCTCTGTTACCACTGGATTAAAACAATAACTTTTGAGCTTTACAGATACATGTGGTCATTTTTGTCATTGTATTTTAATTCTTTTCTCTACCATATGTGTACTAGCGGTCAAAGCGGACACGGCGAGACATATCATTCCAAAGAATTATTGTTGAAACTTCCAATTGGTAATTTTACCCCTCAATTGGGAAATAAAGATACTATTTGCGTTTGGGAATATGACTGAATAATGGCTATATAAATGGCTGAAAAAAAACACTGGGTTGGTAACTTTGTCTTACATGGAGGGATTTTAAAATAGTTTGACACAAGTGATCAACATGTCATGATGATGTGTCACCTGCAATTACCGGTAGATATATCCAGACCTTTTGACATCAGATGTCAAGTTCAAGGTGACAACACTGAGTCTGTGTGAGATTTCCTGTTCGACCTGTAACTTTGTCATGCATTAATGGATTTGGTAAATACTTGCTACATAACATGTTGGCGTCGAATAACCATAATGTGTTGGTACGCCGTTTAACCCTATTCATTCATTCATTCATTCATTGAGATTTCGTGTCTGGTCTGTAACTTTGTAATGCATAGATGGATTTTGTTTATACTAGCTACAAATGATCAACATAACACGACGATGTGTCACGTGTTACACCCAGAATCCAACTAGTCTAGCACGTCTAGTCTAAAACATCAGTCCATTACTCTTGATATTCATGGATACATTGCTACCTATTATATCATATATTGTTATTTCACAGACCGTTTTTCTTTAAAGTGACTGTATAATCCAAATTTGGCAAAAACAAATTAGCTATGAAAAATATTGGGTCAGAGCACAGCAAACAAATACTTGTTTAAGGTTGGCCTGTGTGGTGTTTAAAGGGAGTATATCAGGTAAAATGCTATAAATGTCTTAAAAAATAGAATTATTTTTAAATGAGATAAAATGCATCTCATTATCATTAATAAATCAAATTCGAATGGTTTAGTATATCAAATCCACCAAAACGTGACAAAATCGATGTTTCCGTTGGAGTGGTTAACTTGAAACGGAATCCCCAATCCAGAAATAGTCAACCCCTGTAATACCTAATATGTACTTGTGTGAAAGCTGAGAAAACAAATTTGTGGAATTGTTACTTTACTTGATTTTAAAATGTCAATAATTTTCTAAATTTCCATGTTATAAGGTATGCCTCCTGCATTGTCAGCCTCACCTCCAGAGCTGAATGCAGCCGGGGAACCATCTGCCTTTTTCAAACCATCACCTCGCCCATCCTCATTACCTGTGGAGAAAAATACGGACGTGTTTCAAGTGTCGTGCTCGGCAAAATGTGCTAACAAGGCTCCTTCTCCAGCATCTGAGAAGGACTGTGAAGGTGTTGTATCCACTGTTAATAAAAATATGACTGAACTTAAAGAACGTAATAAAAAATTGTCTCTGGAAGAAACTGTTAATATGCTGCGGCGATCCTCAAATTTATCTGTGAAGTCTGCTCGCAGTAGTAGCAGCAAACTGTCGATGCCAGCGACTACGTTATCTCCGTCAATGTCTGAAGGGCGGTTGTCAAGAAGATCGTCGCGTTCTAGCACACCTAACATCTCTCCGATAAAGTCGGAGATTCTCACTCCCAGCTGCACGCCGTGTTCCACGCCCAACAAGTCTCCGAGAGCATCACCGAGTGCCAGTAGTCACAGTGCGAAGGTTCAGAAAAACGGAAAGAGGAAGAGATACCTTTTTTCCAAGCATGATGATGTATTGGCCAGGTGGCATGATGGGCTCTTCTATCTGGGCAAAATACTCAGGGTAAGGTTCATTGTAAAATAGATCATTGTATGAAAGGTCAGAATCAGGGTTTTACCAAGACCTGTAAAGCATGTGACTGTCGATCCGACATGCCTTCAGATTTTAAACTAATTTGCAACGTCCCATAAATCCTCTGACATCCCTTAACCCTTTGCTCCATATAAGTTTTACTTTATCGGCTATCACAGGTCAATACAGTTGACCAGTATTTGATAATCAATACCCAATAGGCAGCTTAGGGCTTTTCCAGAATTAAATGTATGGGTGGGTCGGACGGCACTTATTTTTTTTTACACACAGCATAAAATTTAATTGTAATATATACCACTATGCATAAAATTTTAATTTGATAAAATACCACCATGCATAAAATAATAAAAAAAATGGCTAAAATCCCCTTTCTAATGTTTTCTCATTGCAGCGCTTGCAAAATTACTTGTCTGAATGGTTGCCTACTTTCTCTGAAGTACGCTGACGTTACACTTTTGATCTAATGCCGATATGCAAGTGATTATGTCACAATTTACATCAGGTCGAGAATTAAATAAAGGGGCACTACAGATAACAAACGAAAAAAAACAACATAATAATATTTAAAGGTTAGCATTTGTTTGTAACTAGTTGTCTTCTAAAATGTTTATTTTCAGTATACTAATTTCTTAAAATAAGAATTACTATTAAATTGATACAATCCATAAAGAGAGTTATGTTTATAACTACACATGCATTAATTTATGCACAGAATGAACACGCTGTCCCTTTCCTTAACGCATTGTGCTAATGTCCGATGACGTCACTCTGACAGTGAAACAAACAGTATTATGACACATGTTATTTACTCCCTAAGGTTTAATCTAATTTGACCTCATTTCGCATACCCGATGGCAAACAATCCGGTTATGGATGCTCAAAGACAATTTCACAGTCCAATTTATGTTTTTGTACGACAGCTAAGAAATATCTGCTTTTCCCCATGATTTTTTCAGACGCTGGGGTAAGAATAAGCCGTAGGGCGTGAGATGACATCTCTGAGAATGTGGATGTTATTTTCACTGATGACGCAGTGTCCCAATTTAGATTTATTGTCACAATAGACTTTGCATTTCTTGGTGTTTCTTTTTGTGCCGAATAAATTAGCGTTTTACACCATCTGACAAACAGCGCGGATACGCATACAATTATAGCAATGCTGCCGTAGAGTTGAATCGTAGTTTTTGCAGAATTTGATATTATACACGTCTGTATATTTCATATCTGTATTGGGGTATTTGCAAATATATCCGATATGTCAAATATTGATATATAATTTGTGAAATTTACTTGAGGGGATCACTTTGTGACACGACATCTCGGCATCAATTTAATAAAGTAGACGGGGTTACAGCCTGCTACGAGTGTATTCCGCCATCTGATTAGCTCGTACATTTCCGTGTTAATAATTTATTCACGACCAAGAATATGTTTCTTGCACTTTTCGGGAAGTCCAAAGGTAGATAATTATTATACTTTGTTTCAAACAAACAAATTAAATCATATGTTGTTGTCGGGTGATGTAATTATATTATGGCAGTCTTAACAAAAAAGATCAATCAGTTTGAGATGAAAAAGTTAATTGAAGACAATCTCTAACATAAACAACACCTGTTTATCAAGTGTCCAACTGTGTAGTCGCGTAAAACGTTCACTTGGTCCTGATGTCTGGAGGTTGTGTACTACAATCGTTATAACACTCGTGTCAGTGGCAAACATGTAGGTCAAATCAAGGTAAATTTAAAAGACCTGCAGTTTCTGCTGCGATAAAGATAAGACACTTGCCGAAAACTTGACGCTGCGGGATATTGACTCGCTGCGGTACATGGGGAAGGACAATTTTATGTTTTTGTATATGACGGGAGGAAATATATCTGGGCAGAAAATTTTAATAAACTTTTACCCCACAAGGCATCATTTTTTTTATTAAAACACCCACCAGGCATAAAATTTTAATTATAGTGCCGTCAGACACCCCATACATTTAATTCTGGAAAAGCCCTTATTGGAAAAATGTTCAAGTTTGACACCTCTATTATTAACGTCTTTTTACAGTGTGAAATACTGATTTTATAGTTGTGGTGTATATGTGAAGTTTTTGGAGACTTAATTTCTCTTTCTGGTGATGTTAATTTTTTAAATATAGGACAATTGTGTAGGTTTGTGAAGTAAGAAAAAAAATTCTAATATACTATATATATCTATGACTAATTCATGTAAATAAACAGTGTACAACTTAATAAATAAATTAACTTTTATAACAAATCATTTACATTATACAGAATCCAGTTACTCCCACCCCCTCTCCCCACTATCCATTTTTTTTAATTATTATTACCACCCCTTTCTGGTTTACATTGGAAGATTATTTTTCTACCATACTGGATAGGTGCGTGACTTTGCGGTGTTGAGGAGCAAAGGGTTAAAGGGATTATATCGGCAAGTTAAGCATACACGCTGTTGATAAAGGTCCGGAATTTTAATCATAGTGTATTATTGAGACCATTTTACAAGTAAACAAATCGATGCAATCGTAAAAGGTTTTGTAAGCATCTAATTTCAACAAATATAGGATAAAATCACCACTTACAATGGTTTCTTTTGTAAAGAAATCGTAGAATTTGTTGCAAAAAAAAGTATGGGAGGTTGCTTACCTTAAAAAAAAAACCGATCTAAAATTCAGCGCCTTTAAAAATCGGATCCTAAAAGTCGGCGCATAGGTTACTGCTGTCCCGTTTATTATGCTCCTCCAAAGAGGGGAAACATATAGTCGCCACTTCATCCATGCATGCTTGCGGGCGTCTGTCCCCAAATTCTTGTCCAGGCTATTTTTCTACAACCTCTGGTTGGAATTTTATGGAACTTGCTAGGATGCATCACTACCAAGTGGACATACGCATAATATCTTTGTGTTTCGGTTCATTGATTTTTCATGGAGTTGTGGCCCTTTGATTGTCTGACCAAATTTTTGTCTGCGCCATTTCTCTTCAACCCAATGTTGGAATTTTATGAAACTTGCTAGGATGCATCACTACCAAGTGGACATACCCATAATATCTTTGTGTTCCGGTTCGATGATTTTTCACGGAGTTATTGTCCTTTAATTGAGTCTGACCATATTCTTGTCCGCGCTATTTTTCTACAAGTTTAGGTTGGAATTTTATGAAACTTGCTAGGATGCATCACTACCAAGTGGACATACCCATAATATCGTTGTGTTCCGGTTCGATGATTTTTCACGGAGTTGTGGCCCTTTGATTCTGTCTGACCAAATTCTTGTCCGCGCCATTTCTCTACAACCCAATGTTGGAATTATAGAAACTTGCTAGGATGCATCACTACCAAGTGGACATACCCATAACATCTTTGTGTTCCGGTTCGATGATTTTTCACGGAGTTGTGGACCTTTGATTATGTCTGTGACCAAATTCTTTTCTACGCTATTTCTCTACAAACCCATGTTTGAATTTTATGAAACTTGCTAGGATGCATCACTACCAAGTGGTGATGTGCATATTGTCTTTGTGTTCCGGTTCAATGATTTTTCACGGAGAAATGGCCCTTTAATTAAATCTGTGACCAAATTCTTGTCCACACTTTTTCTCTAAAGCCTCAGGTTGGAATTTTATGAAACTTGCTGGGATGCATCATTACTAAGTACAAAAACGCATATTGTCTTAATGTTTTGGTTCAATGATTTTTCTTGGAGTAATGGCCCTTTGATTCTGTCTGACCAAATTCTTGTCCGCGCTTTTTCTCTACAACCTCATGTTGAAATTTTATGAAACTTGCTAGGATGCATCATTACCAAGTGCAGATGTGCATATTGTCTTTGTGTTCCTGTTTGATGATTTTACACAGAGTTATGGTCCTTTGATTCTGTCTGTGACCAAATTCTTGGCCGTGCTTTTTCTCTACAACCCCATGTTGAAATTTTATGAAACTTGCTGGGATGCATCATAATGACCTATTTCAAACTATGTTGTATAATATGTATATCACGAAATAAAAAATAATGTATTGACTACTCTTTAGAACTGTCACAGTTACTTCCCTCTTTCAATATCATTACCATATGGTACAGAGTCAAACACTCACTTTGGAGAGCATCCATCGGTTCCACCGATATTTTCTTGTTTCCATATAAAATGATCATTAATTGGAAAATTGTTTTTAATAACATTAAATTACTAATTTTATTTCCTGTGATGAAAGACAGCAGCATGGTCTAGTGGTAGAGTGACTGCTTTGCATGGGGAAGGTTGTGGGTTCGATCCTTGACTGGTCATACCAAATACTTTAAAAATGGTACTAGAAGCCTCTAGCTTGACACTCAGCATTAAGAGGAGAGTTATAGGTATGGTCGGCCCATTGTCATTATAATGTGACAGGGTGGGGTATCATACCATATGTCTGCGGCATGATACTCCAGTGTGACAGCACTCAGAATACTGTCTCTGGTAGACACTGTTGCGATATGACTGAAAAATTGTTGAAAGCGATGTTTAACACCATACAACAACAACATTTCCCCATGATGAGACTACAACTTTAATATAGATAAAATGCGATTGATGTTACATTTACATCTAATCATTACACTGCAGGTGATTTAAAAGCAGGTTTAAAAACAACAAATTTTGAACATTCACCATTGATTGTGTGAAAACGCTCTGGTACAAGTTCTTGAATTTGACAAACACTTTAAAACAAATGGCATTTGCTAGCTATTAAGGACGTCATATTTTAAATTAGTGTTATATGGCATCTTCTTGACGTCGTTTACTAACATAGTGTTGTGTACAGATTTATCAATATATCATCAATATATTTGACTCCAAACTGATACCCCAAACTTTGCTATCAATGCCGTCATTACTTGTATGATGTACATACAGTATATAAAATGTTTTTGTCCCCCAATGTCATATAATGTCCTTGGTGTGGTAATTTGCAGCACAATATTTTCAGATTGATGATAAAAATAAGAAGTGTTTACTGCGCTATGAGGACAACTCCGAGTACTGGTCTATGTTTAAAGACATTCACAGAGGTTGGTATGGCAAAATAAAAACATAACTAATAATACTTTTGTATCTGAAACTGCTCGATTTTTCTTCAGGTGAGACCGTCTTTAAAAAATAAATTGTTTGCTGTGCTCTTACATACTTGCTCAAAATTGCCCATTAAAATGACTGTAAAATCAAAATTTGGTAAAAAAAATTAGCTTCGTACTTACCCACATAAAAAATACTGACTCAGAGCACAGCAAATAAATAATTTTTAAGGATGGCCTGAGCTAACTATTTTACATCTCGCACAACAATTTTGCGCTATTTACATATATATATATATATAAAGAGAGACTTGCACTTCGGACCACTGAACACATTACTGATGGTTTTTAAAGTGTCTTGTTCACATGGATAGTCATCTATTGGTCCAAATATGCCGGAAAACACTTGGGGTTCTCCAGATTTCAGCTGTTTGAAGACATTGAAGTAGGATTCAAGAACAGGGGTTGTAAATAAAGCCAAGTATTGGTATAAACACCTTAAATAAAAGTGCAGAATATATGAAGGACTAGTAGAAATCTTGACAAAGTGCTGACAAATGATAATTTTAGAGTTCAGTGATTCCATGATAAAAAAAAACCAGTGTCAAAGCCGGGTATTTGTTACTGTAGTATATAAAGCTGCAGGATAGTAATTGACATCAGTTGAACTTGTTGTGATTTTGTAGTTGCAAAGGAAGAGGAGATGATTTGCTGCGTGTGTTTGGGGGAGTCGTCTGAACCACCTGATGAGATTGTACTGTGTGACAATTGTTGTCAAGGTTTGTTGTTTAAATATATTTACATCATATAATGTCATCAAGGGCTAATAGAAGATCAGTTGACCTAATAGTTGTTTCCTGCGATCATGGAAGGTTCACCAGCTCAGCAAGTAACTGTGCCACTATGAATCAGCAGTGAAAGACGAATGGCAATAGGTGGCAGTGTTGTATATAGACGAATGGCAATAGGTGGCAGTGTTGTATATAGACGAATGGCAATAGGTGGCAGTGTTGTATATTGGTCATCACAGAAACTGCCTTGGCAAGGATTCCAATTTGTGACCCTGAGATTGATAGTCAAGTTTGCTACAGACTGAATTAACTTGGCTTAACTGTTGTTAAGTTAATGATACAGCTGGTAGCCATAGCAACAAGTAGAAAAGATGAATAATGCTGACATTTGAGTTTGACAAGTAGGTAACTACACATAACTAGTTTTATCCAAATTTATATCTAAACTTTTGTCATAGGCATATCATATATCTGGTAAAGTTTATTTAACAAAATTTGAATTTTATTTCTAACATTGTCCATACATCACCAGGCTATCACCAGAAGTGCCACACACCAGACATTGGGTCGGGGCAGATTGTAGATCCAGACGATGAGTGGTACTGCCGCGAGTGTGTTTTCCTCATGTCTGTGAAGCTAGGTGGCGCTGTCAAAGACGGTTCAAGTGGTAAGTTAATTTCGGCACAACTTGTGTGAAAAATGAAATAAAAAATTGTTGTACATAAAATGTAAACTTTATGCTTGAACATTATAAGTGGAATCACTTATATATATAAACATTCACAAGGAGAGTGAAAGCATTTTTGAATGATGTACAGGCTATAGATATGTCAGCAATTAACATACAGTTGATATTCGCAGATCGGGACAACTGTATGTCGGTATCCTGTATTGTTTGATCCCGGTATCTATCGGTATCCCTACAACGTAATGCATATTTCATTTTATTCATTATTTATTCCTGTTTTTTTTGTGATTACTAAGTGCAAATGTCCCTTTCTGTATTGATGTTTTTATACATGTATTACCAAATAAATTATTATATATTCTAATACGGTTTAAATCTTATTACACGTGAGACCCATAATTAGCCAGGATCCACAGAGTGAAACCGCGATATGGGTAGAACCAGATATAAATATCCCATGGCGCACTGCACTATATTATATGGCAATACTGTTTCTATTCAAAGTACTGTAAACAAACATGCGATAATATGTGATAAATACGACAGACCATTGTTTTTTTGGTGTAAATCAATTAAAAGCAATGTTTATAACAATAAGAACTTGTTATCATTTCAGTCTGAATTATCTTGGTGTAATTGATGCACAAATACATGGTCACAGTTTGGAAAAATGTAACAAGCTCACAAACAGCGATTTAGTTGAGATTTTCGATCAATTCATCAGTTATTATACTACAAGTATTTAATGAATCTGGTTGTATTAAGCTTAGCATTCTGTTAAATTTTGAAAGAAGATATCGTAATGATTGATTCTTAGAACAAGTTTTTTGTCACACCAGTAATGTTTTGATGAATATTTCATACCTGTTTGTAGGAAAAGTGAATATGGTAACAGGACGAGAGCATTTAGCAAGTTTAAAGAGTTTAAATGAATATATTGTTCTAAATTTTGTAAAATTAACTTTTGCAGCGGATGAATTGAAACAGATGAAACTAACTCTGCCTTATGATGTAAGTAAGACTTTAATTTGTTTGAAAAATTACTGTAACCAATACTTTCACATTGTGCCATCCTTAAAAAGTAAATTGTTTGCTGTGCTCATACCTGCCACATACATGTGATGGATTTGCTGTATCTGAGATTTCTATTCCGATCATTGTATAATCCCGTGATCAATTAACGCTTCTGCTTCTGTTGTGAAAACGCACCACTTTACTCAGAGCAAGGGTACCTATATATGGTCTAATAAGCAAATAGAATAGCGAGATTAATGACGTTAGCGAAACTGTTATCTAGGCTGGTACATGACTGTTTAAGCACATGTATTTACGGTAGTTTTATTCAGGTTTATTTTTGCATGTAAACACATTGGAATTTCACTGAGGTGTTTATGTACAATTATAGAAATGAGTCAGATCAAAAAGATAATTGCAATTGGTCAGTTGGCTTAAATTATAATTTAATGAATTTTTATCAGCTATGAAAGTGGGTGCAAATGCAATGGAAAAAACATTATTTTTTTCTTGTTTATCGTAATCGGATTGACCCAATGCACAATATCTGCTTCGAAAAATTAGTTTTGACTGGATGAATTAAACATTTGAATTTTCGGAAAAGGTGTTGATAAAACACAGAATCAGAATGTGTCCTAATGCAACCGCGAGATAATGGAAGAATATGAGCTACACTTTTTTACTGGATTGTACAGCATCTGCTTAATGAAAATTCCATACGGATTTATTTTATGCTAAATTGAAACATGATTTTTAATTTTATAACATAAATTATTTATTTATTTAAATGAACTTCTTTATAAAATAGTGTCAGTTCAGATATTTTCTTTCTGCAGATTTTTCTCATTTACCCCCAGTACAACTTACAGGCATGGTACATGTAACATCATGTGTGATCACTTTTTATCTGAATCAATAAACATCATGACTTCAGCTTTCTTGGTAAAAATATGGACCCTCTATTAAGCAGCCACCTGTGTTAAGCAGTCAGTTTGACAGTTTCCCTTGGGTGGCTGCTTAATACAGGTAAGACTGTATGTTTCTATACTTAATTTCCTGTATTAGATAACAGGATTATAACTAAACAACAGTAATATACAATAATAAAATACAATTAAGTCTGTTTGAGTGTTGTCAGTTTTGCTTGTTTGAAGTTTTATGTCGTTTCAACATTGCATCCTGGTTGTATCATGACTGTCTGGATGATGACTGTCAGATGATGTAACTGGGGTTACCAGTTCATAATAAACTGTTCCTGTGAACAATGAGGACCTAGACAAGTTTATGCTATTACAACGTCCTGTTAGTGCTGTTTCTGTTCCCTTGTACAGGCCTTGGCCCTTAAACACTGTACAAAGCAAATAGTAATGAACAGGCTCAAGTAGGCCTTTGCTGTTCAGAGTTTTTGTGATAGACAGACCAGAGCCGATTTCATTCCATATAAACACAGGCATATGAAGAGTTGGGCAAGACAGAGTAGGAAAAAAGGGGGGGGGGGGGGGGGGGAAGTAGCTTTATATTTGACAAAATGTGATGTTCTTGTAGAAGACTATTAAAGTCATAATATTAAAAAATCTCCAAACTTTCCCCCTAAATATTTCTTTTTGTTTCTTTTCGTTTTAAAATTGGGTATTTTGTTACTTTGGATTAGGGAAAAAATATACTATTTGTTATTGGGAATGGGGCAGAATAACGGCTCCAAAAATGGGCAAACGAGAGCCCTGCTGTTGAAGTATTATTTGTTCATAACAGTTCAACTGGAATACTAGATTTTAAACTTATTGAGATGTTTCCATCATTAAGGAAATTAAGAAATAATAACAGTCTACTTATGTTCATATACCCCTTTGCAAAGATGAGGGAATGTAGTTATGGTTTTTTTTAATAAAAGGGAGTATATCAAGAAAAAACACTATAAATATCTTTAAAATTAAAATGATTATTAAAATGGATTAAAATCGTCTCATTATCATAGATAATTAAAATCCGAATTGTTTGGTCAAATCTACCAATACATGAAAAAATTGATATTTGAATTGAAGCAGCAAACTTGGAACGAAATCTCGATTCTTAAAATAGACAGCATTTAAATACTGTTTGATGACCTTCACATCATCATTAGGACCTGTAATAAAATGAAATATTTTTTTACTATGCGTAAACCTCTAAAACGAACCAAATTGAAATCGAAGTGAAATCGGGCAACTTATTTAATATTTCACTAAATTTTTGCAATTTTAAGCGGGAAATTTATACCTAGGCTCATAGCCCAAGTTAGGAAATCCCTTTTCTATATATTATTATAGCATGTTTAAATAGATACCATTTTGGCAATACAGACCCAGTGGGTATGTTTATCGGGAAAATGTTTTTTGCCAATTTTAGAATTTTTAAAAATCCTGAAAATTCCTTCTTAACATATATATTTATTGGTTACATAATGTTTGATGCCAGTATGCCTTTAAGATATTTACATATTGTTTTGGTATGTTGATTTTTATAATTTAAAATATTTTCTTTTTCAGCTGGAAGAGTTGACCTGGGATTTGCAGCATAAAAACAATGTAGAACAGAGTTACTGTTACTGTGGGGGGCCTGGAATGTAAGCACCTCATATCTGTGTTAAAACACAAATATTGACTCGAATTTATAAACCAAGTTATGTCTTATAATTATTAAAATAATTTGTAGATTGTATAATATTGAGTGTAAGGCACATTGACTTAAGAAGGGGTCTTTATATTGAATTAATATTCGGTATGTACCTATATAATTATGTAATATAGGTCTAGTTTGATATTTGTAATGTTCTGTAAAATTTTACAAGAGTTACGGTTCCTTTTTTACTTAATTTTCGATGAAATATTTGTTGACCAATAAATTCTGAAAGAGTCTTTGTAGTATATTAATATTTTGTGTGCTCCTATATAGTTATAAAATACAAGTTATGTTTCAGTGTTTTTTTACTTTTAGAGGAAGAGGATTGGTGCCTTTTGAAGGGGGGCGGGGGGGGGGGGGGGGGGGGACCTGGGCCCCAGCTTCTAAGGACAGCACTGATAAAGGGGGGAAACATACTGTTTTGCAGGGGTAATGGGGCAGAATTTGGTATATATATATTTGGGTTAAAAATACTTTGATATTTCTCAATGTCAAATTTTACCCAGAAATTTTACTATTCGACTTAATTTTTGGTCGCTTTTACCGTCATCATGTCTTCCATTATCAGCTTAAGCAGCCCTTTGATTATTTTTAGTTGCAATTTTTCTTGTCAGCATTACTCACATAAACTCCTCAAATGTTTATAGTCATAATGGTTAGCAAGTATTGGTATGTTGTGTAGTACTATTGCACTTTATCTATTTCAGTTGGTATCAAAAAATGTTACAGTGCTGTCGATGTAAACAGTGGTTCCATGAAGGTATCAAATACTCTTTTATGGGAATTTATGTTATTGTTTGGTTTTTCAACAATTTTTAGCTCTACTGGCCAAAGGCCAGACGTGCTTATGCGATGGCGCGTCATCTGTCGTCTGTAAACACTACTTTCTCTGAAACCACTAGGTCAATTAAATTGAAACTTCACATGGATGTTTCTATTACATAGGAGACTATACAGAAGATTTTTTTTTGTTATCTGAAATTTAAGATGGCTGCCATTACTAGAAATAGTCCAAAACTTAGAAAATCTTCTCATGAACAGCCCAACAGATTTTCAAAATGTTTAAATAGTAATGATGACCAACTATAGTTTTGTTAGATTTGTTCAAATGATGTCCCTAGGGTTAAAAATGACCCCGCCCTGAGGATTCAATAAGGGGACACCTGTTGTTACAATTTTTTTTTATTTTTTTTTTAAAATGGAAATGATTTTGCCTATATTTTCATAGAAGCATTGGTTGATGAAGGAGGTTCAGATTTGTAAAAATGACTGGGTTCCACTGCCTTAAGGGGTCAGGAGGGGCCCTAAAAGGGTAAAAATTGGGAATTACTAAAATCGTTTTCTTAAGAACAGGTGTGTCAGATTTGTACATATTTGGCATAAATTATCCCTATGTGTAGGGGTTTAATTGCAAATAAGAATTTATGGGCTAAAATTTAAAGGGGACTTAGAACCTTACATAGGGATACTATTGGAGGGGGGGGGGGGGAGAATCGCTTTTTTTTTTCATCTATTCTGAAACCACAAGGCCAATTAAACTGAAACTTCACATGGATGTTTCTATTGCATAGGAGACAATACAGAAGAATTTTTTTCCGATCTGAAATTCAAGATGGTCGCCTTTACTAAAATTGTCCAAAACTTGAAAAATCTTCTTCTCATGAATGGCCCAACAGCTGATCAAAATGTTTATGTAGTAATGATAACAAACTATAGTTTTGTTTGATTTGTTCAAATGGTGTCCCTAGGGTTAAAAATGACCCTGCCCCGAGGGTTCAATTAGGGGACACATGTCATTATAATAAATATATTTGATATTATAGGGAAAACTGAATTTTTTCATTTTGCATCTGTGTGTACAAAAAAACTTCTTTTTAAAATTTGAATCATTTTTACTCATAACAAATCACTAAGAGTGGGTGATTTAAGTTGTTTTTTACAGATGAATGGTATGGGAATTAACAGTATTTCCTTTTCATAGCAATTAAGTTTTTGTTCTGTATTGGTGTGGTGGGGGTATTTATCCATGTGTTGTTAAGAAGAACACCCCAACAGAGGGTAAATACTGTGAAATTTCAAAAAATGCTATGGCCACTATGAGTCAGTAGAGCATCCTCAGGCCCTCTTGGGCCTTTTGTTTAGTTGTACCACAACAGTGTCTACTCAAGGCAATATTCTAAGTGCTACTACACTGAAGTATCTTGTCACAGACACATGGTATGGTACCCCACCCAGTAAATTTTGAGTCTTACAGGGATTTAAAGAATGTTATGAAATTGTATAGACATTTTATGAATTAATCATTTTTGGCATATTTTCTGCTGTTGCCTCTGATACACAAATCATGTGTGTTGCATGTATCATTTCTCCAGATGAGCACTGTTCGAGGGTACATGTATGTAAGCATTGAAATTTCTATTTAAAATGTTGAAGATTGAATAAGTTGTAAAATAATATTTGATATTGACAATTATAGAATATTGATAGATTTATTTTAAATAGAAATTTGATTAAAATGTTAATCTTTACCCTTAATGCATTGAGATATATGCTTGTAATTCTGTTTCAGCTTGTATGCAGTGTACAGAGTATCCCCTGATGTTTGCCGACAGTTTCTACATATTTGTGTGTTCACCTTGCAACTTTGGAGATGAGTATATCAAACGTCTGGATGTAGAATGGTACAGTAATATAGTATACTAAAGATTCAGTCACTAAGCACACTTATTTGAATTCATTTTCAGAAAAAGCATTATACATTATAGTATATAAGTATTGTTAATTGGTTATTGGTGCAGATGAAATATTTTGTCCCGAGGAATAACTAATTTCGAGGTGGATCGGATTAACACATGAAGGGAATGTAGGATGAACTATCCATACCTAGTTAAAATACTTGTGGAAATCTTTGTCCGTTATGCAAGAAAAAGTCATCTCGTTTAAGTTTGCAGCAGAAATATCAATAATAAAAACATTGAAAGGGTGGAAGGTGGAGACATTTTCAAACCTCCGATGACTTCATTACAGGTCGATTCTGTAACAAACAAAAAACGAAGTAATTTATCACATGAAACATCAACATCTTTTTCCAATTTTGCGATAATAATCCTTATAACAGTGATTTTATGGTATACAAGTTCAGATTCGTCATGGAAATCTGCAGTTTCTTTTTTCCCATTTGATATTGATACCAGAATAAAATAAAGAAAAAAAAAATGAAAAAACTTTCGGACAAGTGCAGAAACTGATGTTGAATTCCATTAACCAACAAATAAAAAAGTCTGGCCATGCCAATTTTATTTGTAAATTACATATAAGTACATTTGGTTATTTATTGCTATATTTCAGGCCTGATTTAGTCCACATTGCTCTGTTTAATCTGGCTTTGGACCACAGAAGGAAGTATTTTGATCTGTTGTCTGATATTATGCCCTGGTTACATGATAGCTGGAATATGTTACAAGTGAAGGAGGTAAGTTTTTGTAGTCCTGGTTTGTAGAGAATACATTGTTAGTGCCTGATAATTTCAATTTTATCAGGTGAGGCAGAGAAAAAACTGAAGCATGTACCTTGGTGAGAGGTTCATTCTTATAATGAATATTTTCTAATCAATAAAGTTTGATATAAAGGAGTGAATGTCTGTTGGTCAGTTGGTCTGTCCATAACTTATGGAGCAAATACTTCCAGAGTTTAGTTGAACTTTGCATACATAATCAACACCAAGTGCAGCTGTATGTTACACACATTCACGATGACTTTATTCTATGCATACATGTAGTTATTGACCTTGTTACCATAATGCAATCTTGTGGAGTTGAGTACCTCCTTAGTTTCCAGGATATTAGCTTGAAACTACATACAACCAGGCCTTCTAAAATTGCCGGTTTTTCGGTTTTTGGACCGATTTCTGAAGTTCAAAACCGGTTTTCGTTTCAAAGTTTAATAAAAAATCGGTCCAGATATTTTCAAAGTTTGATAAAAAATCAGTCCAGATATTTTCTATCGGTCGTATAAAATCTCATAAATTGCTCTTACCATGCCATACTGACCTGTGAAATACGCCTTGCGGCAATATCATTCATCCCAATAATCTGATTGTTTTGTCACCTGCTGTGCGAAATGATGTCAATTTGGACTAAACCATTAACTATATTAGGGGGAGTTTATCGGAAGAGTCTATCGCTGTGTAGCACGCCTTCGATGTGTGATCAGCGACCCATAGCGTTCTGTCGGTTCATCAAAAGATTGTGTTTGCGTCCGTAATTTCTTTGATATACCACTAGCCAAAGCTGGGACGGCCGGACCGAATATTGTTTGCGTCATTAAAATATTTGATAAAACGTGCAGTGTTACTTGTTTGTTTCATTTTTTTTTAAATAACTTGAATTATATATACGAGCTGGTTTTGGTACTTGTACGTAGTGGCTAGCTGCAGCACAATGCATATCAAAAATAAAAAGTTGAATGAACTGTTACATTGGTTTCCACGGTAATTATTTCACGCAGCTTCCGGTACTGCGACACTTCCGGTTTGATAATTTTTAATATTTATAATGAAAATTATTCAGTAAAGCGGAAACATAATGTCAGTCATTAAAATGTACACATTGTGATAAAGTATGTTATAAATAATACACAAATAAACTTGAAATAGTTCCCTATTAATTAATAAACGGAGAAAATACATGGTGCAGCTGACATGGTGGGTGGGGTATGCATATATGTAAAGGCATATAGTATTTTTTTTTAATAAGTGCGATTCTCACGGTAGTAAAAAACCTGGACCGATTTGCATTTTGGAATTTTAGAAGGCCTGCATACAACTATAATCAATATCAAGTTTAGACATAAAATTTGTGACCCTGATTTGATTTCATGTTGAGTTATTGCCCTTGCACTGTATTTTGCTATTCTTGTGGAGAAAACTACTTAAGTTTTAAGGGAAGCGAAAAGTTGCATTTATGATCAACATTAAGTATAGATGTGTGTGATTCAAGTTTTGTGATGCTGATTTAACTCCATGCAGATGTATTGCTCTTGCTCTTAGTAAAATTGCTGTATTTGCCTTACGGCCATTCTTGTGGAACGAACAACTTCAACAGAGTTTGTGTAATTGACTTGGTACTTTGCATACAAGATGAACTGCAAGTGTAGATTAGACACAAATTGTTGTCACTAAATGCCAGTTTTTTATGCCCCCTCCATTTTTAAGTTTGTATTTCGTTCCTGTCTGATGATTTTTGATTGAGTAATGCCCCTTTATGGACTTGGATTATTGGCAAATGTCAAGAAATTGGTTTCCGTTCAATATCTCTTGAAGGATTGGATGGATTGATTCATATTTGGTAGAAAGATGTATGGTGATAAACTACAGCTCAAGTTTGATTTCTGTCAAAATCCCTGCATATTGATAAGTTGTTATGGGCTCTGATTGGCTGATAGTTTCCGATCTCTAAAGTCTTTATTTATGGACCAATTTTGACGAAAATTTTTATTTGGCTTTATATCAAAAAGACCCAGGTCAAGTTCGACAATGGATGGAATTAATTAATATTTAATAATTATTAATTAAATGATTTGGATTCTGATTGGCTGACAGTTTCTGACCTCTAAAGTCTTTAGGGCTTTTCCAGAATTAAATGTATGGGGGGGTCGGAAGGCACTTTTTTTTTTCACCCACCATGCATAAAATTTAATTGGAATATACACCACCATGCATAAAATTTAAATTTTCAAAAATACCACCATGCACAAAATTAAATTTCATAAAAAAAAAATTAAGGTAAAATACTCCTTCCTGAATATATGGCTTTCTGAATTGATTTGTGTAATTTTAAGGTTTAAATACCTAAAACTACACATATATTGAGGAAGGGGATTTTTAGTAAATTTGTTTCCTCAATATATGGCTATTATAAAAGGTATTTTAGGCGGGTGTACTTATAAACTACAAAAGTAGAACATGTGAAATGATCGTCTCTATTTATCAACTGCCCGTCTTAATTCCATTTTGCCTTTTAACTGTTTTTGTATCTTTTCAAGCAGATGCACTTTTAGGGGCAAATTATACTTTTATAGATCATTCCATTCATTTGATACTTTTGGCTGTTAATGCATCACATTTTTAAATAATAATGTGTACGTGGATTGTGATGTTGGGGTACATCCCTATAGTGTAAGCTCAAGGTTCAAGTCCTCAGAATGGCCATCTATTGTGTTTAATATGTCAATAAAATAACAATTTCTGTTTTAGTTTCATGTACGTTAATTTAAATAAAAATACTCGCATGATCCAGTGAGCTTTTTGTTCCTCCCCATTGAAATCTTTAAGCAGGGTGGTAGTTTAATAAAGTGTTGGCCGCCCATGCCAGAGGTTGCATGCAAGATGGTATCTCTGACAGAACGTTCAATACATACTAAATGGCTTTAAAAACTCAAATTTTTAAGTGTCAGTCACCTTTTTGTTATAACATATGTACATGGAAGAATATCGTTCAGCAATCAACACACGTTGTGGTTTGAGATTGGAATATGATTGAAGACTAAAATTTTTGTCTTTGTATATTTATAACATAAATCAAATTAAATATTAAATCTAAATTACCGGTACGATACCAAACTTGTGTTTTTAAAGCCGTCAAGTATATATCTTTTATCAAGTCCGGCATATAAACCAGAAAAAGATAAATGTATTTTACCCTTTAATATAAACCATTAAAGAGTAAATTTTTCTTGTAATAAGCATGTCTAATAGTACAATGAATGCAACTTAAATACTGTAGTGTTCCAACTTTTATCTTTTGTATCGAGTATCACTGAACTTAAGACTATACCATTTGCTGTGGAGCATGGATATTGCTTTATATCTTTGAAAGATTTTCAAAATGAATAATGCAATCAAAGTGCTGTTCAGATACCTTTGTAATTTAATACATATTTTAAACCTATACTTGCCAGGCCCGTTTAGCTCTGACAGTGGGTTACACACCTGCCTATCAATTCAGGGGTTGTTAGTTCAAATTCCCGCCCGGCAACAGTCTCTGTGATTATTAATATCCAACATTGTGTCTCATTATCATTCATCTGTCATCGCTGATTCAAGTGGGACAGTTATCAGTTACTTGCGGAGATTGGGTGAGCTCGAGTATCGGTTAACCTTCCAGGATCCCAGAAAACAGTAATTAAGTTAACTGATTGTCTGGTGGCCCTCAACTGCATAAAAATGATGCTAAATATTCAATCAATCAATCATAAATCTATACTTTATATAAACTTTGAAATGAAAAACAACAATTTTTTTATATTAAAGATTTATGAACTTTGCATTTTAATATTGGATTTAAAAGGTTTCAAGTATCAAAATGAATATTAAGAACTACAAACTAAAATCCAACAATGTCTTCATGGCAAAGATTTCTTCTCTTAATCTCCTTATCCACTAAAAGCAGAAGATCAGCCCTGTTATTTTGCTGTCTAGTCCATTTGACTTGGAGTTTTTCCAGCGCATTTTTTAACTCTATCACTGACAATGTCCCTAAAACAGTGTTTTTGAAACTTTCCTTTACAGAGGATCTCTTTTCAGACATTAAACGCTTTTCTTTCTTTTCTTCAATATATGATTTTATCTCTTCTTTTGAGATGCCAATTAACTGTGAGAATGTGTCGAATTGTTCCTCATTTTCAAAAACATGATCCTTATTCTCCAATATGTAATTGCTGTCTTTGCTTGGTAAATAAAAGTCTGGCATTCTTAGAAACTCAGGCAGTGACAAACCACGATCAATAAAGTACTTTACTAACATTTGTGCTTGCATGTATGGAAGATATTTATAGTTTGGCAACTCTCCTACATCAATAATTGGTTGAATTTCAAACCTATTTATGGGCTCACCGCGCCACATATCATCTGGTCTGTAACATGCAAATCCATAGTGCTGTTGCCAAGATGTATGAGGGTCGCAATGTTCATTAAAAATGGACACAGCATTAAATGCTTTATTTGACAATTTAAAAACCTGACAAAGTCTATCCCAAATTTTACCCTCCGGTCTAATGACAAAGTTAGACTCAATTCTGTGCTGTGTTGTGTCTTTGCTAAGAAAATTTATAATCTTGGAGACGGTTTTTGGTTTAATTATCCAATCATCTTCTGATGGAGGAACTAATGCATTTATATGTTCTTGGGCATATGGTGTTCCATCAATATGATTAACTGCCTCTTTTCTGGCATACTCCATGTTTTCTTTAAATTTGTCAATATTGTAAAGTCCTTCCTCAATCTCATTGTCATGCTTTGCTTTTGAAGATATTATTCCTCCCTGTGATAGAGCTCTACCTTCTACAAAATGAACTCTCTCTACTGAATGTCGCTTTGATGAACCTTCGGCATGGGATAGTATTTTTATTTTGTCCAAATCAAGGAGTTTTCTAAGTAAAACAGCAGCGAACATGGTCATTTTGTTACGAGGGCGTTCATCTGCACCACCATCTACTGTTATCATTAATTGTGCAACCAGATTGCCATCTTTCATAAACCATTCTGAATTATGGTGACACATTACAAACAAAAGTTCATTAAAATGCCTAAAAATTGTCGAGCTTTCAAAAAAATGAATTTTCACCAATGAAACTCCACCACCTGTCAAATTGCTTTGGCATACTTTAACATCTCCTAACTGAATAATATTGTTACTAACTGGAGGTTCTTTTAATTTGACAAATTGTAGAGTTGTTATCTGCAACGCTCTCTGTGTATCTTTTTCCCAATCATGATCAGAGTACACTACCTTGGCCCATGATTTACTTGGACGCTGCACAACCTCAACATCACAATGAACAAGAGCTTTGTCATCTCTTGCAAGTACCTTACCACCACTGCTTAGTATTTCCTCAATTGAATAATTAACATCGCACAAAGCATAATGATCATTTATAGAGGAAGATTTTGCATGTCCATCTCTTGTTGGTTTCTTCAAACTTACTCCAGGATTAACGCCTTTGTTTTCATGATGCCTTTTTGCCTGTAAACTTTTAGAACGGTAGTTGTCTGTATATGTATATGCTGCACTTAAAGATATTTTAATATTAAAAATGTCCCGTAAAATTGAAACGCATCTAGGCATGTCCATCCAGGACGACTTATGTAAAAAAAGTGTTTCACAGATAAGTCGAGGATGACTTTGTAACCCATCTCCAACTGCATCAAACAATTGTAAAATAATTGAGGTTAGTTCTGGGTATTTTTCTGCTAGTAATTGACGTCCTGACCCTAGCAAGCGATCACCACACTGACTTCTCATTTTTTTAATTTGACTTCTGGATGCAACATTTTTCTTATCAATCCAGTTTTGTAATGAGTATCGAGATTGAATATTTGTACGGTTCAAAGAGGTTCTGTTAAATTTAACTCCATCAATTCCATGCTTGGTCAGATATTCAACAGATGTTAACTTTGTAAGGATCGACTTTAAAATATTTCTATCCTTTTCAGTGACAAATTCCAAAGCAGGTTTTATTAAGTTTTCTAATCTTTCATGTATGCCGTCTCTAATAAGTTCCTCACGATTTGGCCAGTTTAGTTTATCTACTAAATTTGCCCAATCCACACTTTTACTCTTTTGAAAAACAAATCCACATGTATTATTATTGTCAACTCTTTTATAAACAAGAACAACAGGAAGATGTCTCATTATCAGGTCTCTGAAGTCACTGGATTTGTATTTCAAAGCTGGACAGGTTTGCATGGCCTTAAAAACAATTTTAAGTGCACTAAAGTTTAAACCACACAGTTTGGGGTTTTCTAAACTTGGATTTGATAAAATTTCTGGCAGAAATTCAATTATATCATCAATTACTTCTCTATGAAGTTCAGCTACGAATAGTAGGTTATGGTATAAAAATTCCTTTTTGTATTCGGTTGAATAGATGCAGTGCAGCTGTTTCAATGCAATAAATTGTTCTTTTTCTATAGCATCTGCACATAAAAGTAAAGCGCATGCCACCAATCTGTTTTTAATGTCCAGTCTAAAATTGTTAACAACAGTAACTAAGGTTTTAATTGAACTTTCCCAATTACATTCACAAGCATTTAAGTCATACCACATTGAATTTCTGCTAGATGTTGAACGTTTTCCATCTCTCACCAAATTATCATTCTTCAGTTTCCGTTTATATTTTTGGTAAATTCTTCTTTCTTTCAGAGGACAAGGAGCAGTTTCTAGTTTTTTGTCTGGAATTTGATCTTGTACATACAACCAGTTTCTGTTTTTGTGCGCATTTCCTTAGCAAGGTGTGCAAATATATACATAAGCATGTTGCTGTCTTTTGTAGAAAATGCCAAAAGACCTAGTAAATCCTTCCTTTTAATTGCTTCTTCAAATGTTTGAAATTCATCAGTGTAATGAACATGCGAATCTACAAGGAGTTGGTTTCCATTTTCATCTATAAGCAGAATGAATGTTTTATCAGGTGGCAAGGTGAAGATAAGCGCTTCCTTTTTACAACTGTTTACAGCTTCTTTGTACTGTTCTGCACAGGCTTCAAGTGGATCTCTTGCAGATATATTGAGAAGAGTGTGCCAAAAAACTTCACCATCCACCGTCATACCTTTTACATCCAATTTCTTCATTGCAGTCTTTATATCCATCATTTCAAGTTGTTCCTTTTCAAATTTGGTGACCATATCTTTCAGAATTACAGGAAACCACTGACATGCAGACACCTTGGTTAATTCAAGTTTACCAGTACTGAAATATTTTGCCAATTCTAAGGATATTCCAGAACAAGCATTTGATCCATGGTATTCATTTTGGCAACCAACTGTGTTTTGGCAAATTCCTGGAAAGACCAATTTGATGCCCAGATGTGTATTGTGCATCTCGTCACTAATGCCATCTTTCTCGTCAGCCTGCATGTGATCTTCGAATATAACCTGATTTACCCCATTTGACATAACTTGACCTTCTGACATTTCTTGATCTCTCTCTTTCTGATCGTCCTGTGACATTTCTTTTTGTTCATCCTCTGACTGATTGTCATCGACAATAACTTGATCATCTTCATCTTCTTGTTCATCTTCTATGGATGAGAGTTCAGTATCCGTATTCATTTTTTTTTTAGCTCAAGTGCGGTTTTAAATCTAACTGTTTGTTTCCGCTTTGGACCTCTTTTGCACTTTTGAAAACCCTTTTTCATAATTCTGTTCATGTAGCTAGTCCAATTAGTTAATACTTTTGAATAGTCGCTGTTGACCTTTTCTAATTCCATTTCCATTTTTTTCAAGTGAGCTCTTTTTGAAATCTTATCATTTACAGAGATGTTGCGAGACAATATTCTTGCATTAAGGTCTTCTTCTATTTCATTTTTCTCTTTCTGTAATGTTTCTATTTCTTTTTCTTTATTCACCACAGATTCCATATAAACCTTAAACGGATCTATTTTAATATGATGCTCTGTCATAAGTTGTTTCCCCATAGCCACACAAGCACTTTTCCTACCCCCGTCGTAAGACCAACATTTTTTAATGATTCCCTCCATATTTATCCTAGGTGTTTTCTTTTGTACTAATTTCAATGCCTTTTCATTTCAGAAGTTTAACCAACTTTGTTTCAGGGGAGCTTGTTTGCTGATGAAATCTTCTCCATAAACTTTAAATCTAATTCGTCTAAGCTCAGCGTATCTATAAAAATATAAATACTAATGTTGATTTGTTTAAAGAACTTGTTTATAGCGATAGCTTTAAAGTTTAAAAGAAGCAATTGGCCTTAATGGCCATCTGATTATCCTTGATGTCAACATTAAGCTGGTAAAATGAATCTGTTTTCCAACTTTTGCTATTCGGCCAGTAACAAAATCAAAATGGATTTGGACCATCATAGCTGCATCAACAAATCGCATCATTTTCTCTATGATGACTTAGCAAAGTAGTACCACCCACAAAGGTCAAACTGTGAGACCAAGGGTCATGAAATCACAATTTTTATGACCGACTCATAAGCCTCATTAATTATGCTTGATTCCCCCCCCCCCCCCCCCCCCCCCCCCCCCCCCAATACTTCCTATAATATGAAAAATTTTAAAGTTAACTTAAATTTGACTGTTTTGACCACAGTCCAAAGTTAGATAAATATTTCAGTATGACATACGAAATGATTGTTTTTGTAATTATCTCTGACATATAGATTTAGTGAAGAAGGTCCCAACCCCAGGGTCAAGACCCAGAGGCATGCAATTCACAATTTTTATTAAGGGGTCATATGCGTTCATAATCATGCTCACCATTTGTTTCCCCAAGCTTCCCATAGTAAGAATATTTTAAAGTTTGTCTAGAATTTGACTGTTTTTGCCCTACCCCAAAGTCCCAGAGGGGTGGGGAAATTTCACAATTTTAATTCACCCTAGTTATCAAAGCTGCGTACAAAATTACATTACAATTGAGCAAACCGTTTTAAGAAGAAGGCAAAAATGTTAATTATTTTATGACAAATGACGACGGACAAAAGGCGATCGTAAAAGGTCACTTGAGAAAAGTCTCATGCAACCTAGAAATTTAGACAATGCAAAAAAAACGTTTCTTGTCACAAGGTAGGAGGATTCAGTATGTAGATGCAACACATTGCTTTCCTGTCATAAGCTAGGACCTGTATTTCAACTTTGGGAGTTTTATTTGTACAATATGGCGACATATGGAGATAATTATTTGTGAACAACCAGACATAAATGTACAGATAAGACTAAGACCAGATCGCCTAGCTACAATGCAAACCATGGACACACAAACACATATATTATACAAGAAATGTGCCCAAAGTTTCATGGATGCCCATAGTGACAATATGTGCTTGTTACGATGATGGTGATGATGTATACCAAGTTTGATTAGAATTAGATGGAAACTGTAGAGGGAGATAAAGGCACATGGTACAAATAATATACGAACCCGGGTCTTTGGCACGCTAGGGCATTAAAAGCGTAAGGTGGGCAAAGAGTAGTAATGATTGATTAAATAGTTAACTCTGTCTCTGTATTACTAGCGGGGCCCAATTAGCTCAGTCGGTTATGCATCTGACTATCAATCCAGGGGTTGTGAGCTCGAATCCACCGCCCGGCAACAGTCTCCGTGATGATTGATATACGACATTGTGTCTCATTATCATTCGTTTCTCACCACTGATTCAAATGGGAAAGTTATCAGTTACTTGCGGAGATGGGGTGTGCTCGAGTACTGGTTAATCCCAGGAAACAGTGGTTAGGTTAACTGATCGTCTGTTAGCCCTCGATGGCATAAAAATGACGCTAAATATTCAATCAATCAATCAATCAATCTCTGCATTAATTTTCCTTTTTAAGTTCTAGAGGAAATAACTTGGGAATAGTAATACCGGGTATGCTTTTAATGTAAAACATTGAACTGTGAAATGTGATTGTTTATGTTTGTTGCCTGCAGATACTGGAAGATGCTAAACACACCTTGTCTAACTCCCAAGTTTTTGTTAGTTCTCCTGTCATTGAAGCTTTTTTTACTTTTTTATATTTGTATTTTTTGTACTGCACCTTTAATGTCGTTTTCTTTGATTTATGATTGCCAACTTGGGTATTAACCAACATTCATCTTTTCTTATCATGGATTTTTAAATAAATAAATGCTCACTTGTCGGAAAATAAGTCCTTCTTTTGTGGTGTCGACTTCAGGAAATTATTCAATGTCATTTGTGTGCCTTTGGTAAACTGTGCTGTGTTCCTTGGAGCCTAAAAGTGGGGAAAATAATGGTTAAAGGGTGACATTTTTAACCAATGCCAAATGAATTCTATAGCTTTTTTTTTTTACAAAATATCATCAAAGGTTATTGATTGCACCTGTATATATGTACAATCCTAACTCCTCTTCTTGATATTGGTGGGACTACCAAAAAACATTGACACCAAATATTGATAAAGAGTATGAAAATGTTAATGTCAGACTAGTAAAGGCTCAAACTAGCCGTGCATTATGATGTGCTACGCACCAGAAAACATAAATATTTACCACTGCTACTGCCTATCAATATACAGCTCAAAAGTTCATAACTGTATATTAATATTGAACTGCAATATCAAGCAACCACTGTGATTACTGGTAGTGTATTCTATATGTATTTGTAACATTTTATACATATCTTTATTTTCAAGAAAATAAATGTTAAAATCACTGAACCATGATTTAAACATTATTATTCATTAAAGTTAGGTGTCAGAGCAAATTAAGTTTAATGAATTGTTTAAAATATTAAGTTGATGAAAAAACAACAGAAACGTTGGACACAAAAAGTACATGTATTAAAGTTCAAAATTGTAATATCAAATTCACCAAGGTGGGTGGTATCAAATCAGAAAAGAAATGTTAAACAAAAGTATTTACATCTTTGCTTAAATCCTTTGCCATTTGATGCACATCTGGTTCCTTTCGTATTTGACCCAGTGCGTCTAAAGGTGGCTGTTGTGTGTGGACATGCTGATAAAAAGAAATATATTTTTTATTTCCAGTTTCATTAAATATGCACATTTATTTGCCATAAAATCAAAATGTTGGGCTGCAATGTTATCAATTTCAGAATAACAATACTTAAAATGTGTCCTTAAAATATGGATCCTCTGCTGTTAAATATATAAAATAATAACAGGAGGCCCAAGAGGGCCTGAATCTCTCTACTGCAGACGAACATTTCAGAGCTGAGGAAATTCAACAAATCTTTTAAGTGACCACCTTTCAATACTACATGTTTAAATATATGATTATTTAAGGTCTAGGCCATAAACTATCTGACAGAGAAAAAGATTTTTTAAAGTTTCACTAAAATGTGCTTATAAGCCCTGTGGCGGAGAAGGCATTTGTGGTAGTAAAATCACTGAACCATGATTTTAACATTATTATTCATTAAAGTTAGGTCTGAGCAAATGAAGTAGAATGCGTAGTTATTAAGTTGATGAAAAAAACCCAGAAACGTTGGACACAATAAGTACATGTATTAAAGTACAATATTGTAATATCAAATTTACCAAGGTAGGTGGTATCAAATAAGAAAAGAATAGTAAAACAAAAATATTTACATCTATGCTTATATCCTTTGCCATTTGATGCACATCTGGTTCCTTTCGTATTTGACCCAGTGCGTCTGAAGGTGGCTGTTGTGTGTGGACATGCTGATAAAAAGAAATATATTTTCTATTTCCAGTTTCGATAAATATGTACATTTATTTGCCATAAAATCAAAATGTTTGGCTGCAATGTTAACATTACTGCTGGGGGGGTTCTTTGGGTCGGTTACAACATTGAAATGGGGCAGTGTATTTGATTTCATACAAATCAAACAAATTTAAATTTTTTTTTAAAACAAATGGGCAGACGGATGGGAGTCTTGGTTGGGCTTGGGCAGGAAAGTCCATTATATAGGTCAAGGTCAGTGATGAAGACTTTTTTTAAGTTGATGGTGATCAGCTTACAGAATTAATAGTATTACTGAAAAATAAAATTCATTTAGAAAAAAACCATAAATTCAAACCCGAGCTAAACAAAAAAATTTAACCCAAGGGTTTAGAGCCAAAAAATATGAAAATTTATGTAAGTTAGCTACATACATTGTTTCTACAACATAATATAAATGTGTTTATGAAGTTTAGTCATCAAAACATAAGGAGTTTGTTCAGAAACAGAGAAAATGCTGAGCTAAACATAATACTTAACCAAACCCAAGCTAAACAACAAACTTTAACCAAAGATTTTTAGAGCACAAAAGTATGTAAATTTAGGTAAGTTAGCTATATACATTGTTTGTATATTATGAATGTGTTTACGAAGTTTAGTCACCAAGCTAAAAAGGTTCACGGACTCATGGACGGGATGACAGACAATTTACCATGACATAAGCCCTGCTGGCCTTTGGCCAGTAAAGCTAAAAAGCAGAGTATAAAGATAAAAACTTCAAAATACCTTTAATTTTTCTAAAGCAGCTCTAAATTTTGCTCTTGGGCCTTTCTTTGGAAACAACTCCTCCACATCTTTCTCTACCAAAACCAATAAGCTGGCACCATCTATCTCATTTTCTGAAATTTTTAAATTAATATTTGAATTTAATAAAATAAATATTTTGTTCATCATATTTGTGATATTTCAGATGTGCCTTTGTTTCATTTTCATGCATATTCTCTAATTTGCTCTGCCTAATGGAAGCATTATACAACCACAATATGTCCTACAATGGTTTTGGCTTAAAATGAAGTTGTTTCAAACCTGTTTTAACATTTAACATGAAGGCGGCCATCTGGATTTCCTTTATGAACAAAACTGCAAGAAAATGTTTATTAAAACTTTCATTCGTATTGTCAGTGCCTAAGTTATAGATCTTCAAATTTTCTTGTTTAATGTTTTATTTATGTAGGCAGCAAAAGTTTAAGACATGTACTGTCAGAGATTAAAACTCCTCGATATTGAACACCGTATTCTTCAATATCACAATAGGTATCTTTGTGATTCAAGTTTATCGGTGCAGCACTAAAATCAGATTAGGTGTGGCAATAAGAGATAAGAGAACCAGTCAAAGTACTAACATTTTGTCTACTTTTACAAGACATTGGTTGGTTAAAGGTGCTTTCTTTTTACAAGACAAGATTTTATTAATAATAAGCTATCAGAAAAGAAGAATCCCGAATGCCACTAGATTAGTCAGACTACATAATTAAGTCCCCAATGTTTTTTTAATAAACATTGCCATCCAGCTATCAACTAATTTTAGATGAAAGCAGTGTTTTAATGCATGTTCATTAGTAAGGTAGTATGTTTACTGGGCTATGTTTAGGGTTAGATTACGATACATCACATGCACAAGACACAGCACTAAATGATAACTTAAAAGTTAAATGTATAAAATTACATACAGAAAAATGAGTATATATAATATAAAGCTACAAACGTCCACAACCAGCAAGAAAAGGTAGAAAAGCAAAGTAAGAAAAAAACGATCTTGCATAAATGTGCAAATCAAGTATGCATAAAAAGTTTTTTGTGGAGAGAGAAAGTGTGCTATAGATCTATGCATTAGTCTGTACAATTCCAAAATAGATTATCAGTTCTATTTTTATCTTGAACTTGGTAAGACTAGACTGAATTAATATGGATTTTTATTATTTGGATATGTTATGTTCTGTCCAGAATGTCATCTCGGGAGACGCCATATAATTTTTTTTATCGAAAGTCTCCTTAGAGAGATATTACTCTATGCTGAATCATTTTTTAAAACCTGAAAACTGTAATACTAATCTCAGACTAAGTACAGACTGAATGCGAGAGGTGGTAATCAAGGAATTGATAAATATTAAAACATCAAGCCTATCACCAGATCTAGAAAAAAAGTTGCAAACCTGATGTGAATCCACGTTAGCTAAAATTAAAGACAAACATCGTACTTATTATCAAGTAGGTAAACAAAATACTTTTTCAATTGTTTATATCCGTTTACAGTTCGGTAATTTATAAAAATAAAGTAATGGAATTTATTTACATTATTTTTTATTAAAGTTTATAAATAATTTCGTTCGAGATGACGGGAAATCTTTCAATTCTTTTATTATAACTTGCGTAAAATGGTTTATTCATAAAAAAAACAATCAGCACTTGCACTCACCAATAAACATCTGTGCGTAAGCTTAGAGGCCCGCTTCCGCAGCCCACACAGCAACTTTGTCTATGGGCCACTTTCCTATGTTGTGATCATCGGCCATGATGACGCAAGGTACACACTACTTCCGGTAATGCGCGCAACCGCATAAATGGGAGATAAATCTTTACTCGCGAGCGCACGTTCTTAATACTGTTCGAAACCGTCAATTACGGCGATTGCTAGACTTAATCCAGCGTGTTTTTTTTTAAATATATCTCTGTTTCCATCTCAACATTTTTACACAGAGAATTAAATATACCTATATATTTTGGTTCTCACATACCCACAAGGCATCAAATTTTAATAAACTTTCGCCCCACAAGGCATCTTTTTTATTTACAAAAACACCCACCAGGCATAAAATTTTAATTATACTGCCGTCCGACCCCCCCATACATTTAATTCTGGAAAAGCCCTTATTGATGGACCGGTTTTGATGAAACTTGATATTTGGCTTTATTGATATCTACAATGGAGTTACAAAGCGGGGGCATCTGTGTCCCATGGACGCATTTCTAGTTTTTGCCTATTATTAAGATTGCGTCTTAATAACGGATGTAATTTTGATGGTCACATAAGAACCAATCAAATAAGTTTTAAAATTATTTGATACTTCAAATATGCCAAATCGTGATTAAAAGCTTTATTTTATTTGAAACGTAATTTAAAACATAATAATATCAAACGCATACAGTTTATCATCCTTAATCTCATCATTTGGACTCTTTCTAAGATAAAACAATTTCAACAAAATTATATTCCGCATTCAGTATAAGAAATAGAAGATATTTGTTTGTTTTGGTGTAAGATTGCATTATATTTCATCAATTGATCACCAAGTCATATGATTATGATGCCTATTTTTACAATATTGAATATTGCATAACCATACATAATTGCTGAAAATATATTTTAAAAGAAACTATAAAATGCATTTAAAATATTTTATAAATATTTCTTAATGAATTTTATATCAGAAGATTTGTCTTTAAATGCAGATTTCAAAATTAATAAACTTAAATTGCATGTCAAAAATAACTTCAATATTTGATGAATTTAGTATTTTAATGTTTCTCTCCAGAAAAGTACATATTGTTAAATAGTTGGACTGCTCTAAGTGTTGAGTGTTAAAGCCAAATATTAACACCTTCTGTCCAACTCCTTTAAACAATCAGTGTCTGGTCTCAGTCAGCTTTTACTGTGATAATTAATCAGATGTTTAATCACCTTAATTCTGAGATCAAAGAGTTTGTTTGATTGAGCTGAACAGAAAGTGTTGTTATTTGGCTTATCAAAGCAGTAACTTCAAATTAATTTAACTTCAAAAGAATGTTTCACTTCTGGCAACAAGTTACAACAACTAGAAACTAGTTGTTTTATGATCATGGTCACAGGGCCATGAACTTTTCAAATGTCATGGCCACAGCTCAATCACCATGGCCCTAACTATTTTTAATGAAAAACACTGATATTATTTCAATATTTTATATTTTAGCTGAGCTACATGCTAAGCATTTCTAAGCATTATATTCTAAAACTTTGTTGTTGTTTTCTTTCTCCCAAAAGCATTTCTCTTCTTGCTCCTGGCTAGACTCATTTTAGAGTAATGTTACCTTAATATAAAAACATTTTGATGGTAACTTTCTGAAATTATATAATCATTTTTCAAAATGAATATAATTTTCTAAAACTTTATTTTCTTTTTTCCATAACCATTTAAATGTCCGTAAAAAACATAAACGGTGACGGGAATACCCCCGTTTAACTTGAACAAGTTTAAACTGGTATTAAAATGTTGTGCATGCGCGTCTTGATACCTTATAGAAAACAAAATAAAAAAACTTTTTCAGACAGAGTATTGTTCGTACATTATGTGATCATAATCGTCAATGCATTTGAATCAGTATAGGGTTAATAACCAATTAAAGTAGAACTGCGTGACTGGGGTTTCCCTGAATCAGACTACGTGATCTGGAGAAAACACTGAAATATCCAAAAAGTATTATTTTATTCTTGTATCATTTTTCAGTATGAAGGCTTAAGTATGGAGGAGAAGAAGGACCAGGTGGACGATGCTTTGAGAATAAACAAGAACAGGTAACTTAAAAGGGGTTGGTGTGTAGTTTTCAATGAGGATTTCATGCCATTGTCAACACATTATACATGTATATGTCATCTTGTTTTATTTTCTGAAGAGTAGAAGCATTGTTTTTCCTCAAGTACATGTAACTGCCAAACTTCTTCACAAATATTTCTGTCCAAAACATAAATCCTGCCATACTACAGTAGTGAGAGATCTTGAGACAGAACCTTAAACCACTTTATGACCTCTGGGAACCTCTTTTGATGTTGCATTGACTTGAGATAACATAGAAAAACTGATTGTTCTTCTGTGCTGTTTTAGCTTGATTGCGAAGAAACCTCATACATGTAGAGCTTGGCCAGATTAGCTCAGTCAGTAGTGCGTCTATCACTCCAGGGATCATGAGTTTGAATCCCCGCCTGGCAGTATATGTAGTCTCTGTGATGATTGATATATGACATTGTGTCTCATTTTCTTTGATCTCTCACTGCTGATTCAAGTGAAGAATTACCAGTTAATTGCGGAGATGGGGTGTGTTTGAGTACCGATTTCAGGATCCCAGGAAGGAGTGGTTAGGTTAACTGATTGTCTGTTAGCCCTAGATAGCATTAAAATGATGATAAATATTCAGTCAATCAATTCAATCATACATGTAGCTTAAATGTATATAAACCACTCTTGAGTTCGATAAGTAGAACCAGTAGTGAGTATGGTTTGTTGAGGGGCATTGGGTTGAACTGGGTATATAACCCGTAGCTTCTGGTGTGAGAGGTCTATAATCTGTCCACTACACCACCGCCCAGTACGGTTTGTTGAGAGGCATTGGGTTGAACTGGGTATCTAACCTGCAGCTTCTGGTGTGAGAGGTCTATAATCTATCCACTACACCACCACCCTGCTTGATCACTTGACTCTTTCTTGTATTGCATAATAAAACTTCTTTTTGTAAATTACGTTTTAGTCATTGTTTTAAAAAAAAAAGTAACCTATTTACATAACATTGACTGTCTTTTTGAAAGTTGAGTATGTCCAATGTATTACAAAGTGAAAGCGTAGACAATTATAAAACACCTTTATGTCTCACTTAGTTGTTAAAGGCACATTACACATGATACAACCAAAAATATAGATTTGGCTCATATGCATGTTTTACCTCAATATTGCTCAGATTTACAAATGGACAAGAAGTGAGGAAGAAATGTTCCCTCTGGGGTCTACGAGTGAGAGTTCCTCCACCACGAATCCATATCACGTTGCCCTTGAATGGCCAGGTCACTGATGAAGTCATGAAGAGGTTGAAGATAAAAGGTCGCAGGTCAAAGGTGTTTATTCCTGTAGAATGGTAAGCGAAAAATTATTTTCATTTTGTACAAAATAAATTTCCTCGTACATGTACAAGTCTGCAAGTGCTCTTTTTCAACTTTATTACCTGTCCCAGCAAAGGGCACCTCTCTGCCCATTTATTAGTCCCCTACCAGTTTCAACAGAGTAGGTTTAATTTTAAGACAGAATTATTGTTACTTTTATACTTGAACAATTTAGATAACATGTTTCAATATCAGTTATATATCAATAAGGGGTAAAAGTGGGATACTTAGAAATTTAATGTGTACTAGCCTTCATCGCAACATGAAAGCTGGGTATAGTTTTGGCCTTTCAGGACTTGAAATTTCTTATAAAAGCTACTCGTCCTCCATTCCCAATATTTTTTTATTGAATACCTACAATCAAAGAAATATTAAGGTCTTAAATATTACTTGTCCTGACCAAATGTCCGCTTGTCATGACAACCCGATGGGTGGAATTTTCCAGCCCTGCCTTTGTGTATCTGTTTGTCGCATTTCGTGTCTGCTCCATGGCTTCTAAGCGTCTACTCTGTAAAGTTTGTAGATGGATTTTAATTCATAGAATTTATAAACATTCACTGCATGAAGATGAAGTGCATGCTTAGGTGTTTGAGCTGTAACTTAAAGGTCAAGGCCATACAGAACTAACATACATGTATGTATAAAGAAGAATTTTAATGTCTCTTCTACAACTGCTCGGAAAGATTAATGTCAAATGGAATCAGCAATTGCTTCTTTAAGTTAATATTGAAGTATTAAGTGCATACAAAAAATTGAGTTTATTGTACCATTAATAATTGTGCGAGTAGATTGTAGGAACAGCCCTCGCTTTCCCCATTATTTACTGTTACATAACAGTGAAATTGGAGCTCTTCGATTGGTCAGTTGTTTCAGCGGAAATTCCTGCTTTTTCATTGAAGTATAAGAGGTCTGAACTGCGGGATATTGGATACTGGGATAGGCTTGCGCAGCGACAGATACTGCGGGAAATCGGATAATGGGATACACTTGCGCAGCGACAGATACTGCGGGATAATGATACTGGGATAGACTTGTGCAGGGACAGATACTGCGAGATATCGGATACTGGGATAGACTTGCGCAGGGACAGATACTGCTGGATATCGGATACTGTGATAGACTTGCGCAGCGTCAGATACTGCAGGATATCGGATACTGGGATAGACTTGCGCAGCGACAGACACTGTGGGATATCAGATACTGGGATAGACTTGCGCAGCGACAGATACTGTGGGATATCAGATACTGGGATAGACTTGTGCAGTGGCAGATACTGCGGGATATCAGATACTGGGATAGACTTGCGCAGCGACAGATACTGTGGGATATCGGATACTGGGATAGACTTGTGCAGTGGCAGATACTGCGGGATATCTGATACTGGGATAGACTTGCGCAGCGACAGATACTGCGGGATATCAGATACTGGGATAGACTTGTGCAGTGGCAGATACTGCGGGATATCAGATACTGGGATAGACTTGCGCAGCGACAGATACTGTGGGATATCGGATACTGGGATAGACTTGCGCAGCGACAGATACTGCGGGATATCGGATACTGGGATAGACTTGCGCAGCTGCAGATACTGCGGGATATCAGATACTGGGATAGACTTGCGCAGCGACAGATACTGTGGGATATCGGATACTGGGATAGACTTGCGCAGCGACAGATACTGCGGGATATCGGATACTGGGATAGACTTGCGCAGCTGCAGATACTGCGGGATATCGGATACTGGGATAGACTTGCGCAGCGACAGATACTGCGGGATATTGGATACTGGGATAGAATTCCGCAGCGACAGATACTGCGGGATATCGGATACTGGGATAGACTTGCGCAGTGACAGATACTGCGGGATATCGGATACTGGGATAGACTTGCGCAGTGACAGATACTGCGGGATATAGGATACTGGGATAGACTTGTGCATTGGCAGATACTGCGGGATATGGGATACTGGGATAGACTTGCGCAGCGGCAGATACTGGGGGATATCGGATACTGGGAAAGACTTGCACAGGGACAGATATTGCAGGATATTGGATACTGGGATAGACTTGTGCCGTGATAGCTTCTGCAGGATATTGGATACTGGGATAGACTTCTTTCTTGTACTAGAGTTTGGTTGACCAGAATTATATTGTAATGTGTAATATATTCTTTCAGTAAATCTCCCGTCCAACAAATAAAACACAGTCCATTCCATGGCGGTGCAGCCAGGAAGAGGCTAGATGAAGCCCTCACTAAAAAGGTATGTATCGTGCCTACCTATGATGCCATCCTTAAAAAAAAACAATATATATCATATGGGTAGGTAGGTATTTTTTTATTTTTTTTTATCCATTTTTAGCTCTACTGGCCAAAGGCCAGAAGTGCTTATGCGATGGCGCGTTGTCTGTCGTCTGACATCTGTCGTCTATTGTCTGTTAGCAGCACTTTCTCTGTAACCACTAGGCCAATTAAACTGAAACTTCACATGGGTGTTTCTATTGCATAGGAGACTATACAGAAGAATTTTTTTTTTCGATTTGAAATTCAAGATGGCCACTGTTACTAAAAATAGTCCAAAACTTAAAAAATCTTCTTCTCATGAACGGCCCAACAGATTTTCAAAATGTTTATGTAGTAATGATGACCAACTATAGTTTTGTTAGATTTGTTCAAATGGTGTCACTAGGGTTAAATATGACCCGGTCCCGAGGGTTCAATTAGGGGACACATGTCATTATAATATTTTTTTATTTATTTTTTTTAAAATGGAAATGATTTTGCCTATATCTTCACAGAAGCATTGTTTGGTGAAGGAGGTTCAGATTTGTAAAAATGACTGGGTTCCACTGTCTTTAGGGGTCAGGAGGGGCCTCAAAAAGGTAAAAATTGGGAATTACTAAATTTGTTTTCTTAAGAACTGGTATGTCAGATTTGTTCATATTTTGCATAAATTATCCCTATGTGTAGGGGTTTGATTGCAGATAAGAATTTAGGGGCTAAAATTCATAGGGGCCCTGTAAGGGGACTTAGAATTTTACATAGGGATACTATGGGAAAACAGAAAATTCTCTTTTTCTTTCATTTGTTTTGAAACCACTAGGCCAGTTAAACTGAAATTTCACACGGATGTTTCTATTGTGTAGGAGACTATACAGAAGATTTTTTTTTTTTCGTTCTGAAATTCAAGATGGCCGCCGTTAATAAAAATAGTCCAAAACTTAAAAAAATCTTCTTCTCATGAACGGCCCAACAGATTTTCAAAGTGTTTATGTAGTAATGATGACCAACTATAGTATTGTTAGATTTGTTCAAATGGTGTCCCTAGGGTTAAATATGACCCTGCCCCGAGGGTTCAATTAGGGGACACATGTCAATATAATATATATATATATATAATTTTTTTTTAAATGGAAATGATATTGCATATATCTTCACTAAAGCATTGTTAGGTGAAGTAGGTTCAGATTTGTAAAAATGACTGGGTTCCTATGTCTTAAGGGGTCAGGAGGGGCCCCAAAAGGGTACAAATTGGGAATTAGTAAAATCGTTTTCTTAAGAACCATTATGTCAGATTTGTACATATTTGATATAAATAGCCCTATGTGTAGGGGTTTGATTGCAGATAAGAATTTAGGGGCTAAAATATGTAGGGGACCTGTAAGGGGACTTAGAATTTTACATAGGGATACTGTGGGAAAACAGAAAATTCTCTTCTTTTTTTTCTTTATTCTGAAATCACTAGGCCAATTAAACTGAAACTTCACATGTATGTTTCTATTGCATAGGAGACCATACAAAAGATTTTTTTTTTATCTAAAATTCAAGATGACCACCATTACTAAAAATAGTCCAAAACTAAAAAAATCTTCTTCTCATGAACGGTCCAACAGATTTTCAAAATGTTTATGTGGTAATGATGACCAACTATAGTTTTGTTAGATTTGTTCAAATGGTGTCTCTAGAGTTAAAAATGACCCCGCCCCGATGTTTCTATTGCATAGTAGAATTTCAAAAAGTGCTATTGCCACTATGAGTCAGTAGAGCGTCCTCAGGCCCTCTTGGGCCTCTTGTTTATTTTCATTTGAACAAAAATTAATTAATTAGGAGGGTTGGGGTGGGATCAATGCTCTTTGAAAGTCAATAAAAATTTGGCGTAGCTGCAATTTGGGTGGGTAGGTGGGACCACAGCAAACACATTTTTTTAAGGACAGCCTGATTGACATTCCTGCCATATACAAATTATTGCCCTATAAATGTTTATCTTAAAACTGTAATAAAAATAAATTATAAAAAGAGCAAAGGAAGGAGAAGAATTTTATTGCTCTAAACCACAGTTTTTCTCAGTTTTTCCTAGCAAATTGAATGTGTCTGAGTATTTAGTTTAATTTTAAATTCATCGAGGTCTAACAGCTCCAAACAGTTAACCTAACTGCTCTTTCCTGGCATTCTGGAAGGTTAACCAGTACTCAGGCACACCCCTCTCCAAAAATTACCTTTTTTTTTTTTGATTGAAACAAGTAAGAAAAGAATGACAAGAGATGTAATTTTGGATATAATTATGGAGACTGTTGACAGGGCTGGGATTCAAACTTAATTGTGACTCGAGGATTGAGTCAGATGTGTTACTGATTGAGCTAACCATTAATTATCATACAAATGATGCTGATTCTAGCACATGCCCTTACAGGTGTTACTTATTTTACACTAATTTACTCCTTTAGCCATAAGGCTATAACAGATTAGTTCCTAGATTTTATCTCTGCACTCATTTTCTAAACCCTGCCCCCGATATATTTTATATCTAAAAGAAAATATAAAAAAAATTCTTATGACAAATAGTACTGTAATATGCCAAAATGGCGCCGTGTCAGGCCATTGCATTAATTTTTTATTTCACTTATCCAGACGGACAAGTATTTCTAAAATCTGCTCGACCTGACCAAAAACAACTTGTCCTAACTTAATTAAGTATTATGGTACTATAGTCCTACATGTATGTATATATAAATTTTATTTAAGTTAAAAAAAAAACAACAAGGGATGTGTATAAAAGAGATACCTAAATTGTCCAATCGAGCTAGCAGCTTTATATTTTACTTGTCCGTACCCATGATTCAGTTGTCACAGCCGGGTCCGATTAGCTCAGTTGGTTACGCGTCTGACTATCAAACCAGGGGTCGTGAGTTCGAATCCCCCGCCCGGCAACAGTCTCCGTGATGATTGATATACGACATTGTGTCTCATTATCATTGGTCTCTCACCACTGATTCAAGTGGGAAAGTTATCAGTTACTTGCGGAGATGGGGTGTGCTCGAGTACTGCTTAATCCAAGGAAACAGTGGTTAAGTTAACTGATCGTCTATTAGCCCTCGATGGCATAAAAATGATGCTAAATATTCAATCAATCAGTTGTCACAGACAGTTAGGCGAGCGTCAATGTAAAGCCCTGCATGTTTTAAACCTTTTGATCGTTAAATATTTTATTTTTATGTCTGATGGAACACTTCTGTTTTAATATCTGAAAAATAAAATTGCATCCACTGCCTCCATTTTGAAACAAATTCGGATAAAAATTTAGGAGTTAATTTATTACTGCCTTAATATACAACTACAGTAATATCAATAACATAATGTTGACATTTTCCAGGAGGATGGAACCTATAGTCCAATGCATAATCAGGGAACCCCACATGTCCGAAAATACAAACCAAAACTACCACTGCTGGAGAGGCTCATTCCAAGACAGAGCTCGTACGTGGGCTACCTTCATCCATTTGCCACTGAACTTGAGCAGTTGGAGGAAAAGACCACTGCGGACACTCGAGATAAAATCTGGAGCAGCTATTTGTCATCAATCACGATCGACAATGCAAGTGTGTTGAATGAAAATGAAGATGCAGCTTCTGATGGACCTCCGATTTTAGAAAAAGTTGAACCTGTTGTGCCAAATTGTAATGACACTCCACCCATGCCAGAAATTAAAGACAAAAAGCCCGAAATCAAGGCACAAAAAAGACCGGGTAGAAAATCTGTTTCTTTACTGCCTGATGACAATCCACCTAGCCGCCGTCTTAGTCGACGCAGCCAGGGGATCAAACTGCGGGGTTCAGAAAATGTGTCCGAGTTGCAAAATACCAAAGATGAATTCACTGTGAAAAAAGTGAAAACCAATGCAGGGCATTATTTGTATGCGTATGATAAAACTGGGTATGGGGTAACAGGGTTTCATGTGATGGGTAAGCGAGTGAATGAACGTTTGGAGAATGATTATCTCCTACACTGGGACAAATAGGTGCAATTGTATATTTGGTCAGAAATGTGACATTTTTTTTGGCATGAATGTTAATGTTACTCTAGAGTTACAGCAGAAGTGTAGAGAATTTGAAAGAAAATTTCGCCTAGTAAAAAATAAATTTTATATATAGATACATTTATAATTTATGGCCAGAAAAATAATAATGTGTTTAGGGTAACTTGACCGATTAAATAGGATAGGTAGGTAGTCAGTTTTTACTTTGCCTTTTTGTACCCTGCTTTGTGAAAAAGCGGAACACACAAATGTGGTTTCCATGAAATAACTTAAGAATGCCTGCATCGAATCTTCTTAAATTCTAATACAATATTTATAATGACAAAACACAGACTGGGTTCGTTTTTAGGGGTTGTGTCATTTGTCGTTCTACAGTTATGCCTATTTTAATTTGTGAACAATCATAGTTTTGGGGGTTTCCCAGAATTTGCTTGTATGTATTATTAGCAAATTCTATAAAAAAAAACACAACTTATTATGATAGTAAATCAACAAAGAGCAATACAAATATAATTTTCTAATTTTTATGTTAATAAGCCAATTCATTCTGACCGTATTTTTTTCATATTTTCTCCTTTGAAAAAAGGAGATACTAAAAAACCAAAAACGTTAGGGTTTAGGATCGGTCGAATAACCCTAAACAAAAGTTGCTTTTCTGGCCTAATAAAGATCTCATGCATTTTATAAGTCCAATTCCAAAAAGCATTCTGTATCTCCAGTAAAATTTTACTCACTGGGGACAGTATATGTATACCTGATCATTAGTTCTCTGATTGTATGAACTGGTATTTTTTTTCATCAGACCAAAATGAATGTGTAAACCCGACACCCTAATGTCTTTATAAAATTAATATCATGTTCATTAACTTGTATTTTGTCCATATGGTGTAAAATTCTTTGTTGACCAAATACTAAATTGTGGCCAGCGATAAAGTCACTCATTGGCCAGTATCGGGTTATGCTCGGACATTGACGTATTATGCCGACCTGTGTTTTAATGAATTTCTCATTAATAAGATGAACAACAAGAATGGAATCTTCGAATAGGACCTTCCTCTTGTGATTCAATAAACTTTCCATCATTTACTGAACAGAAAGTTATATGTGATGTATCACTAATTTTAACAATGGTTTGCTATTTACAAGTTCAACAGTGTTCTCATATATAAAGACTGGCTTCAACCTAATCTTTTTTTGCATTTTCACACAAAAGAAAAAGTGTTATTAAGACAGACATATTTTTAACTTCGTTCGATGACAAATTATTAGCATAACATGATGAGGTGTAGTGCATAACATCCAGACTCCCACTTCAAAGGTCAAGGTCACACTTTGACAACACTTTCAATCTGTTTGAGATTTTGTGTCTGGTCTGTAACTTCTTCGCCTATTGATAAAATTTGGCATGATGACATGTTGCGCGTAATACCCACACCCATACCTCAAAGGTCAGTCACACTTTGAGTTTGTTTGACAACACTTTGAGACTGTGTGTGATTTCGTGCCTAATGGTCCTTAACTTTGTCAAACATGGATGCTGCATGCCATTAAAATGGCAAGCACTCATAAGTGGCCTGCAAGCATCCTGATTTTGCCTTTAGCAGATGGACATTTTCCCCAACACTTAACTCAGTTGATCAACATAACATAATGAGGTGTAAGACTCGGAACTTTTCCTCAAAGGTCAAGGTCACACTTTCAGTTTGTTAGATATTTCATCATGTCTGATCTGTAACTTTGTCTCGCATGGATTTTAAAATAGCTAGACACAAGTGATCAAAATGTCATGATGTCTCGCCTGCATTTACCTGTAGAAATACCAAGATCTTTATATCAGAGGTCAAGTCACACTTTGATATAAAAAAATCAAAAAATTTTGTATCTAGTCTGAAATGTGGTGTCCATTACTCTTGATATTTATGGATACATTTAAGTAGCTACCTATTATAAAATATATCGTTATTTGGGGGGCATGTGACACTTACCAGTGACATTACTTGTTTTTAGTTGGGAAAGAGTTGCACATTAATATAATATATATATATATATATATATATATATATATATATATATATATATATATATATATTATATAGTGTAGGTAAATGCTTGTCTCACCTACAAGGTGTCCTTCATGGTATCGGCTGCTGTCTCGAGATCACTTTCCATGACTGAGGATGTGAGTTAAGGCCTAGCCTAAAAACTTCCCTGTGAAAGTTACTTGCAGAAGGACGATGATTCTATTCAGACCCATATATGTTCTTTCCCACACAAATAAAACTAGTGATGTATTGAAAATTGTTTATGTGTCTCGCATCTTTGTGTAGTGGAGAGGTTTTAAAAATGATCTATCTCTCGCTGCTTAGGTTGTAAACTTTAGTTTATCACACAATATTTAAAAGTGAGTAAGGTTTATTTAACAGGTTTATTTAACAGTTTTTTTAATGAATGAAAGTTTTTCTACTTGGGTAAATGGTTCATACACATATCTGACTTTTCTGACATCATTGGAACTGGATTCATTGTATAACCTTTGATATGTGACAACAGTGTTTAACCAAATTCAAATGAAACCATTTGACGATGCACGTAATTGTGATACTGGTTTCTCTGTGGTGTAAGGCGCTGTCCTCTAATAACCTCTTATCACTGAGGTCATGGGGCCGAGCCCAACTTGGTCCAAGAACTTTAAGGAGACAGTTACCAGCTGAGGACGGGTTCTCAGATTTATTCCTATCTTCAAGCATTCAGACTGGATATGCCATATATACCCTAGGGCTTTTAAACAGAGGATGAAAGTCTGCTACTTCCCAATTAAAATAAATAATGTTTTTTCCCAATCGAGGTCAAAATTTTTTCTTTTTTTTTTCAAAACTTGTTTAATAAAAATTTAATAAAAAAAAGTTTTTGGGTATTAATATTTTATGATAAAAATATATCGATATGGCTGTGTTAGAGCAATAATAAGCCAACTGTTTATGAAAAAGAAGACACTTGATCGCTTTAAGCACTAATGGGTCAATATAGTTGTAAACAAATGGGTACAAATATTAATTTGATGCTGAAAAGGAGTAAAAATTAATGTCAACATTGCTGAGTGTCCTGGAGACTGTCTTGGAAACCATGTTTTTGCTAATGCAATGAATTGCATAAATTCTTTGGTATAGCCTGTTAATTTCTCATATCATTGTTTCATATGAAAATTTGTATAACTCATTGGTATATGATTTCATAATGCATGCATATAAGGTGTATGATCAATAAGTAATACATTTCAACCTCTGAAATTTTCTTTACATGACCAGTGTCACTTTTAAGCTTGCCGGGACGAAGTTTAAGTTTAAGATATCTATGCAACCACTCTTTGGATGTGAATGAAAATTTGCATGTGTGTTCACCATCATCAGTGGAACACACACAGACAAGAACCATAACTGTGGATTGCATTTTGGCACAGTTATGGCCCTTTTTGGACTTAAACACCCAGAGGCAAGCTTTGTTGGTTTTCTGACAACTATTGTTATTAATTTATTCTAACCTGATTGCAAAATAAGTTCAGTGCCTATATCAAACGACCTTGAGTTGCTTCGTGTGTAGAACAAGTACTGAGTTGTGTTTGAGAGGACAACAGATCAAACCCTCAAGTTCTAGCTTGAGCGACCAACACTATTTACTGCACTACCACATTGATTTACAGTTTAACTGTTGTTAGAGGTGATGCAGAGCAATTCCTTAGAATGAAGCTTGAACTGTTGCTAACAAAGGATATAACATTGGTAATGATTGCAAAAAAAAATAAAGCAATATTATAGCGTCCCCATTTTTCAAAATCAATTTGGATGAAATTCAAAGAATAATTATGTATTAATAAGAACTGATAAGTACCCAAGTATGGACTTGAATATAGCAGTTCTAGTTATATTGAGCTACTTAAGTAAGTCAACTCGAATGACTTGGCAAGACAAATTGTGTGATTCGAGTTTCTGTTTTACTTGTAAATTTTATTCGCATAGTGCTTAGAGTTGGCACTCAAAATGTACATACCATAACAGACACTATTAATATTGGAAACTGTATCATTTATTATTTTTTTCTTGTAAAGTAAACAAATCTTATTTTTTAAATTGTTAAATATGTTTTTATGTCTGTTCATCTTTATTAATGTATTATGCTTCATAAAAACTTTACCAAAGATGCTTTGTGTTTAATTTTGGTAAAGTGAAAATATGATATTCATTTTGTGCCTGGCTTGACAGTATGTACATGTATTATTTATGCCAATCTCTCCCTAGGATTCTGTGGGCTACCCTCCATTAACTGTGGTCAACTTCACAGTATTTGTTAAATTCTTGCAATAATATCAAATCTGCTGTCATACATTTGCAAAATCAAGACATGGCAATTTTAAATTCTTAAAAACCATTGGCTGGAATTCAGTGAACCTTCACAAGGGTGACTAGTACCAAGCCTAGTTGTGCATATTGTTTGCATGTTGGCCTGAATAATTATTCAATGGGTTGTGGCCCTTTGAATTTTAATACATATTTTATGTGGTCCCTACTTCTCAGCAACCATTTGCTGGAATTCAATGAAACTTTACACGAGTAATTGGTACTTAGCCTTGTTGTGTATGTTGTCAGCATGTTGAACAAGAATAATTTTTCAATGAGTTATGGCCCTTTGAATTTTTCATCTTTCAGTTGAAGGTTTTTTTTGTTTAATAAATACAATTTCTGATGCATATTTTCTTAATTAGATATTAGAAGATGAATCTCATTTAGTGGTAAAAAATCTGATTGTAAACAGGAAAAATCAATGCAACTTTAGTACTGTGAAAACTGAACATATTTTGCAATAATTTCTAATAGATGTAAAATGTTGAGGCATTTGACACAAAGTTCACGTTTTGACATGTTTCTTCAAAAAAAATTATCGATCAAAAAATTACATTGAAATCTGCCCACCTGGTATCTTTCGGTAATATTTCAAAAAGTATTCAACTGAATTTGAAAAAAGGATATTTTATTTACCACTTAAATGAACCTCAATTGATTCATAATTAATGTTTTTACTCCCAAGTTTTACTCCAAAAATTGTGTTTTCAAATTCAAAAAGTCTTTGCCTGAAATAAGTGCATCAAACAATTGGTCCTGAATTTTGGGATAATGTGTACAAAGTTCCCCTACCTAAATTACTGACAGTGCTGTTTAAAATGTCGTCTGTTAGCCATTGATGGCATAAAAATGACGCTAAAAATTCAATCAATCAATCTGTTTAAAATGTGCTCATATTTTCTGACAGTGAAGTGTAAAATGCATGGTGCTCAATACAGCTCATCTAGTTGCATCTTCATTTCTGATAGCACAATGTAAAATGTGTAGTGTTCATCTACATTTCCGATAGCACAATGTAAAATGTGTAGTGTTCATCTACATTTCCGATAGCACAATGTAAAATGTGTTCATCTACATGACTTTCAAGATCAGAGAAATGTGTAAAAGGTTATTTTGTTTTATTTCATCTTTTATAAACGAATCCTACAAGTTTTTCAGGGGAAAAATTTTGCTCAGATATTAACCCTTTACTCCATAGATATGCGTTTTCCCGCACCAATCACAGAAGGCCTTTGAAAACAGTGCAGGAAGTGTTCAGATTGCTCGTAACACTTCCTGCACTGTTTTCCACTCTGTCAGTTAATATAAACATAATTCACCCAATAATTCAAAAGCCTTCTATATTAGGTTTCCAAAGGCGTCTATATTAGAGATGTCTAAAGGAGTCTATATGAGGTAAAGGGTTAAAACATTTAAATTAGATTTACTATTACATTTATTCATTGTTAAAACAGTCTGATAAATATATATATGTATTAAAAAGTTATAAGTGACAAATAACGGTTAGCTGTTGTTTTTTCTTGTGAACATGTTTTATGTGCAAATATTAACTGTGTTAAATGCTTTAATGCTTTACTTATATTTGGAATGTATCCAACCAAAATTTGTAGTTTGATTTTGGACTCCATTGAACTCTTAATCAAAATTCTTTGTGAATGGCAAGTTCAGGTCTTTGTACTTTATTTATTGTCCATGTTTTAAAGACAGTATGTCAGGAAACATTGGCATGTGCTACCTTCAAGTTGGAGGGGGGGGGGGGGGGATGACATATGAAATTTAGCTACATTTACAAGTTAGGAGGTGGGGGTGGGGTTTGTATGACATATAAAATTTAGCTACATTTACAAGTAAGAAGGTGGGGGGTATGACATATAAACATTATCTACATTTACTGATGTTATAAATTAAACAAGCGTGATACAAGAACGAATATAATCACAGTGCAAGCACACTGATAGCAGTGTTAAGACAAATTATATACATACAAACAAATGTGAGTTTTAAAGGGAGTATATCAAGAAAAAATGCTATAAATGTCTTGAAAAATAAAAATGTTTTTAAAATGTTAATCTACCAAAATTTAACAAAACCTCTATTTAAAACGGAGTTGTAATCTTTGAACAAAATCTCCATTCTAAAAATAGATCCCTTTCTAAGAGGAAACAATTTTTACTATGTGTAAACTTGTATAACGTATCATAAAATCAAAATGAAAACGTGACAAAATATGTTGCAATTTTAACAGGAAATCTATTTTTGTCTAAGATAGGTGCATAACCCAAGTTAGGAAATCTCTTTTTAAGATACTATTTTTAAACAGATATCCTTTTGGCAATACACGGTCAGCGAATACAGGCATGATATATTAGGAGAAAATATTTTTTAGCCAATTTTGAAAAATGTTGATAGATTCTCTTTAAAGAACATGTGCATATTTCATCTCCATATTTAGAAATTTCAAGGTAAGGTTAATAGGCGTAGTCCAATTGTCACCAAAATTTGTCAAGGAAAATTAAGCAATTGTCATGAGTGTCTTGTTTTAATTTCTTTCCGGGATATAATTTATTATGTATATACAAGTACATATACCCATACTTCTCCATGTTTTATTGGTGTAGATATAGAAACTAGGACAATTCCTTTATCTGATGCAACAAGCGTTATTAATCTCTAAACTACTCATGGTCCCTCCACGGCTGATTCTAAGGCGCTGTCTTTTAATGACTACTAAACTCTTGCTACCGAGGTTGTGGTTTCTAGCCCAGCCCATTAAAAAAAAACTTACTGTGATAAAGTCTGCTTGTTATTGGGTCTAAGGTCTTCCTCCACCAGTTAAAAAAATAACATCTTTAACAAGTTCCTGTGTGCACTTTCTTTCAGGTTAAATATACCAAGGAGTTTTATATATATATATATATATATTATAAGGAAAGGCATCTGATTGATATTTTGTGAATACTCACATTTTCACAAAATCTCGTAATATATCGCTTTCAATTATCCTAACTTCCTTTCATCTCAGGAACATAAATCAAAGTTCTTACATTGTAGAACGAAATTCTCATCACAGCAATACCATTCCCAGTTATTTGTGTTTAAAATTGTTGATATACTTCTGATTTTGAAATGTGTATACTGCAGCTAAAATAACAAATTATGAGAAATTTTACTTCAAACCTCAATATCTTTAATTCAAGATCATTTTTCAAAATCAGAACATTTTAAATCATCTAAGATTACATACAACTTACATTTTGTGTACAAGAAATCAGTTGCCTGTAAACTATGAATGATTATTTACAAAATAATTAATCCTTTGTGTGCTATTTTATCAACATTTAGTCAGGAGATGCAAGTTTCATGAAAACACATATGCACAGTCCACTGCACGGACTACGGAATAAATGTTGTTTTTTTTTTACATATTAAGTTACCGTGGTTACAGTATTGTAAAATCAAGTAGAGAGGAAAGAGTTTTGGGCTAACATTAAATTTATTTTTGTTTGCTCTGTCTAGATTCTAGTGTTTTTCAAATTGGGTTGGTCACCCTTTTTTCATCCAAACAATACATGTACATTTGTACAACAAAACGCATCTGACTCAATCCAAGGATTGTAGGTTCGAATACCCTACCGAGCGATGATTGATATACAACATTGTATCTCATTATCGTCCATCTCTCACCACTGATTCAAGTGATAAAGTTACCAGTTACTTGCTGCGACAGGTGTGCACTAGTACTGATCAACTTTCCAATATCCCAGGAAAAAGTGATAAGGTTAACTGATCATCTGTTAGCCCACGATGGCATAGAAATGATACTAAAACATTCAACCCCTGAATAGAAGTATTATTTTATTTCACGATTTTTCCCTATGTACATTAGAATCTCGTTACTGGTATGCCGAAATCGACTGAGCCAAATGTTTGGTTGTGTCAAAAGTTTTCCTGAGGTCTCTATTTACCCCCATTCTTCATATATAATTTTTGTCCATTCAACTTGTGTTTTTATGTGTCGATTTCTTGTTGATGCGTAACTGGGGTTCCAAACCAGACTGTTTTATCTCGATCTAATTTATCTATTTTGTTTTATCAGTATTTATTCTGTAAACTAATCACCGTCCTGTTGAAAACGTTAACATCACTGATCTTGACCTTCTTAATGGACTTAGTGATACCCACGTGTAATCCATTCAGATACTCTCCATTTATGGGAATTATGATGGAGGGAGAGAATCGGAATTGACACCCGTGGGTATCCAATAACGAGTTAATACCTACACAGAACAAATATGCACCTTGAATTGAACTAAAAAGTTGCTAACTTAAAAAAAAGACATGAAAATAGATCCAATGAATAAACAGTAATCCAAAGCTTTTAACGTTAATAAATATTCGGGGAAATGTCTGACAAGCGTATTTGATTCTGGAACGTTGTAAGAATGGTTGATTTGCGTTGTATATTATAGCATTGAAAACAGATGTTTTATGTTTTATTTTCTTGATTAAGTGTTGAAATATAGACTGTATCTTTAATGAAAAACAATTAAGAAAATATTTGCAAAGAAATAAATATATATACAATTTTAAATTGGGGTTATTTCATTTTTCTTGATTCCATCTACACGCCTACCTATCGCACAGTCCGCGTTGTAATTACATCGACGTTTTAACCCTTTACTCCATAGATATGCGTTTTCCCACACCAATCGCAGAAGGCCTTTGAATACACGAACACTGAAAAAAAAAAAGAAACTTCCGATTTCTATACATATATTTTTACTGTTATAAAAAGAAATCAAACATGTCAAATGGCCTACATATGTTCGGGTGAACGATTATGTGTAAAATAAAACCAATTGTAACTGGATTGTACGCATTACACAAAAAAAACGTTTACGTCGATTTCCTCGTGCATGCACGGACCAGCACGGTCTGTGTTTATGAAATCAAACCTTTCAGTCTGATTTTATAGACTTTGTTGTCAATAAGAAAGTGGTGGCAGGGTTTGAGCATACCGTAGAAGAAATGAACATTATGCCGACTGCTGTGTACTTGAACGAGATTGTTTTGGGGGTGAAGTTTCCGTCATGTTCTGGACAGACATTGCGCATGGTTATCGCACACCTCGTTGTGATCGATGGGAATTTGAATGCCCAACGCTGTCGATATGAGATTCTTGCGAGGCATGTCATCCCACTGTTTCAAAATAATGCCAATATCACTCCGTTTCAACAGGATAATGCTAATAGCCATACAGCTAGAGATACTGAGGATTTCCTCAGGACGAATAACATTGCATTTATTGATGACTGGCCCGCCAAAACCCCAGATCTGAATCCCATCGAACACGTGGGATAATTTGGACAAGCGTGTTAGACGTTGCCCTATTCCACCGTCGAACGTCAGTGAACTAGCACAAGCCTTAATTCAGGAGTGGAACAACATTCCACAAGCCGAAATCAACACAATTGTCGGTTCTATGCGCCACCGATGCCAGGCAGTCCTCGATGCCCAGGTGGCCACATTTAATCAACCATTTCATCAATTTTCCGTAAACGTAGAGCGATAAAAATTTCCACACAAATTCACATTGAAATACTCTTGCAATACATATAAAAATAATTTAACCCTTGTTTTCATATTTACATATATCTGCACTTAAACACAGCGGAAGTTACTTATTTTGTTCAGTATATATACATTTGTTTAAAGAATTATATATTGTAACCACTTCAAAAGTGCTCACACATTCATTAAATGACTAATTTAGCTTAACTTCCGTTTGTTTAACGGATCATCCGATGACATTCTGCGATTTTCGAAAATCTGTTTTAGTAAAATGCATTTCATGAAAATATTGAACGCTTGTCGTAAAATTCCCCAAATCGGCTCCCTCGCCTGAGGAACCAGAAATCTCCCGCCTTAAAACGTCGATGTATTACAACGCGGGCTGTGCTATTGGTAGGCGTGTTCTACACTAGATAGAATACACTCTTCCGTGATTATTCAATCTTGTAGTGTGTATTCCAGGCATAACACATCTATTAGAAACAGGAAATGCGGTGATAATAATCTTTCTTTTTTATAAGCCCGTGTGGTTCCGGCTAAGAATAGAATCACTGTCGATCTCTGCTGAGGGGTAGGAATCCTCCGAATGGGTGTAATGTTCATTTTATCATTTTTTGTCATGTTCACTATTGTGGTTAAATTATCAACCCCTGTGTGGTTCCAGGGAGCCATGAGTGATGGCAAGAATAGGACCACTGTGGCTTATGTATGTCGTAAGAAGCGACAAATTGAGTAATACGATAGAATTTGCTGAAACTCTGCAGTTCTGCAGGTATCAAGGTTCTAGGTTCATTCTGCATATTCATTTGTTGATGTATTTTTTTTAATATGTATGTTAATTTGTTGTTTTTGTACATGTAGAGTGAACCTGGAATCTTCCTTCCTGTTGGCGTCGAATAACCTATAATGTGTTGGTACGCCGTAAAACCCTATTCATTCATTCATTATAATGTAAAAATGTAGTTTCCTATTTTAAAGGTCATTTTGTGACCTGAATGGCAGTATTGATGTATTTGAAACATTTTTGAAATATTATGCTTGGAATTTGCCGGTGTATGAATACACCCGAATTTTTCACTGTTTCTCCACCAAGTTGTAATACAAGAAAATAGCCTTTCTTACTGGTCAGCTACCACCATTGAGACGGGGTTAATGATTGGCTGAAAAGCATACGGATGTTGCGGCTATATATTATGTTTGTAAGATTGTTTCTAATTAGATACAAATGTCACAATTAATATGTTTCTTCTTGTTTATTAGAATATGATGTTTTCATTTCGAAAAAAAACAACGAAAAAATACATTTGCTCATTTTGACTATTTAATGGAGCAAATTGCACTAGCGGTAAATCTATGGACATGCAAATGAAATCAGACTTGGGGGTCATGAATTTCAGAGAACCGAAAGTAGCTCAAAGTGATACTTTGACCTGTTTTTTGTTTGTTTATTATGTATATAGGTTGATACTTGAATGCATGAACGAACGTTTTAAACAGAGGCGCTTTGGGAAATGTAATGGTAGTAGCTGACCTAAATAGTCCATCATCTATTACAGGTAGCACCCTCCCATCGGTTATACAGATCTTACTTTTCACAGGAATCACTTTGTAAAAATGTATTTTATGCAACTACAACATATAGGGTCTATATATGTTACTATGTTCTAATATGTTTGATAAAAGCATGACCCTTTGGTTATATTTGAAACTGCCCCGGGAGTTTTATACATACTAATATAAAGAAACAATAAACAAAGTCTTCCCCGCAGAAAACTACAAATACCAGGTAGACTGTATAGATCAGGCACGACCACCGCTCCGCCAAATAAAAAATACTTATTAGTATTTCAGATGAGATTTAACAAAAATTGAGGTCCCATGTATCGATGCTTTTCACCGAGCATGTTAAAGAAGCAGGGACGATACAAAAGGGTCTTCTGTACCTCTGCACTATCGTCCAAAAATCTGAAGTAATTAATACACTTCTTCTGGAGGCGTCACCACTTTGGGAAACCGGTGGCGACGATAAATAAATTTATCACCATACAACACCTGTTATTTCATTAATCGGGAGAGCTGGATCCGTTCTACAGGCTTAATACCAGGGAAAGCTGGTCCGTTCTACAGGCTTAATACCAGGGAAAGCTGGTCCGTTCTACAGGCTTAATACCAGGTAGAGCTGGATCCGTTCTACAGGCTTAATACCAGGGAAAGCTGGTCCGTTCTACAGGCTTAATACCAGGTAGAGCTGGATCCGTTCTACAGGCTTAATACCAGGGAAAGCTGGATCCGTTTTACAGGCTTAATACCAGGGAAAGCTTGTCCGTTCTACAGGCTTAATACCAGGGAAAGCTGGTCCGTTCTACAGGCTAAATACCAGGGAGATATGTGTCCGTTCTATAGGCTAAATACCAGGGAAAGTTGGATCGGTTCTGCAGGCTAAATACCAGGGATAACTGGGTCCGTTCTACAGGCTAAATATTAGGGAGAGCTGGGGCCGTACAACAGGCTGAATACCAGGGAGAGCTGGGTCCGTCCTACAGGCTAAATTCCAGGTAGAGCTGGATCCATTCTACAGGCTCAATACCAGGGAGAGCTGGATCCGTTCTAAAAGTTAAATACCAGGGAGAGCTGTGTCAGTTCTACAGACTAAATACCAGGGAAAGCTGGATCCGTTCTACAGGCTAAATACCAGGGAGAGCTGTTTCTGTTCTACAGGCTCGGTACCAGGGAGACCTTGGTCCGTTCTACAGGCTAAATACCCGGGAGAGCTGGATCCGTTCGACAGGCTAAATACAAGGGAGAGCTGTGTCAGTTCTACAGGCTTAATACCAGGTAGAGCTGGATCCGTTCTACAGGCTAAATGGCAGGGAGAGCTTTGTCTGTTCTACAGGCTAGGTACCAGAACGCTGGATCCGTTCTACACGCTAAATACCAGGGAGAGCTGGATTCGTTCTACAGGCTAAATACCAGGGAGAGCTATGTCCGTTCTACAGGTTTAATACTAGGGAGAGATGTGTCCGTTTTACAGGCTAAATACCAGGGAGTGCTGGATGCGTTCTACAGGCTTCATTCCTGTGAGTGCTGTATCCGTTCTACAGGCTTAATACCAGGGAGAGCTGAATTCGTTCTACAAACTAAATACAAGTGCTGCATCCGTTTTACAGGCTAAATACCAGGAGTGCTGGATACGTTCTATAGGTTTAATGCTAGGAACAGCTGTGTCCGTTCTACAGGCTAAATACCAGGAAGTGCTGGATCCGTTCTACAGGCTCAATACCAGGAGTGCTGGATCCGTTCTACAGGTTAAATGCCAAGAATAGCTGTGTCCGTTCTACAGGCTTAATACCAGGAAGTGCCGGATCCGTTCTATAGGCTATATATCAGGGAGTGCTGGAACCGTTCTACAGACTGAATATCAGGGAGTGCTGTGTCCGTTCATCATACTAAATACCATGAAGTGCTGGATCTGTTCTACATCCTTAATTACAGGGAGAGCTGGATCCGTTCTAGAGACTAAATATCAGGGAGTACTGGATCCGTTTTACAGGCTAAATACCAGACAGTGCTGTATCCTTCTAGAGATTAAATGCCAGGGACAGCTGTGTCCGTTCTACAGGCTAAATATCAGGGAGCGCTGTGTCCGTTCTACAAGCTAAATACCAGTGAGAGCTGGATCCGTTGTACAGGTTTAATACCAGGGAGAGCTGGATCCGTTCTACAGGCTTAATACCAGGGAGAGCTGGATCCGTTCAACAGGCTAAATACCAGAGCGTGCTGTTTTCGTTCTACATACTTAATACCAGGGAGTGCTGGATCCGTTCTACATGCTGAATACCAGTGAGAGCTGTGTCCGTTTTACAGGCTTAATTGCAGGGAGAGCTGGATCCGTTCTATAGACTAAATACCAGGAAGTGCTGGATCCGTTTTACAGGTTAAATACCAGGGAGTGCTGGACCCGTTCTACAGGTTAAATGCCATGTACAGCTATGTCCGTTCTACAGGCTAAATACCAGGAAGTGCTGGATCCGTTCTACAGGCTCAATACCAGGGAGTGCTGGATCCGTTCTACAGACTTAATACCAGGGAAAGATGTGTCAGTTCTACAAGCTAAATACCAAGGAGTGCTGGATCCGTTCTACAGGCTTAATACCAGGTAGTGCTGTATCTGTTCTACATAAAAAATACCAGGGAGATCTGGATCCGTTCTACATGCTAAATACCAGGGAGATCTGTGTCCGTACTACAGGATTAATTACAGTGAGAGCTGGATCTGTTCTACAGACTAAATACCTGGGAGTGCCTGATCCGTTTTACAGGCTAAATACCAGGAGTGCTGGATCCGTTCTACAGGTTAAATACAAGGGAGTGCTGAATCTGTTCTACAGGCTAAATACCAGGGAGAGCTGTGTCTATTCTTCAGGCTAAATACCAGGGACAGCTGCGTTAGTTTTACTGGCTTTATAACAGGGAGAGCTGGATCCGTTCTACAGGCTAAATACCAGGGAGAGCTGTGTGCATTCTACAGGCTAAATACCAGGGAGAGCTGGATCCGTTCAATATGCTAAATACTAGGGAGAACTGTGTGCATTCTACAGGCTAAATACCAGGGATAGCCCTATCCGTTCTATATGCTAAATACTAGGGAGAACTGTGTGCATTCTACAGGCTAAATACCAGGGATAGCTGGATCCGTTCTATATGCTAAATACCAGGAAGAGTTGTGTCCTTTCTACAGGCTAAATACCAGGGAGAGATGGATACGTTCTACAGGCTAAATACCTGGGAGAACTTGATCCGTTTAACATATTAATACCAGGGAGAGCTGTGTCCGTTCTACGGACTAAATAACAGGGAGAGCTGTGTCCGTTCTACAGGCTCAATACCAGGGAGAGCAGGGTCCGTTCTACAGGCCAAATACCCGGGAGAGCTGGGACCGTTCTACAGGCTAAATACCAGGAAGAGCTAGATTTGTTCTACAGGCTAAATACCATAGAGAGCTGGGTCCGTCCTACATGCTTAACACCAGGGAGAGCTGTGTCCGTTCTACAGGCTAAATATAAGGGAGATCTATGTCCGTTCTACATGCCTAATACCAGGGAGAGCTGGGTCCGTTCCGCAGGCTTAATACAAGGAAGAGCCGGGTCCGTTCTACAGGCTAAATACCAGGGAGAGCTGGGTCCGTTCTACAGGCTAAATACCAGGGAAAGCTGTGTCCGTTCTACAAGCTAAATACCAGGGAGAGCTGGGTCTGTTCTGCAGGTTAAATACCTGAGAGATATGTGTCCGTTATACAGACTAAATATCAGGGAGTGCTGTGTTTGTTCTACATACTTAAATACCAGGGAGAGATTTGTCCGTTCTACAGACTAAATACCATGGAGTGCTGGTTCCGTTCTACAGGCTAAATACCAGTGAAAGCTTAGTCCGTTCTACAGGCAAAATACTAGGGAAAGCTGTATCTTTTCTACGGACTTATACCAGAGAGTGCTGTGTCCGTTCTACAGACTAAATACAAGGTAGAACTCGATCCGTTTCACAGGCTAAAAACCAGGGAGTGCTGGATCCGTTGTACAGATTAAATAACAGGGAAAGCTGGATCCGTTCTACAGGCTAAATACCAGAGAGAGCTGGATCCGTTCTACAGTCTAAATACAAGAGAGAGTGCTGGATCCGTTCTACGCACTGTATCCCAGGGAGTGCTGTGTCCGTTCTACATACTAAAAACCAGGAGATGCTGGATCCGTTCTACATGCTTAATTACAGGGAGAGCTGGATCCGTTCTACAGACTTAATATCAGGGAGTACTGGATCCGTTTTACAGGCTAAATACCAGGCAGTACTGCATCTTTCTACAGGCTAAATACCAGGAAGTGCTTGATCTGTTCTACAGGCTAAATACCAGGGAGAGCTGTGTCCGTTCTACAGGCAAAATACCAGGGAGAGCTGGGTCCGTTCTACAAGCTAAATACCAGGTAGAGCTGGTCCGTTCAACAAGCTAAATAGCAGAAAGTGCTGTGTTCGTTCTACATACTAAATACCAGGGAGTGCTGGATCCGTTCTACAGGCTAAATATTAGGGAGAGCTGGGGCCGTACAACAGGCTAAATACAAGGGAGAGCTGGGTCCGTTTTACAGGCTAAATACCAGGGAGAGCTTGGTCCGTTCTACAGGCTAAATACCAGGAAGTGCTAGATCCTTTCTACAGGCTAAATACCAGGGAGAGCTATGTCCGTTCTACAGGTTAAATACCAGGGAGAGATGTGTCCGTTCTACAGGCTAAATACCAGGGAGTGCAGGATCCGTTCTACATGCTAAATACCAGGAAGAGCTGTGTCCGTACTACAGGCTTAATTACAGGGAGAGCTGGATCCGTTCTACAAACTAAATAACAGTGTTGCATCCGTTTTACAGGCTAAATACCAGGAGTGCTGGATCCGTTCTACAGGTTAAATGCTAGGAACAGCTGTGTCCGTTCTACAGGCTAAATACCAGGAAATGCTAGATCCGTTCTATAGGCTAAATACCAGGAGTACTGGATCCGTTCTACAGGTTAAATGCCAGGAACAACTGTGTCCTTTCTACAGGCTAAATACCAGGAAGTGCTGGATCCGTTCTACATGCTATATATCAAGGAGTGCTGGAACCGTTCTACAGACTGAATACCAGGGAGTGCTGGATCCGTTCTACATGCTATATATCAGGGAGTGCTGGAACCGTTCTACAGGCTAAATACCAGGAAGTGCTGGATCCGTTCTACAGGCTATATATCAGGGAGTGCTGGAACCGTTCTACAGACTGAATACAAGGGAGTGCTGTGTCTGTTCTACATAGTAAATACCAGGAAGTGCTGGATCCGTTCTACATGCTTAATTATAGGGAGAGCTGGATCCGTTCTACAGACTAAATATCAGGGAGTGCTGGATCCGTTTTACAGGCTAAATACCAGACAGTGCTGCATCCTTCTACAGATTAAATGGCAGGAACAGCTGTGTCCGTTCTACAGGCTAAATACCAGGAAGTGCTAGATCCGTTTTACAGGGTAAATACCAAGGAGCGTTGTGTCCGTTCTACAGGCTAAATACCAGGGAGATCTGGATCCGTTCTACAGGCTAAATACCAGAGAGTGCTGTGTTCGTTCTACATACTAAATACCAGGGAGTGCTGGTTCCGTTCTACATGCTGAATACCAGTGAAAGCTGTGTCCGTTCTACATGCTAAATACCATGGAGTGCTGTATCTGTTCTACTAGCTTAATACCAGGGAGAGCTGGATCTGTTCTACAGAATAAATACCTGGGAGTGCTAGATCCGTTTTACAGGCTAAATACCAGGGAGAACTGGATCCGTTCTACAGCCTTAATACCAGGGAGAGCTGGGTCCGTTTAACAGGCTAAATACCAGGAGTGTTGGATCCGTTCTACAGGTTAAATGCCAGGAACAGCTGTGTCCGTTCTACAGGCTAAATACCAGGGAGAATTGGATCCGTTCTACAGCCTTAATACCAGGGAGAGCTGGGTCCGTTTAACAGGCTAAATACCAGGAGTGTTGGATCCGTTCTACAGGTTAAATGCCAGGAACAGCTGGGTCTGTTCTACAGGATAAATACCAGGGAGAATTGGATCCGTACTACAGCCTTAATACCAGGGAGAGCTGGGTCCGTTTAACAGGCTAAATACCAGAGAGTGCTGGATCCGTTTTACATGCTAAATACCATGGAGTGCTGTATCCGTTCTACAGGCAAAATACTATGGAGAGCTGTGTCCGTTCTACATACAAAATACCAGGGAGAGCTGGGTCCGTTATACAGTCTCAATACCAGGAAGAGCTGGGTCTGTCCTACAGGCTAAATACCAGGGAGGGCTGAGTCCGTTCTAAAAGCTAAATACCAGGGAGAGCTGGGTCCGTCCTACAGGCTAAATACCAGGGAGAGATTAGTCCGTTCTACAGACTAAATACCATGGATAGCTGGGTCCGTTCTTCAGGCTTAATACCAGAGAGAGCTTGGTCCGTTCTACAGGCTAAATACCAGGGATAGCTGTGTCCGTTCTACAGGCTAAATACCAGGGAGAGCTGTGTACGTTCTACAGGCTAAATACCAGCGAGTGCTGGGTCCGTTCTACAGGCTAAATACCAGGGAGAGCTGGGTCCGTTCTAAAGGCTTAATAATAGGGAGAGCTGGGTCCGTTCTACATACTAAATACCAGGGAGAGCTGGGTCCGTTCTACAGGCTAAATACCAGGGAGAGCTGGGTCCGTTCTACAGGCTAAATACAAGGGAGAGCTCGATCCATTTTACAGGCTAAATAGCAGAGACAGCTGTGTCAGTTCAACAGGCTATATACCAGGTAGGGCTTGGTCCGTTCTACAGGCTAAATACCAGGGAGAGCTTGTTCCGTTCTACAGACATAATACCAGGGAGAGCTGGGTTCGTTCTTCAGGCTTAATACCAGGGATAGCTGTGTCCTTTCTACAGGCTAAATACCAGGGAGAGTTGGTCCGTTTTACAGGCTAAATACCTGGGAGAGCTGTGTCCGTTCTACAGGCTAAAAACCAGGGAGAGGTGGGTCCGTCCTTACGAGGGAGAGCTGGGTCCGTCCTTTAGGTTAAATACCATGGAGAGCTGGGTCCGTCCTACAGGCTAAATACCAGGGAGAGCTGGGTCCATCCTACAGGCTTAATACCAGGGAGAGCTGGGTCCATCCTACATGCTTAATACCAGGGATAGCTGGGTCCGTCCTACAGGCTAAATACCAGGGAGAGCTTGGTCCGTCCTACTGGCTAAATACAAGGGGGAGCTTGGTCTGTTTTACAGGCTAAATACCAGGGATAGCTGGGTCCGTCCTACAGGCTAAATACCAGGGAGAGCTTGGTCCGTTCTACAGGCTAAATACCAGGGAGAGCTGGGTCCGTCCTACAGGCTAAATACAAGGGAGAGCTTGGTCTGTTTTACAGGCTAAATACAAGGGAGAGCTTGATCCGTTTTACAGGCTAAATACCAGGGAGAGCTTGGTCCGTTCTACAGGCTAAATACCAGGGAGAGCTGGGTCCGTTCTACAGGCTAAATACCAGGGAGAGCTTTATCCGTTCTACAGGCTAAATACCTTGGAGAGCTGTGTCCGTTCTACAGGCTAAATACAAGGGAGGGCTTGGTCCGTTTTACAGGCTAAATACCTGGGAAAGTTGGGTTCCTTCTTCAGACTAAATACCAGGACTTGGGTTTTTTGTAGTATAGGTCCATGTTCACTGAACAGATGATCCCTATTTTTTCTACAGAATTAAGAACGACAATCGATGGTGCACCTATACTTGTGTCGTGTCCTTATTTTCTTACATCTTTTTAAACGATCAAAGATTTTTGCAAGTCTTGCAGAGATTACTTTTATCTGCATAAAGCAATAGAGGACATACACTCAGGGACTTCGAAATCTTACCACTTACATACAGGTAATTTTAGTACAGAAAATGTCATCCGATCTCAAAGAAAGTGTATATACGTTCGGAGTGTCATATCTGTCTTTTCGTGACTGAGACTATAAATAAGTAATTTCTTTATTTAAAGAGGGTAACTCAATTGGTTAACCGGTCTTTCTTGAGGCCCTCGTATAAACAAACAAGTGCATATACATTCTCAAAAAGATAGGAAATAACTTCTATTCAGCTGCTACATATATATCACACATTATAGATTAATAAAATTCTCACAACATACACCTGTTACCAACTCTCGTCTACGCGCACGCATACACACACACACACACTCTCGCTTTTTGTATTCGTATAAAGGACATATTTCAGTTTAGATACACATGAAATTGTACATGTAATTTGAATATAATGGAGAAAAACAACACAACAATAATAAAATCAATACAAACAAAACAATTTTTTTTTTTTTTTTTTTTTTTTACAAAAAATAATGACTATAAGGTATTTATTAAGCATATAGCTGTTGGAGGTACATGCATTTCGTTTTATCCAAATCAAACAATTACTTGAAAAAACATTTAACGAACACGCGTTTCTTATACTAAGTGGGATACTATTCCATATAACTACGTTTCCTGTCATGGAATGTTCATGGACTTACTAGGAGCAAGAAAGATAATTGTGACTTTGTAAATAGTATTGCTGATAATGACATTATTTTCTTATATGAATCATGGACATGTTATAATAGTGATGTAAGCTTGAGTGGACACGTTTCACATAATTTTTACCGTAAATTTAAACATCGTAATGCCAAAAGATCTAGTGGTGGTATTGTTTTATACTACAAGGAATCTTTAAAAAATGGTATTGAGGTAATAAAAAGTAGCTTGCACACCATTATTTGGATTAAACTTGATCACAAATTCTTTAATTCTAATAATGATGTATATGAATGTGGAATTTATTTATGTGGAGTTTCCCCTGCATATAATATTACTAATGTTGATTTATTTGAACTTCTAGAAAATGATATAGTTTTTTATGAAAGTATCGGGTCGGTGTATGTTATGGGTGATATGAATAGCAGAGTTGGTACTAAACATGATTTTATTATACAAGACAAGGTAAATTATTGTACAGATGATATTGATTATGTTCCCGATATACCCATGTACCGGTCCTCGCTTGATAACACATGTTATAGTCAGGGTATTAAACTTCTAGATTTATGCAAGTCGTATTGTTTACGCATAGTAAACGGTAGAATAGGTATTAATACGGATGTGTGTACCGTTGTGTTACAGCACGGAGAATCCGTGATTGATTATTTATTTACAAATGAGATTGTTATATGGTGTTTAGCGTCGCTTTCAACAATTTTTCAGTCATATCGCGACGGTGTCTACTTGAGACAGTATTCTAAGCGCTGTCACACTGGAGTATCATGCCGCAGACACATGGTATGATACCCCACCCAGTCACATTATACTGACACCGGGCCGACCAGACCTAGAACTCTCCTCTAAATGCTGTACAAATGAGAGTAATTTTTTCAAATATCAATACTTTTTACAATTGACCCCATTAATGAATGGAATGACCATTCACTCGTTAAATTTGCTTTGTGTTGTAATTGACCTTCAGCTATACCTGTAGATGTGCGCGACGTAAAGTATAAATGGGATAATTTGCTTCGTGAGCGTTTTCGCCCAGGTTTAATAAATAAATTGTCTGATTTGAATAAATTGACAAAGAATGTAGATTATTCAAATAGAGATTCTGTCAACGATGCTATGAATGATTTTACCAATAAAGTTCGTGCTGTGTCGGATCCTTTACTCTCAAAAAGTTATATACATAAAAGTTATGTCACATTTTCTGACCAGTCATTTGTAAAACATGCGGAATGGTTTGATATGGATTGTGTTATTGCCAGGAACAAATATTTAGAAGCATTACGTTTATACACCTTTTGTAAATCAGATTTAAATAGGGAGCATTTCTGCAAATGTAAAAAAAGAATATAAAGATAGCGTTAAGAAAAAGAAGCGATGTTTTGAATAAAAAAAAATGTAAACCTAAAGAATTTTGGAAATATTTTAAGAAAAAGAATAATCATGCCGGAAGTAGTGACATCTCATTGGGGAATTCCGAAATTATTTTGCTAGTTTAAGTAATGATATATTTCAGACATAAAATGAAGATGCCGAATCTCTTTGTACCGATAATGATTTTAATAACAATTGTTGTTCGTTCGAGGAATTAGACCAGTCAATTACTGTTTCTGAAATAATGAGCACTAGTAAATGTTTGAAAGCTGGAAAATCTATTGGGAGCGATTTCTTATTAAATGAATATTTTATTGAAAGTATTGATAAGGACATTAAGGATGTAGTTGCCACTAAAGTCCAACTTTCCAGGGACCACAAAAAATTAGTGGAAGATAACAACAGATTAACCGAGGAAATGACCGACCTCCAATCTCGCTCCATGAGGGACAACCTTCTTTTCTTTAATTTTGATGAATGTGACACTTTCGACGAAAGAAAAGGTGAAAACTGTATAAACAACATATTATATTTCTACGCGACTAAACTGGATATGCCAAAATTCTCATGAAGCAGTGAAAATTGATCGTGCACACAGGATTGGTCGCTATAATGTCAACAAAAAAACTCTATTGTTGTGAAATTTAATTTTCACCAGGATAAACTTTCAGTCAAACAGATTGATTGATTGATTGATTTAATATTTAGCGTCATTTTATGCCATCGAGGGCTAACAGACGATCAGTTAACCTAACCACTGTTTCCTGGGATTAACAAGTACTCGAGCACACCCCGTCTCCGCAAGTAACTGATAACTTTCCCACTTGAATCAGTGGTGAGAGACAAATGATAATGGGACACAATGTCGTATATCAATCATCACGGAGACTGTTGCCGGGCTGGGGATTCGAACTCACGACCCCTGGATTGATAGTCAGACGCGTAACCGACTGAGCTTATTGGGCCCGGCTCAGTCAAACAGAAAGCTAAAGATAAACTTAATAGTACTCAGTTCCGAGTGAGTGACCAATTCCAAAAAGCTATACGAGAGAGACGACGCAAACTGAGCCCCGTTATGATCAAGGCCAAGTCAGAGAATAAGCGTGCTGTTCTCTCGTATGATAAACTATATGTAAATGATGTCTTGATTACCGCGGACTGTATCTCAGAACCAAGCCACAGGAACTAGGAAGTTGTCTCGAAACAGTTGTCGTTTCTGTCATGGAACATTCAGGGTATCAGATCAAAACTGCATGACTGTGACTTTTTAAACTTTATTGCAGATTTTGATATGTTAATATTTACAGAGACCTGGAATGCTAAACTATCGAATATTGATATTGACGGATATAGTTATTTTAATTATCCACGTCTTAAAGTTAACCGCAAGGCAACGAAGAATAGCGGAGGTGTTATTATATATTATAAAAATATTTTTTTAAACAATTTAGAACTAGTTAGTACAAATTCTAATGGTATAATATGGTTTAAACTTAAAAAACGTTTCCTACATACCGATGATGATTTTTTTTATGTACATGTTATATTCCTCCAGAAGAGTCTAATTTATATATAAGAATATTAATTCCAGTCTCTTTGAAATCGATTTTTTCATCACTTGAGTAATATATAAGACACTTTAGTGAGCTAAGCGAGTTTTTTTGTCAGGGGACTTAAATGCACTCACGGGTAATCTATAAGACACTTTAGTGAGCTAGGCGAGTTTTTTTGTCAGGGGACTTAAATGCACTCACGGGTAATCTATAAGACACTTTAGTGAGCTAGGCGAGTTTTTTTGTCAGGGGACTTAAATGCACTCACAGGTAATCTATAAGATTACATTGATGACATGCATTTAGACCGTTATGTAAATATACCGAATGAAAATCTACACGATACCGATTTATCAATTAGTACTAATAATGATTTGCACGTGAATTCTTTCGGTAACAAGCTACTGACATTATGTAAGGAAAACAATGTGCATATTGTGAACGGACGTCTTTGTCATGGTAAATGTACTTATCATAGTATACAGAAACAGGGCTGTTTCTAGTACTGATGATTATTTAATCACTAGTATCAACAATTTAAAATCCGTATCTGATGTTTATATTTATGATATGACAGAATTTTCTGATCATTGTCCCATTACATTTTCTTTAAACTATATGTCAAGTAGAAATGTAGAGACTAGTCGCCGTAATGTCGATACAATAGTATGGAACCCTGCAGAGTCTAAGGGTTTTTTAAACATACTTAACTCGAAAAAATTAGTTTTCGACGATATATTAGATAAACTTATATCCGGTGAATGCGATATTAATAGGAGTATTGACTCTCTATCCGACATAGTGTATAATATTTCTTTTCATTGTTTTGGTAAATCTTACTCACCAAAACCACATACTAAAACCAAGAAAACGCCGTGGTTTAATGAAAATTGCCGCAAAGCTAAATCGGAGTTCCTTAGATGTAAACGCAATCTTGCCGAACATGCCTCTGAGGAAAATAAACTGTTATTTTTATCAAATCGAAGCAAATTTGCATATGTAAAACGTAATGCTAAACGTGCCATTGATTTGAATGAGAAACATAATCTATCTAATTTAAGTAAACATTCACCCAAAAAGTTCTGGAAATATATAATAAAATTCACTAACAAGAAAAACAATAACCAAAACGATATTAGTATGAACGATTTTGTTAATCATTTTACGTCAATTTCTAATACACCTCATGTCCATGTAAACATGGATGATTATAGCCGAACTCGTGATGAGACGATACGCATTGAAATGTTAGATGCTCAGTTCAGTATCGAAGAAATACGAAAAACAATTTCTTCATTGAATAGAAACAAAAGCGCCGATTATTATAGCAATGTAGCCGATTTCTTTATTGAAGCAAATGATGTTATAAGTCCTTATTTGTGTACGGTGTTTAATTAATTAATTAATTGAATGAGTGAGTGAGTGAGTGAGTGAGTGAGTGAGTGAGTGAGTGAGTGAGTGAGTGAGTGAGTGAGTGAGTGAGTGAGTGAGTGAGTGAGTGAGTGAGTGAGTGAGTGAGTGAGTGAGTGAGTGAGCAAGTAAGTAAGTATTTTATTATAGTGACATGTGCATACAATATATATTACAAATAGTTATATACAAAAAAAAAACAAGCACCCGGCCCATTGGACCTATAAGTCACCTAAACTATTAGGTATAAACTGTACGTGAGATATTTAAATTATAACATGTTGGTAAATGGCTGTTCAATCAACTTACATTAGCTCAGACACATGTAATATAAAATGCTGATCATTATCATAGTAGGTTATTAAAATTCATTAAATTACTGATGGTTTATTTCTAAAATAGTACTGAATAGTGGAAAGATCAATCTATATAGTTGTTAAATGGCAATAATAGTATAACTGTGAAATTAACGGTAAACAGTTTACTCAGAATACATAATGGTACGCCTACGGAGATAAGCTTTTACAATAAATTTTGCAGTTTTTCTTGGGTAATCATTTTACAAATTACACATTTTCAGTTCTGTATTTAAATCTATAAACTCATTTTGTCTTAAAATATCACTTAACATATTTGTCCTGATATTGTTATATAAATCACATTCAAGTAAAAAATGTTTCTCATCTTCTGTGGCCTGCATATCACAGAATCTACAAGTCCGTCTCTCAATAGGTTCACCCACATATCGTCCTGTCTCTATTCGTAACGGTAGTATTCCGGTCCTAAATTGGCAAAATAACGATCGTTCATGTTTTGACAGATTCATTGTTATATAGTGTTCGCACTTAAACTCCATTTTGAATAATCTGCATGTTCGTAATTTAGGCATATTTGATACGTCGTGCAACAACTTGTCTCTATAATGTTGGGTTATTAATCCTTTTGTAAGTGTTAAATCCACAAATGCTTTCGATTCAAATTGGTCATTAATGCCTAAAGTTGTAAATATTTGCTTAACGTCACTAGACCAATTGTAAGCACACGTGTTGAAATCGTAATTAAACACCTGCTTAGTCAGTCTACCGTTATCCATCTTGACCATCCTATTCCAGTATCGGAGAATACACATCCATCTACGATACAGCGTCGGTTGCAAGCCGGAGTCCCCATGCAGCGCCGGAAGTGGTGTGAATCTATGTACGCCCATGAAATATCGAAGGGCGCGGTTGTGTATTATCCAGGGATTGGTATATCCTAGCACCCCACACAGTTGCGCTATAGTCCAGTATTGGCGTTACACAATCGTTATATAGTTTTTCGTACGACCGGAACCAAAAGTCTTTCATGTTGTGTATTTTGCTGATAATCCCACCGAGCACCCGCCCTGCCCCTTTCGCCAGCGCCTCGCAGTGTAGTCATTTCGCTTATCAAATATAACCCCAAGATAGTGGTACTGTGCTACAGTTTCTATAATATTATCTCCAACTCTGAATACATAATCAGTTCGTTGTGTTCTGCGACGCCTAAAATGCACTACTTTTGACTTCTTTGTGTTTATTATCACTCGCCATTTTTTGCACCATTGTTGTAACGTATTGAGCAAAGTTTGTAACTTGTCTTCACTGTCCGAGACTAGCACAATATCGTCCGCGTACATAAGAATTGAAACCTTAGCGTCTCCCATGGTGATACCTAGGTCAAGGTCATTGACCTCTTTCACTAGGTCGTTGGAGAAAAGAGGAAAAAGTGTAGGGGATAAACAACAGCCTTGCTTAACTCCAATATCGCAGTTGAACCAGTCTGTAAGGTTTTCATTTATTCTGATACATGACGAGGCACTCGCGTAAATGTTCCGGATGGAATTGTACACTTTTTTGTCGATGTTATGTTGTAGCAGTTTATACAGGAGCATATCGCGGTCGATAAAATCAAAACATTTTTTTAGATCTATGAATGAAGTGTAAACAGAGTTATTGTTCCTGATTATGCTGTTAAGTGTAAAAATATGATCTTTACACGATCTCCCAGACCTAAATCCATTCTGTTCGTCCGCCAGTAAATGTTCATTATCAAGGTAAATTGTAATTCTTTTATTCAGAAAGGCACTGTACAGCTTGCTTATACAGGACAGTAAACTGACCCCACGGTAGTTAAGTGGTACGTGTTTATCATTGATTGATTGATTGATTGATTGATTGATTCTTTATTTCCTCCATAGTACAAATATACAGGAGAGTATAAACATTTAAACAGCAAATGGGAGTACAATAAATATACAAAAACATAATACACATATAGACAATTAAATGACAATCATATATATACAATACAAACAAACATATTACTTCGATAGTTCAAACAACTTACATATATACAAACAAAATAAATAAATGATATGTCCATTCAAATTTCAAAATATATTGACACTTTTAGAAGAATATTGCATATAATGACTGATATGACTTGCCGAAACGAAACACAAGAGCATACATACACTATATGGGTGCTAAAAGTGGTATTAGTTCCAAATAATATCTTTCAAAAACATAATTGTATTCGTACCTTAAAAGTTAAATGAAAGGAACGCATTATTTGAAGACATTATTTTTTTTTTTTTTTTTTTTTTTTTTTGAATACAAACAATAAATATATAATATGATATTTAAAATTAAAATATTATTGTGTATTGTTATTTTCGTTGTCAATACGAGATAACGACGAGCTCAGCAACAAAGTGACAACACACAAAAGATGAAGTATTGTGTGTGTTATCTACATAAACGTATATCTTAATGCTTTAGTCATATGATGTAAATGTCTAAATGTAATTTTTGAAATAGCAACCGTTTGTTTATCTGTCATGTTTAAAGAAGAATAACCGGAAACTAGTTCTATAATTTGATTAAAGGCGTCCATGTTACAAAGCTTATCGTACATATCTGATCCACATACTTTGTGTATATTACATAATAAAGTATGTCGGAGGGAATTATTTGACGAGCAGAACAAAATTAAATGTTCAGCTACAGTTTCTGTAATGAGACTGCACTGCGGACAAACAGTTTGATATTTGCGGGCAAATAATTTACCAATTATAAAAGTAACAGTTCTACAGTATGGTAGAGAATCGCGATATATTTGGGAGAAATACCAAATACTGTTTGGTACGATTTCTCTTTGTATATTGAGAAAACTATTGAGACTGTCGTCTTGAACCAGTCTTGTTCTAAAGTCAAATTCGGCTGATTTATGTATACTTAATTTAAGTCTTTTTTTCCATTGTCTTAACGTAGGGAAGAATGCAGTGGAAATGTATTTCGTAAGAACATCGGTCAATTTGTATTTGCCTAGAATACGGTAGATATCTGGTATAAAACCCTGCGTTTTACGTGGATAAGACATGAATTGTATGAGCCTAATAACAAAAAGTGTGTTTATCCTGAAGCGTTTATTAATACTACATAATTGTCCAAACATCAAGAGCTTTCGCTTATCAAGTTCATGCTCGATTCGTGTGAGGCCAATTAAAGCCAGCGCTACTTCACTACAAGTTTGTTTTGATAAAGACTGCATATATTTAATACATTGAACATGAACACGTTCTAGCGATTTGAGTTGCGTGTCCGTAATGGCGTTCCATAGTTCGCAGCCGTATAAAGCTCGCGAGAGGACAACAGTTTGATATAAATGTTTTACTGTAATTGGGTGTAAACCATTTTGATGGACGCCACAGTCGGCTAATCCAAAATATGTTTTACGTAGTTTAGTGCACGCGTCTTTAATGTTTTCATTCAGACACATGTCTTGACTACATGAAATGCCTAGATGAACATATGTATCGGTTTCAATGACAGTACTTTGGCCTAAACGCCATTGCCTTGAGTTATTTTGTGATTCAGAACTGCATTCATTAAAAACAATGACATTACATTTATTTGCATTATAAGTTTATCGTTCTCGGATAGAGTTATTATGACATATGGTCATAAATTTTTTCTAATCCGTTCTTAGTCAGTGAACTGAGCACCATATCGTCTGCAGAAGTTGGGCAACAGTAACCCGTATCATTTATTTTCAGACCGTAATAGGATTGATCTAACTTATTCATTAGATCATTTACGAAGAGTAGATAGAAGTACGGGCTCATTACTTGGCCTTGCCTTGTTCCCTGTAAAATTAGGAACCAATCCGAAGATTGGCCTTGTGACCTAACGCAGCTAAAAATATTTTCAAACATGTTTTGTATAATTTTAAAAATAGATTTGTTGACACCTGTTTTATATAATTTAAGCATCAATATGCTATGAGATACGTGGTCAAATGCTTGTCTCACGTCGAGGAAGCACGTAAAAAGTTTAGAGTTGTTTTCTTTTGCAAAAAAGATACTTTCTCGTAATAGAAAAGACGTCATTTTACAATTAATGTTTCTTTGAAAACCGCCTTGCAATGTGTTTAACCTGAGTGTACCAGATTGCTCTAACATTTTTAGTAAAATCTTTTCGTACAATTTTAAAATAGTAGAACAAAGTGATATGGCCCTGTAACTATTTGGGTCCGTTTTGTTTTTATTGTTGCCTTTATAGAGGGTCGTTATAATACCCTTTTTCATTTCAACAGGTACATGTGCTAGTAAAGACATATTGTGAAATAATTTTGTAATTACGGAAAGTAATAGCGGACCACCGTATATCATATTTTCGTAATAAATAAGATCACTGCCACAGGCTTTTTTCTTTTTACAAGATTTTAAAGCCTGTTCAACCATAGTTAAATTGATCTCAATGTCGTTACATTGATGTGTATTTAATTCAGACTTAATGTTCAACAACTCTTCATCGCATGATCGTGCATAGGCTGAATCAAAACCATGATCTTGCGGCGTGTATAACTCTGAAAAATAGTTTTTCCAGCCATAATTAATATCGACCGGATTCTCATACGATTGTCCATTAAAATTCATTTTAAGAGTGGTTTCTGATTTCTTATTTTTCTTACGCCTATTTATCAATTTCCAGAACTCATTATTGTCCATATCTGCCGCTGCATCAATTTCCCGTTCTAAGCTAGACAGATACGTTTGGACAACAGCGCGGTGGACTTTACGAAATTTGTTTTTTGATGCCTTATAGTTTCTATAACTAAGGGATTGAATACTGCGAGGGCGATTTTCATTTAACCATTGTATCCTTTTTGAATTCATTTCGTTATGTAAATATGATAATTCACGATTCCAGTATGGTTTAATAAATGGTTTGAATTTTGATCTTGGAATGTATTTATTGGTCGCATTATTCATTAAATTAACGACGGTCGTATACAACGAGTCAACGTCACCGGGCGTAGATATATGTAATGAAAGCAAATCGTTACGCATTATGTTTGTATTTAAAAAACTGCAATATTTATATATTTTTTCCTGCTTCACATTATGCCAATTTATATTATGATAAGTTTCACTTGAATGAATGTTACTTTCAATTTGACATTCTATTTTACAAACAATTGGACGATGAGTCGAAACATTTAAACAACTATCATCTAAAATTTTACATGACTTTATCAGCTCAATAGAACTTGATTCAATTAATATGTGATCTATGAGTGTCTCTCTATCACTATTATATGGCACATTACTAAATTCTGCTCCATAACACAGGCTTAGCGAATTAATGGCTAACAAATTATAATTAAGCATAAAGTCAACTAACAATTTTCCTCGGCTATCGAGTTTAAATGTAGGTTGGTTTCTGGAGGATAATTCAGTATTATAATCACCCATAAGACATATTATACCCGTTGTCCTGTATATACATAGTATATTCTCTACATCGTCTAAACATTTCTTATACATGGCAATAGAGTAGTTTTTTCATGGAAAGTACACTTGAAAAATAAATATAGAAATTCGACTACAGAAGACATAATTTGGATACCTAATATATATTTACTTTCTAAGTTCAAAGGTGAAACAATATCGTTTAGACGCTTGTTCCAGAACATACAGATGCCACCCTTACCAACTCTTCGGTTGCTTGGCAACAGAAGATCAGGATCAGAAATCGAATGACATGAATATTTATTATTGATGCAATTAAGAAAGTGTAAATCATATTTGAATAACCAATGCTCGGCAATGCCGCAGACATCTATAGCATTATTTTCTAAAAAATCACTTAAATAACTCGCGCTGGACATAATTCCGGTCGCGTTCCATGTGGCTATATTTAGAAATAAATTACTTATACCTGACATAATTAATCAATATCATAGTCCGAGTCAAGCGCTGCATAACGGTTCGAGTCGGTATAATTGACTCGACTCCAATCAGCCAGCGAATACATAAACCCCCTGGGGTTATCGTTCGGTTTATAATTGTGAGTCTCGTTTTGGCGAGATTTATATGATCCATACGAGACCCATGGTTTACAAATAACCCCTTGTGGCCAGAAACAAGGATCGTCTGTCATATAACATGCGTTTTCATCGTCTTCGATATTAACACGAATGACGACAGAATTACCGTATCTGGGTTTCCGGAATACTGTTACCATGGAAACCTTAGGACCGCGCTTCTGAATATAGCTTTTAATCATGGGCTCAGTTATGCTTGACTGGAAGCCCCCTATGTAAAATCGTTTTGGGCGGCGTACGACAAATTTTTGAAAGTCGTCATCTTCATCCGCGTATGTACCAGTAAGGTCAACTTCAGTGTTGTCAATACTGTGACCTCTGTCATTGGATGCGGCCATTTCTCTGTTTATGATGTCAAAATTGACTTTTCTGAGCGTACGCACGCGCTGTTTTTGTTTTCTTTTATACGAGGTTTTTGACTCTCGCGGTTTCCCGTTAACAATTGTAGGGATCACCAAGTTACCGAATAAGTGGTCATTTTCGTGATCGCTTGTCACGGTATTAGCACAATTTGTTTGGGTATTTAGAACCGCTGAATAGAGCTCCGTTTGTAATGGTAAATGGGATTGTGCAATAAACGTATCCCCACATACAGGGGCAGACTGTAATACAGTATCATTGCGCAATGGGATGGGTTTACTAGTTTGAGTGGGGGTTATGGGACTGGACGTTGGGTCGTTTGTATTTTGATCTGTTTTCTGCATTTGTACACTATGACCAGCAGGGGCAGGTTTGGCATGGGCTTTTAAGCTATTAAATGCATTAGTAATTTGAAGAACACTTTTTTGAAGTTTAATTAAACTGTCAGAGTTTTTCAGTAAATCTAATTTAAAGTTCTTTATAGCAGTTGGTATAGTAGCTTCCGCTTTGATGTTGGTCACACTTTTTCGCATGTCATCAATGGAACCTTGCATTATTTTAAAATCCGTGTTTCTAATGTTTTCCGTGGCTGCGTTTCGTTGTTTTAAAAGCAACATGTCGGCTTGAATACTGGTTATTGTGTCCTTCATATGTTTAAGTTCAGCAGAGCACTCACATTTATGTTTGGATTGTGATGGTGACTGGGATCTAGACGGTTGTCTAGACACAGAACTTTTTCGGTTGAATTTACGTGTACCGGTACTTATCAGCTCCTTAACACATGAAACATCACTTCCGTCCAGTACGGTCAATATCGTGTGTATGTCACTAGTTAGTTTCACGGCGGCCGTATCCCCTTGTCGTGTGACTCGACGTTTTAGGTCACAGTTAACGTCAAACGGGAAGTCTTCTGACTCTCGGATGACGTCAAACAGCATCAATCGAGATTTGTCCAGATCAGATTCGGACTGATGATAGTCCATAAGGACGCGATCAATAAACATCGCACTCGGAAGTTCTCGCACCAGTTGTAACATCCGCACTTGCATCTTGGTCACTGGCAATGTGACCAGTAAGTGTGCAATTAAGATCAGTAAATAACGGCGACATGGCCGCACTAGATGGGCAATCATCGGTTTGAGCATCTGGTTGGGCGACTACAGCTATAACGGGCACTTTGACCTCGGTGTTTTGATCTATAGCCACAGGCTCAAACTCAGTGTCATAAACGTCCGCCATAATAGCTGACTCTAATGATATTATTATATAATGACAGTTATAAATATCCTGTATGTCGTGTATGTTGAAAACCTCTCACACCGTTTTCAAATTTTCAAACAAAGGAAAAATGATTTGGTGAATAAAATGACTTTTTCCATTATCACAAAATGTTTATTTCCTTTTAATATCGGTTCACAAAAGACTTATCTTCATGTTTATAGTGTCCAATATTAAATCCAGTGGTTAAATCCATTTATAATCATATAAAAACAAAAATATTTGTCAGAGCAAATTTTAAACATCCATTTCTTCACGCATGCGCAATCTTCCACAAGCTGAGCCCGATCGTGCGTGCATGACGATTTTTGTTAACTCTTCACTGTTAACATTGCGGTTTATTTGTCCATTGCTCACATATAGGGGGTCCTGCATATTCATTTCCAATAAGTGTTTATGAAGCTTTGAGCGATTATAATGTAACTCGTCAAAATCCCCGTTATTATCACTATTATACAAATTGTTAAAATCCGTCTTCCGTCGCTCAAACACCGTATTCTCATTTTTAATAATAGTTCAATTGTCCACAATTTCAGTCGGTATAGATTTATCTTTCTTGGGACCGAGATTTTGTATTTTTCTCCAGAATTCCGTCGGGTTCTTGTCGTGGACATCACGGTTGTCAATTATAAGAACAACAGGTCTGGCCTTTCTAAAGTTCGGAGCAAACTGTTACACATACATAAAATGGGCTTGAAACAATACCGTCTATGATGAGCAGTGAAAAGCCACGATCCAGGTATATTGTCATTGAACGTACGTAGGAGCATGGGGCTGGGTGGAAGGGTGGCTTTTCATTGCTATAGTGGGTGTTGTTTCAAGCTCATTTTATGAATGTGTACTGAACAGTTTGCTCCGAACTTTAGAAAGGCCAGACCTGTTGTTCTAATTGACAACCGTGATGTCCACATTTCACTAGCAGTCGTGGAGCTAGTCAGAAATGAGAATATTGTTTTGGAATCCAGTTCCCTGTAAGTGATAAAAAAAATGACGGTTTTGTACGTGCACCAAACAGACACGCTATCATAAATGCTATAGACAAATTAGTTGCCACTAAACAGCAGAAGTATATATAACTTGTGTGCACAAAATACTAATATAATGGTAAGAACAAACTTGTTTAATTATCACAAATCGTATACCTCATGCGTTATACCGACGTTGACTTTTGCTTTAAAGCGTTTTTTGACGTAGGGTAGGGTTAACTAATTGAATATCATAAAAAATCTAGTCTGTCAATTTTTCTAAAAATCTCACAATAATTGTACAATATATAATATAAAATCATATAAAAATTATGCAAAATTCGCTTGATTTGTTTTGTGGTAATTTTGATTTGAAGCCGTTTTTTCGAAAAAAAATCGAGAAAAATGTGGCGTTCGTCGTAATTTTTGCATTTGTAAATCCATACATCCGTCAAATGTGTACATGGTGATATATGTTTCTATTCTGTGTATTAGGAATAACTCAACTGAGGTCGAAAAATATGCGATTTGGCTGCTATACATTGGGACGTCAAAAGGCTGAACATGGCGATGTTTACGACGTCACATATAAATATATATTCTATTGACCGTTGCAAAAATTACATATTCACATTGGAAATTACTTCTAGTTTCATAATATACTAATTGAACCACTGATTTAGAAAATATCTTAACCTTAATCAACCGTCAAAAATCTTATGGAAACGCGTAGAATTATGCAATATGTTGACGTCTTCTTTGACGTAGGGTGGGGTTAAATAATTAAAAAAAAAAAAAATCTAGTTTGTCAATTGTTCTAAAAATCTCAAAATCACTGTGAAGCATATTGTTAGAAATCAAATAAAAATTATTCCAAAATCACTCGGTTTGTTTTTTGGTAATTTTGATTTGAAGCATTTTTTTTCGAAAAAATCGAGAAAATAATAATTTCCGTTTTTCGCTTGTATTTTCAGAATTTGGCGTTCGTCGTAATTATTGCATATGTAAATTCATATATCCGTTGAATGTGTACGTGGTGATATGTGTTTCGATTCTGTACATTCGGTATAACTTGACTGAGGTCGACAAATACGCGATTTTGCTGCTATAAATCGGGACGTCAAAAAGACCAAACATGGCCATGTTTACGGCGTCATAGGTAAAGAAGTGTTATATTTACCGCTGAAAAAAAGGCATATTCAAATTGGAAATTACTTTTAGTTTCATTACATACCAAATATTCTACTGATTTCGAAAATAATTTAAAAGGTATATTCCTCCTTAATTATTTTTTTTTATTAATTTAATATATTGTTTGTCTTGCATAACTCTATATTGAATGCTGATGACACTAATAACATCATATGGCATTCCCTATCACCATTATTCAGTAGTATTTACTGATATTGGTAAACCATATAGCCCTATACTTAAGTATATTGCTATTTATATACTATATGTGTATATAATTATAGTACACCATTATATATGGTAAAATTAATAAAATACAAAGATGGAGGGGTGTACTATTAACTTCTCTTGAAGTTTAACTTTTAAGTATAGGGGTACTAAGGAGTATCAATAGATAGTCACTAGTGGACTAGTATGTGTATCCTTTTCTCCCACTCCGATATGGAGATTGAGTTATGCCAGTATCTATTTAGCACTATTATTCTATTATTAATTTTTATATGTTTGGATATAAATTAGTGTAATTTATGACTAATCTTGCGTAACTCTATATTGAATGTTTTTGACTATTAACGTCATTTGACATTCCCTAATACCATTATTCAGCAGTTTTTACTGATATTGGTAAACCATATAGCCCTATACTAGGTATGTTGCTATCTATATACAGTATTTGTATACATTTATATATTTTATCGGCAGGTACTTGCGTTGGGGTATTGTGTCACAATTAAATATAGTATCTGATATTGACCCAGTTCTCGCGTTAAAGTCTGCATCGATAAATAGGTCATCGCTATCACTGTGTACGCATATTTGGGTCAAAAGGTGGGCGAAAAAAAGATTGTGCATCCCGGCCACGAGCTGAATTTTCCGGCGGTAAGTAATAGGAATATACAATAAAGTCCGACTCCGTACTCCGGTGTTCAAAACGCAAACCAAGTATCCTCTCAAATGATTTATCCACAACCGCGATGTTATACTGGTCAGTGAGTCCATTTCTCACTAAAATACCAACTCCACCCGACGCCCTAGGCGCGTCCCTATGTATTTACCCCGAGGCTTGGTGTAATGGTGTAATTGTCCCCATTCATAAAAAAGGAGATGTTGGTAATCCTTCCAATTATCGCGGGATAACATTAGTTAATACAATTGGAAAGATTTTTTCTCTAACCTTAAGAAACCGAATAAATAATTTGTGTGAAACCGAGTATGTTTTTAATGACGCACAATTTGGTTTTCGTGATAAACGATCTAACACAGATGCAGTATTTATTTTACATTCTGTTATACAAAAGGTATTATCCGCTTACTCTAAATTATGGTGTGTATGAGGGACAATTTAATGTTTTAATATTGATGATATTGTTTTGATTATGTTGCTTTTGGCTTTTTATGGCTATTTTAGGAAAATCTCTTTCTGAATTACAGGATAATCTAAACCGTTTGCATACTTATTGTAATAATTGGGGATTAAAAGTAAATTCATTGAAAACAGAAATACCGGTATTTAGATAATTTAAATCAGGAACATTTGGTAGGCAAATCTTAGAAAGCTTTTAATACCCTCTTATTTAATTGTAAAAAAATCCGTTTAAAGCCAAAACTACTATGCCAGTTGTTTAATGCATTCGTTGGTTCTATCTTAAAGTATGCGAGTGAAATTTGGGGATATACCAAGTCGAAATAATCGAAAGTACACTTAAAGTTCTGTAAACGTTTATTGAATGTTAGATTAAATACTTGTACAGCGGGTGTGTATGGAGAACTTAGGAGATATCCATTATATATATCACGGTATGTAAGAATCATAAGCTATTGGTGTAAATTTATTTATACGAATAATATATTGATAAAAAAACACTATATGAATAGAGGCTATATGACTGTAGTAGAGGTTGTAAGAACTTGGTATCAAATATTAAAACCATGTTAAAGGATTATGGATTCACCTATATGTTTGACAATAATCGTTTTGTTAATTCCAAAGTATTTCCAAATATTTTTAAACAAAAGGTTATCGACAATTTCATCCAACAATGGTTTGGATCAGTAGAAAAAAAGTTCAGTGCTCGAATTTTGTAAACTTGTCAAATATCAATTTAAGTATGAGAATTATCTCGATATACTGCACCTGTAATCTTAGATTAGTTTACACTAGATTATATTTATCTGTTAATCCTCTTAGAATACAAACTGGACGATATGACAGAAATAGACATATACATGTCTATCTTACATTCATTGATTAAAATAATCACTTTATAAATCCATTTGGATATATCTTTGATGTAATAATTATTTTTTTTACAGAGCTTAAAAAGTTCGTGTCCGTCACATTTCTCACGCATGCGCAAACATGTCGATGGAACATCTCGAGACATCATCCCGCTCCCTAATGTTCATGCCGCCCCGACCCTTTTTATTTTCCTTTTTTTTTATAAAACACACACACACACACACACACACACACACACACACACACAAATAAAATAAATGAATAAAAACAAAAAATAAAATCCTCCCGGCATCCCCCTTTTTAAGAAAAAATTGGATGAAAATCTAGTAATTTATTTATAATGGCTTAAAATAGCAGCATTGTATCTTCACAGTGCATGATTTACTGTTATATATCGTATATAAGTTTTAGCATTTAATAGTCAAAAATGAAATATGTAAGAACCACTAAAGTACAATTTAACCGTTTCGTATTGTTTAACACATTTTATATCAAGTGAAAATTGACCCTATTGTAATTTTATCGCACGATTGGAAATACTGATTGTACGTCTGGTAGTTTTATTACTCTCTCGCCGCTTAGTTGTTATGGGCTGGTTTCACTGGACGTCTCAAACCGCAGTGGTGTTTTAGGGATAGAGTGTCCGCATCGCATGTGGAAGGTCGCGGGTTCGATCAGCGGCGGGTCATACTAAATGTTTGAAAAATGGTACTAAAAGCTTCCTTACCTGGCACTTAGCGTTTAGAAAGATAGTTCTGGTTATACCGGCAGATAACTAGATATTGGTTTTCAATTGTTAAAAATTGATAAATGTAAATAAAAGGAAAGAAACTATAAGCTGGACTTTTGAAGTTACTATATAATTCTTATTAATCAAAATAGAAAAAACGCGTGGCGTGATACTACTACTATTTGACTTGAGTTGGGTAAGGAAATGAAAATATCTCTGGAACGTGCCAATGCACGGGTATTGTCCAGTCTGGGTCTATGGGCAATACGTCATTATCGTATACTAGTATTTATTTATTGGCGTAGTCTGTTTGTACATCGCTATACTTGTAGTCCACCATATGTTTGTTTTGTTTGTATTTCATCTTACGGGCTGACCTTTTTATGAACTTTATTTTATAAAGATATTTTTAAACTCGTTCTGTGAATGCGTATCTATTTGTTCGCTAAACTACTCAGGCCTAAATGATATGTGTACATTAATCTTCACGAACAAACTTGCAGTGTCAACAACATTTTTGCATGTAAGCGGTTGAAGAGTTTATCCCATGTGCTTTCTGCAAGCAGCCGCTTATGTGTTACAGCTCTTGGCGAGTATTTGACAAATGGAGACCGGCATTTAGGCCGGCAACTCGTGGCGCGTATTTGACAATTTGACAAGTGGAGACCGGCATTTAGGCCGGCAACTCGTGGCGAGTATTTGACAAGTGGAGACCGGCATTTAGGCTGGCAACTCGTGGCGAGTATTTGACAAGTGGAGACTGGCATTTAGGCCGGCAACTCGTGGCGCGTATTTGACAAGTGGAGACCGGCATTTAGGCTGGCAACTCGTGGCGCGTATTTGACAAGTGGAGACCGGTATTTAGGCCGGCAACTCGTGGCAATAAGTGTATACGTCGATTATTAAACCGTGGAGTGTTGCTTTAACAGATAGCGGACTTTATTTCTTCAAGGGTCTTCCTCGGTCGAGTGGTCTAAGGCGACGCCTATATATATATCCCTTACCTGTCACTGCTGAGGTCGGGGGTTTGAGCCCGGCTAGGTCCTTAGTGAGAAAGTGTGTCGGTTGGCTGCGGAAGTACTGTGGTTTTATTTGTACATGTATCAATTCTGAGGCCTTCCTGCATTAGTAAAACCGGATATCATTTACCGGCATTTACATGTAATGTGTTGAAAATGGTGTTAAACCAAGTCACAATGGAAATAAAAGAATCTTCAATACGCTATTGAACACCACCGGTGTCGTAGTTAAGATGGATTATATACGGCCTGAGGGGTGTTGGAATAGTATCAGTAAAGTGTAATTATTTATTTTTCGAAACGAAAATCGCATATAAAAATACGATTAACACAGTATGTCTGATTGTGATTGTAAAGTAAATATATACATATACATACCATACTACACGTTTGTGGGATTATATAGCACACGTGTCTGATTGTAAATGTTGGCTTTATGTCTGCTTACTATAGATATCTCGATATATACTGCGGACAGAAACTGTAAACTATATACTAATTTGATTAAAAACTGTGGCCTACACAATTTGACTAAAAACTGTAGACACTACACACTTATTTGATTAAAACATTGTGGACTATACACGGATTTTATTAAAAACTGTGCTCTAAATTAATTAAAAATTGAACATTAACTTAATTTCGAACAGAAAAAACCCCCACTTATTTGAAAAACAACTGTGGATTTAAAACAGTGGACTACATACTTATTTGATTAGAAGCTGCGTTATACACCAGTTTTAATAGAAATTGTGGACTATATTTGATTAAAAAGTGTGGACTATAAACTGTGGATTACACATTTATTCGAAACGAGACTGGTCTGCTATCGTGTTTGATTGTAAACCGATGACTGCACATGTTTGATTGTAAACTGAGGACTGTACATGTTTGATTGTATACCGAGGACCGCACATGTTTGATTGTAAACCGAGGACTGTACACGTTTGATCGTAAACTGCGGACACGAGTTTTATTTTCAACAACATGCAACGTTCGGCTATCTAAGTATTTGGCTTCTTGCGTGTTTGATTGACAGTAGTGAAATACGTGTACTTAATTATCAGCTGTGGTTTGTGATAATCTAAAACTTCATAGAGGAAGTTCAACTATTTTTCTCGATGTCGTGGGGAAACATTAAACGCATTTTTGTTTATTTTACAATTGTGTTAATGATAGCGGTTGTTTTTATCTCAGTATATTTTGTACAAAATATATCCAATTCGTCATTCCAAATTCAACCAAGCATGAGAGCATTGCATCTTAATATAAAAACAAAACTTCTTCAAGGCATTCACAATACAAATGTCACAATGGTAGGTATCGACGGGAACACGATATTAAGCGGAGTAACAAAACGTCAGGATTCGTGTAGAAATTGCTTCCCGCACGGTTTCAAGTACGTTATTGACAATGAGGCAATCTGTAAACTTACATCACGTGTTCAGAGAATAGACGTTGTTATTTTCATTCCCACTACTCACGACAACATGGAAGCCAGAACCACTTTTCGAAACACGTGGCTGTCGCAGTCCAGGAACAACACCTCCAATGTGAGATATGTTTTTATGCTTGGTGAGACCGGGAACCAAACGCTCAGGGAAGCAGTCATAAACGAGAATGAGGTCTATCACGACATTGTCAAAGAAGACTTTGTTGATTCATATAGAAATCTAACTTATAAAACAATTATGGGGTTTAAATGGGCAGCAACGAAGTGTGCGCATGCGCGATACGTAATGAAATCTGACACAGACGTGTTTGTGAATATAACAGAGCTGTTGGCATCTTTGAGTACGTATAGTAAAATTCTGCAAAATGGGGTAGGCGGTCTTCACGTAAAATCACCCGTTTATCCTGATAGAAGGAGTAACTCTAAATGGCAAGTGACGTACGACGAATATCCTAATGAATTCTACCCTGAGTACATCTCAGGGGTGTCCTACTTGACGAGCATGAACTCGTGCCAGAACATTTATACGGTGTCTGCGAATGTCCCGTTTCTCTATATAGAGGATGTGTACATTGGTTTGTGCGTGAAGGCACTTAACTATACGCTCGTAAATGTACCTGGGATTAACTATCCGAAGTCAAAAGTGTGCAGGTGTGAGGGAGAGCCTTTCATAACACTGCATCAAGTGAGTCCAGATGAAATAACGACTATTTGGAATGGCAAATGCTTAAACTGCACGGAGGCAAATCCAGATATGAACAATTGGAAAATTAATTAAAAAACACCAGTAAAGTGTTAAGGTGACATAGTTATTATACGATTATTTTGCAATAGGGATAACAGCGTGGGTTTAAACGTATTTTATTTCTAGTAAAGAAACGGGTACAATATTCAAAATATAGTCTAAATGATTTGAACGAATGCATACACTTTTTTTTGAACTGGTGGACACACTGTCTAGAGTATTTCAATTGCTGGTATATATGTAGTATTTGTAAATGCAACGTTTTGTTAGCATTTAGTGCATAGTTACACTATTTAACGTAAAATGTATTGATATATATTAAAATGAATATATATATATTGTTTGAAATAACGGAAAATAACTTTTCAACTCATTTTACTCTTTGATATCTGGATTAAGAACCAGCCGTTATTTTTAGTTCACCTGAGCCGAAGGCTCACAGGTGAGCTTTTGTGATCGCCTGCTGTCCGTCGTCTGTCGTCTGTCGTCCGTCGTCTGTCGTCCGTCGTTAACTTTTAGCTTTTAACAAATTATCCTCTGAAACCACTTGGCCAATTTTATATAACTTCACAGTAATGTTTCTTGGGTGACCCTCTACCAAGTTTGTTCAAGCCATTTTGATTCATCAAAAATCATGGCCCCCAGAGGGGTGGGGCAAGTTTAATTAGTAAAACCTCAAAAAATCTTCTTGTCAGAAACTACTGGCTCGATTTTAAAATAATTTCACAGAAATGTTCCTTGGGTGACCCTCTACCAAGTTTGTTCAAACCATCTTGATTCGTCAAAAACATGGCGGCCAGGGGGTGGGGTTAGTTTACTATATAAGCTATAGTAAAAACTTAAAAATCTTCTTGTCAGAAACTACTGGCTCGATTTTTAAATAATTTCACAGAAATGTTCTTTTGGTGACACTCTACCAAGTTTGTTCAAGCCATCTTGATTCGTCAAAAAAACATGGCAGCCAGGGGGTGGGGTTAGTTTTATGTCAAATTAATGACCTTGTTTTATAGCATGAATGTCTGTATATAGCAATTATTATAAGAAGAGGAAATAAACTCATAAATAAACTTTTCTTTGCTATTATTATACAATATTATACCAGATATAAGATTTAAAAGATAATTCATCATAAAAACATGAATAATACAATTATATTCAATGATTGAAATATTATTCATAAATCATGAACCATTTTAAAATAGGTGTTTTTATGCCCCCCCCCCCCCATATTTTTTGGGTGGCATATAGTAATCGCAGCGTCCGTCCGTCCGTCCGTCCGTACGTCTGGAGCGGTAATTGTGGGTTGCGTTGCCGGTACAGAATGGCTTTGTGGGTTTTTTAGGTACTTGTGGGGTGCATATATATAACATATAAAAACCGCACCCCACAACATCACTTCCAACGGAACGCCCGTCCGTCCGTCCGTCCGTCCGTCCGTCCGTCCGTCCGTCCTTCCGTCCGGTATTTCGTGCCCGGCCTGTAATTTTGTGATGCATAGATGGATTGTGTTGATACTTGCTACAAATAATCAACATAACATAACGACGTGTCGCGGGTAAGACTAACACCCGTACCTCAAAAGTCAAAGTCACAATTTGAGTTTGTTTGACAACACTTTGAGTTTGTGTGAGATTTGTGTCCGGCCTGTAACTTTGTCACGCATAGCTGGATTTTGTTGATACTTGCTACAAATGATCAACATAACATGACGACGTGTCACGAGTAAGACCCACACCCGTACCTCAAAGGTCAAGGTCACAATTTGAGTTTGTTTGGCAACACTTTGAGTTTTTGTGAGATTTCGTTTCCGGCCTGTAACTTTGTCATGCATAGATGGATTTTGTTGATACTTGCTACAAATGATCAACATAACATAACAACGTGTCGCGAGTAAGACCCATACCCATAACTCAAAGGTCAAGGTCACACTTTGTGTTTGTTTGACAACACTTTCAGTCTGTTTGAGATTTCGTGTCTGGCCTGTAACTTTGTCATGCATAGATGGATTTTGTTGATACTTGCTACAAATGATCAACATTATATGACGACGTGTCGTGAGTAAGACCCACACCCGTACCTCAAAGGTCAAGGTCACAATTTTAGTTTGTTTGACAACACTTTGAGTTTGTGTGAGATTTCGTGTCTGGTCTGTGACTCTGTCACGTATAGATTGGTTTTTTAAATACTTGCTACAAATGATCAACATAACATGACAACGTGTTGCGAGTAAGACCCATACCCATACCTCAGAGGTCAAGGTCACACTTTGTGTTTGTTTGACAACACTTTCAGTCTGTTTGAGATTTCATGTCTGGCCTGTAACTTTGTCATGCATAGATGGATTTGTTTATATTAGCTACAAATGACCAACATAACATGACGATGTGTTGCACGTTACACCCAGAATCCCACTTCAAAGGTCAAGGTCACAATTTAACTTTGGTTGATGACACTTTCAGTCTGATTGAGATTTCGTGTCCGGTCAGAAACTTTGTCACCTAAGGATAAATTTCAAAAACACTTCGCTTAATTCATCAGCATGCCATTACAAAGTGTCACGTATAAGACCAACATGCGTACCTCAAAGGTCAAGGGAACACTTTGAGTGTGTTTGACAACACTTTCAGTCTGTGAGAGATTTCTTGTCCGATCTATAACTTTATCATCTATGGATATTTTTTAAAAACACTTGGCTCAGTTGATAAACATGACATTATTAAGTGTCGCATGTAAGACCCAGAACCTTTCCTCAAAGTTCAAGGTCACACTTTCAATATGTTTGATATTGCGTGTCTGGTCTGTGACTTTGTCTTTAACTTGGCTCTTTTTATAAAGATGACATGACGACGTGTCATAAGTAAAACCTAGACGCGGTCACACTTTGAGTATGTATGACAACACTTTGAATCGGTTTAAGATTTCAAGTCTGTCCTTTAACTTTATCATACATAGATGAATTTCAAAAACACTTGGCTTAATTTATCAGTTGATCAACAATTGATCTGTTACTTACATTAAGGGATTTTAAAATAGCTTGACACAAGTGATCAGCATGTCATGATAATGTTTCACCTGCATTTAACTGTTGAAATACCAAGACCATTACATCAGATATCAAGGACAAGGTTACACAAAGGTCAAGGTCATGCTTTAATGTAAAATAAAAAAAAATGAAATTGCATGTCTAGTCTGAAACATTAGTCCATTACTCTTGATATTCATGGATACATCGCTTCCTATTATATCATATATTTTTATTTTTCACAGATCATTTTTTTGGGGTGGGGGGGGGGGGGGGGGGGGGGGCATGTGACACTTAACAGTGACATTTCTTCTTCTGAATATAAAAGTCAGATATTTTCATGGTTAAGACAGGGATGGTTTACTACTTCATAATAAAGCAATACCATATATTTAGCTAGTTTCTTCACAGCAAGAAGTCTGCTTGAGATTTTCAGTGTCAAAGTGTACTTGAAATCTCGGAGGAGGAGTTTAATTGTTTTTGGGGGAGAGTGCACTGGAACAAAGATTCGTTCAAGCGATAGGCTTTGGGAAGGCTTGTGTTTGAAACTCATAGGAATATTTATTGTGCTGGAACTGGGGATTGTTTCATGCACAATATTTTAGTCTGTTTGTAGTTTAGTTTCGTTCTCAAACATAACAGGTAAGTTTTGTGCTGGAACTGGAGTTTATCTTAGTTCGAAGTCTTACGTTTGGAACAGTTTCCAAACGCACAGGCAGCTATAGTAAAAACTTTCTTGTCAGAATCTACTGACCTGATTTTGATGTAATTTCACTGACATTTACCGTGGATGAACCTCTACCAAGTTTGAACTCTTCTACGCATCTGTTACATCTTCAAAACAAATAACAATACTAACTACTTGCTCATCTCGTCTTTCTGGAATTTTGAATGTACATGTATTATATAATCTACTTAAGTTGGGTGACTCAAGGTCAGTCAGGGGAGCAATATAGGGCCATCTTGGCTGCCTTGTTTAGGAATATTCCTTGATTGCCCATGCAGCTATCATGTATACAGTTGTCTTACATTCAAGATACGAGAAAAGTTAATAATCGAGACTCACTGACCAGCAGCTGGTTCCGGTTTCACGAAACATCTCAAGCTGAGATTTTCTTCAAATCGAATTCTCTGAATGGCAATTCATTGATGTGTTATCAAACGACCACACAAATTTGAAGTTTGAATAGATCTGTACTCAAAACTTGAGTTGAGGAAAATCTCAAGTTTAGATGTTGCGTGAAACTGGGACCAGTCATTTAAACAATATTCTTTCTTGGAATTTTTACATTGTCGTTTCATAGTCTGTTAAAAAAAATCCATAAATCATCGCATGGGGTATGGAATATTCACGGAAGTGTGTTTTAATAGAAACTGACTTTAGACTATAATTGACCATATTTCATCGGTTGCCAAAAATATATTTGTATTATAAACGCAACAATTTAAAGAACGTTGAAAACGTCATATAAAAATAATTGTTTGACTTTAATTTGAAATACAAATATTCTGAATGTGTTAATTAAAATCAATTTAACAAGTATTGCAAAAAAACTGATGCATTAGTACTTTACATCAATGACTGAATAATTACTTGTTCATTCAAAGGTGGCACACATAATACCAATTAATACTAATTCAAAGTTCAAACAGATTAAGCGCAGTCCAATGCATATATCCCTTTAAAATATCAAAAAGTGAAATAAACCTTTTTGAATTATGATTGAAAATTAAATAAGTGTACCACACCATAAACACGATATAAGCACGTACATTCACACACTATGCCTATTCAAGATTACTTAGTATTTATACGACATTCTTGTTATGAAAAGCCGAGCAAATAATGCATTTTCAGAACAAATTGGAAGCAACTGGTAATTTTGTCATCAAAATAATTCTTATACCATAGTAAAGTATAGACAACATACTTTTGAATATAACAGGGAATAAGTGATTAAAATATAGGATAATTGATAAAATTGTTCCAAAAAACATAGACTGTTAAGAATAAGAGATTTTCAATATACTTTATATAAGAACTATGGCAAATTTATATCATTAATTTAAAACTTAATTGGAAGCAATAAAATATTAAGATGGATAAATAAAACTTACATCAAATGAAAGGTTTTTGAATGTAGTTTTATAATATATCAGGGACTAAGCTTTTGAAATATACTTTAATTACTTAATTTACTAGTTTTTAACAAGGTCCTATATAATTACATATAAAAATCTGTATTGATAAACCGCCCATAATGGGAGTGTATATCGCACGTGTAATGCTTTATCAGATATCGATTTCAAGCGAATGACGTAGATTGTGTAGCCGTATGCGTGCTACCAAATGAGCTAACCGGACCTGTCTATTTAAGTTAATACCCTAGAGCCCCAAGTTGTATAGTGGGAAAAACTCCGTAGCTATATAATGCTTGCGCATACTTAATTTGCACGTAACTTTAATTAACGGTCCTTTATCAAGATTGTTCGCGTGAATGGATGAACTACGAGGGGTTATCCAGAAGTTCGTGAACGAATCTCATAATATGAAGATGACATGTCGGATTTATATGGAGTTTTACATGTATTATATATAATATAACTTCAAACCGTACGCAAAATATGCAGAAAAAATATCTTAAAATAAAATAGCTACATGTATTTCAAACATTGTTAGGTTGTCGCTACTTTCACAAGTAATTTCCCTGCTTTTGCTGGTCGCTCCGCTCATACATTATATCAAGCGTGGAACCCTGTGATCACTCTAAGGAATTGCATGTTATTCATTCTTAATTATCATATGCACTGTACCGTAACCTATAATTGGTTTACAGCATAGTTCATGAATTGTATTACCGCGATTCTTACTGAGGCACCTTTTACCACGTTGACGTGGCGTTGATGCGATTTTGACACAGGGCGACCACACATGTTATCATCCAATATTGTTTCTTATTCCTCACTGCACCATTTGTTCCATTTATAGACTACAACACACACTACAAATAATTTTCTCAGAGCTTTACTAAGCATATGTGTCGCCTGGATCAGTGTTTTACAAATTTTGAAACAAAATGTATTTCCGCTCGATGTTTCACCTTTTTCTCCAATGGAAGTTTTGCTTATTGACAAGTTTGCCCTTTTCTATGTAAGTTTGTTGTAACTCCTAACACTTGTGTGCCATACTATTACAAGAATGACTAATGTAGACATTGATGACGTGTCATCAATAATATATGATTTACCGCGAGTTTTACAGGGAAATCATTGTTATTTTTTCACATATTTATCTGTCAAATTGTTCAACAATTTGAGCTGCGGCACTAACCATGTATGCATGTTGCTATGGAGACCATAACATTATTATTAACATAAGAAATGCACTAAAATACTGTTCATCGGTGACAAATACACCAATACTTAAGCTGTGCAAAATATAGCGCTGTACTTGCATGAAAAGGGATTTTATTCAATTTGTCCACGAACTTCTGGATAACCCCACCAGGTATACGCACTCGGTTTCCCTTTCCGCTTACAAAGTTCATGCCTGTAGTACACACGTGCTATTAGGATGCGTCTTTGAGGACCTGGTACGCATTCCCTTTCATTATTTAAAAAAATACAATCGTGCTCTCTGGTGTCTTTTAAAGGGATACCTATTAGTTAAAGCTACACCAACCATACTTCATCTCAATGATCAAAGTGTTTTACCGGTATTCCATGGTAATTTGTCCGTCTGCCGTTTTTGTTTATATCCATGAAAGCTCGATTGAACCATTCTTGAACAGGCCAGATTTAACAACAACACCACCCCCACAAAAAACACAAACAACAACAAACAAACAAACAAACAAAACAGATTTGAATCGTTGGATAACACTGTTTATTGCCTCGTAAGTACTGTAGCACATTCAGTTCAGATCGCTTCTACACCAGGTTGGTTTAGAATGTAAACTGGACGAGTTCTTGAACCGGTCACATCAAACTGGAATGGATATATTGATTAATTTAAAAACGCTTTTGTTAGCCTAGTAAACACTGTAGCACTTTTAAAATAGTTTGTTGAACTTTCGCGTATAGGTTCCTACCGAACGAAAATGAAAATGAATACTCAAGACTGATTTAAGGTAAACCGTTCAATGTCAACTTTAGTTTCCATTATTATTTTTTTAATGGGGTTTAACGCCGTTTCAACACATTTCAGGTTATATTTGGCACATCCAGTTTTACTGGTGGAAGAAGACCTCAGATTGAGTAGAACCACTGTCTTTCTCTAAGTTACTGGAAACTTTCTCACATAAAGTTTATGGAGCAGCGGGACTCGAACCTACGACCTTAGCGGTGAGAGGTATAGTTTCATTTAAATTGTGTGTATGTGAATAAATGTTGGGGTTTGTTTTTAGGTAAGTCAGATCAAGCCCAGAAGAATAACTGATTCCTTCCTTCAGCTTATCCAAACCTACTCATACTTGTGAAGGATGTTTAATATTATGAAATGTCTACTCTGTTTCAATGCAATTTACCGTGCACAGGCACGGAATCCCAAGACTACCAGCAGATCAAAGGGAAGTAAATACTAATAAATTATCATAATTCATGCACATGGATTATTTCTCTTAGTTTTTCCAATAGTCTACTGTAGCCATAGTTTCGGGTATACCGTAGTTGACAACATGAGTGTAAATGGTAGGCGAGCTCCCACCGCACATTATCTGATGCAGATTTTAGATGGTCTTGTGGTTGCTTGAAATAGTCTCAATGCGTTCTCTCTTTTGGAAAGTCTTTGTCATAATTATTATATGCAGATCATATACTGTGATAATTTTATGCAGTATACACATACGCATATGATTATATGCAATATAACATTATCTGCAGCATACGACTATATGCAATATATCATAATCGCAGCATACGATTATAGGCAGAATAGTATTATCTGCAATATACGATTATATGCTATATAACATTATCTGCAGCATATGATTATATGCAATATAACATTATCTGCAGCATACGACTATATGCAATATATCATAATCGCAGCATACGATTATAGGTAGAATAATATTATCTGCAGCATACGACTATATGCAATATATCATAATGGCAGTATACTATTATAGGCAGAATAATATTATCTGCAACATACGACTTTATGCAATATATCATTATATGCAGCATACGATTATATGTAGTATTACATTATCTGCAGCATACGATTATATGAAATATAACATTATCTGCAGCATACGACTATAATATTATGCAATACATCATTATCTGCAGCATACGACTATATACAATATATCAGTATCTGCAGCATACGATTATATGCAATACATCATTATCTGCAGCATACGACTATATACAATATATCAGTATCTGCAGCATACGATTATATACAATACATCATTGTATACAGTATACAATTATAAGTAGGTTACAGTTATATATGCAGTATATATATATATGAAGTATTTATAGCATTATTTGCATTACTCATATATTATCATATACAAAACGTGTGTGTTATATGCAGTGTATTAAGAAATGCAATGATTATAGTATTATATGTAGTAACTATATCATTATATACACTGTTTTTTTATAGTGATACATTACTTACATATACCATTATAAGCCGTAATTTTAGCTTTATGTAACGTGATAAACTATCGGTTTTTTGTCATTATATGCAGTAATGGCGCCATAATGCAGTGTTTATCATATTATAGTCCTTGCTTATAGCATTATACGGAGTGCTTTTGTGGTGTGTTCATAGCATCATAGTCATTGCTTATAGCATTATACGGAGTGTTTTTGTGGTGTGTTTATAAATAGCATTATAGTGCTTGCTTATAGCATTATACGGAGTGCTTTTGTGGTGTGTTTATAGCATTATAGTCCTTGCTTATAGAATTATACGGAGTGAATTTGTGGTGTGTTTATAACATTATAGTCCTTGCTTATAGAATTATACGGAGTGATTTTGTGGTGTGTTTATAGCATTATACGGAGTGTTTTTTTGTGGTGTGTTTATAGCATTATAGTCCTTGCTTATAGCATTATACGGAGTGCTTTTGTGGTGTGTTCATAGCATTATAGTCCGTGCTTATAGCATTATAAGGCGTGCTTTTGTGGTGTGTTTATAGCATTATAGTCCTTGCTTATAGCATTATACGGAGTGCCTTTGTGATGTGTTTATAGCATTATTGTTCTTGTTTATGGCATTATACGGAGTGCTTTTGTGGTGTGTTTATAGCATTATAGTCCTTGCTTATAGCATTATACGGAGTGCCTTTGTGGTGTGTTTATAGCATTATAGTCCTTGCTTATAGCATTATACGGAGTGCTTTTGTGGTGTGTTTATAGCATTATAGTCCTTGCTTATAGCATTATACGGAGTGCTTTTGTGGTGTGTTTATAGCATTATTGTTCTTGTTTATGGCATTATACGGAATGCTTTTGTACCGTGTTTATAGCATTATAGTCCGTGCTTATAGCATTATAAAGCGTGCTTTTGTGGTGTGTTTATAGCATTATAGTTCTTGCTTATAGCATTAAACGGAGTGCTTTTGTGGTGTGTTAATAGCATTATACGGAGTGCTTTTGTGGTGTGTTTATAGCATTATTGTTATTGTTTATGGCATTATACGGAGTGCTTTTGTACCGTGTTTATAGCATTATAGTCCGTGCTTATAGCATTATACGGAGTGCTTTTGTGGTGTGTTAATTGCATTATACGAAGTGCTTTTGTGGTGTGTTTATAGCATTATAGTCCTTGCTTATAGCATTATACGGAGTGCTTTTGTGGTGTGTTTAAAGCATTATTGTTCTTGTTTATGGCATTATACAGAGTGCTTTTGTGGTGTGTTTATAGCATTACAGTCCGTGCGTATAGCATTATAAAGCGTGCTTTTGTGGTGTGTTTATAGCATTATAGTTCTTGCTTATAGCATTATACGGAGTGCTTTTGTGGTGTGTTAATAGCATTATACGGAGTGCTTTTGTGGTGTGTTTATAGCATTATAGTCCTTGCTTAAAGCATTATACGGAGTGCCTTTGTGGTGTGTTTATAGCATTATAGTCCTTGCTTATAGCATTATACGGAGTGCTTTTGTGGTGTGTTAATAGCATTATACGGAGTGCTTTTGTGGTGTGTTTATAGCATTATAGTCCTTGCTTATAGCATTATACGGAGTGCCTTTGTGGTGTGTTTATAGCATTATAGTTCTTGCTTATAGCATTATACGGAGTGCTTTTGTGGTGTGTTAATAGCAGTATACGGAGTGCTTTTGTGGTGTGTTTATAGCATTATAGTCCTTGCTTATAGCATTATACGGAGTGCCTTTGTGGTGTGTTTATAGCATTATTGTTCTTTTTTATGGCATTATACGGAGTGCTTTTGTACCGTGTTTATAGCATTATAGTCCGTGCTTATAGCATTATAAAGCGTGCTTTTGTGGTGTGTTTATAGCATTATAGTTCTTGCTTATAGCATTATACGGAGTGCTTTTGTGATGTGTTAATAGCATTATACGGAGTGCCTTTGTGGTGTGTTTATAGCATTATAGTCCTTGCTTATAGCATTATACGGAGTGCTTTTGTGGTGTGTTTATAGCATTATTGTTCTTGTTTATGGCATTATACGGAATGCTTTTGTGGTGTGTTAATAGCATTATTGTTCTTGTTTATGGCATTATACGGAGTGCTTTTGTGGTGTGTTAATAGCATTATACGGAGTGCCTTTGTGGTGTGTTTATAGCATTATTGTTCTTGTTTATGGCATTATACGGAGTGCTTTTGTGGTGTGTTTATAGCATTATTGTTCTTGTTTATGGCATTATACGGAATGCTTTTGTGGTGTGTTTATAGCATTATTGTTCTTGTTTATGGCATTATACGGAGTGCTTTTGTGGTGTGTTAATAGCATAATACGGAGTGCCTTTGTGGTGTGTTTATAGCATTATAGTCCTTGCTTATAGCATTATACGGAGTGCTTTTGTGGTGTGTTTACAGCATTATTGTTCTTGTTTATGGCATTATACGGAGTGCTTTTGTGGTGTGATTATAGCATTATAGTCCGTGCTTATAGCATTATACGGATGCTTTTGTGTCGTGTTTATAGCATTAGGTTTGATATTCATACCATTGCATCGAGTATAATACGTTAACTATTATATGTAGTCTCGCACCAATATTGACTTTCCAATAAGACGCCATTTTAACATTTATGTACAAAAAACTGAAGAAAAAAATCTGCAGCGTATTTCTGGGCCCAAATTCTTCATTGGTTTAAGATCTGCCATTATAAGGTAAAACAAATTACATTGACCAGTTCTTTTGTTAAAATCAATGTTTTTAACAAATTCTAGAGTAAAACAATGTCGACGATTCTCACCCACACGGTGAGAGTCTACCCGCCAATTATAATATGACACAGACTTGGGAATTAGCAATAAAGTTTCAATTACCATTTATCACATGGTATGAATGAATAAATAACAAAAATATAAAGCCCTGAAAAAAAAGAAGAGAAAGGGAACTGTATTTTAACTTCTATCTCTTTCATCTGGAGTATTTAAGGGAGTTAATAGATATGCGAGTCCTATAGTAGTCTACACACCGCAAGTATGTGATGAATAAATAATAATTCCTATAAACCTAAAACGTGTATAACAATATTACCAAAGGGTGGCTTACAGCTAAGACTACAAAGTCAGTGTAGAAGTGTTTGTGTAAATGCTTTATTGAGTCGTTTAGTATAATGTCATTTCAAAAATACAAACATGAGGAAATTCAAAGACATATAAAACATAGAGAATCATAAACGTTAGCCAAGTGACTGTGGATAAGCATTTGAAAGTTAATTGTTATACTAAGATATGGAGATGGGAGCATGTCCATTTCTGGTCGTTATATATATTTTGTAAGTATTTTTATATGAAATATGAATTCGTACATACAGTCAGGGCACTTTCCGACTGGTATGACATATAACCAGATATTTTATTATAGAGATACGCAGCCGCAGGTGCTTCTAGCAATATCTCGTGATCACATATCGTCCTCAGTCATGTGATCGGGATCTGCGCTGATTTGACTTACTTATACAATAAAGGAAATCAATGGACATTTTTAAAAGTAATGACAATTTTTGACCGAACCAATGCCTGGTATATATTTTGACGATGTCTGTCTGTCTGTCCGTTCTAAATAATACATATCACCAATTTGCTTTCTAAGTAAGTATAGATTGGACTCGATTGAAACTTAAACAGTTGTTCGCTAATGTATCTTAGATCTGAACTATACTGTTTCCACAACTCCCTTGAATTTGAACAATTCAGTCCCTATTTGGAAATAAAATTTGTGTTAACACCATTTTATCAGTAAATTGATGGGAATGGAATAAAGGTCAAACATTTGTTAACCGTTATGTCCCGATAAGAGCCATACAGGTGCCATAACTCTCTTGTATTTTCCTAACTTAAATACTATGGAAATGACTGAAGTTTTTGTTTATTTTGTACAAGAACGAAACGAAAGTCTCGATAAAATATAATATAAAATATGTATTTCCATTATGCCAGACTGTGAATGGCTAAAAATATTTTCAATAAAACATGTTTAAACTAAACAGTATATGAATGGCTGTCATTATGATCAGATGACCTGAATGCGTACAGTAGAAATATAGCAGATATAGGCCTAAGACCAAATAAGGGTGACTGAACCACTGCGCATGTCCGTTTTACACACTTCCGTATAATACGGACATGCGCAATGGGAAGAGACCCATTTTTTGGTACAGTATAACAAAATGCATGTAGATAAGGATGCATTTATGCCATATAGTGTGCAAACACTGGAAGTAAGACACAGATTGTTCCAGTCAGAATGCTGACAGCAGACGAACTGATACCAGAATCCTGTATCATTTGCGCAAGTTGCATATCGCAGGAGTCAAGGCTAGCGAACCAATAGATGATTCCTGCTTTGTCCTCCTCTTTTCCGTAATAGAAACCGAATTCTCGTCGTCTTTTATCGATATCACCACGATAACAAGGATGCTTCTTCAATTTCCGGACATAATCCAGGCATTCCTGGCGACAGATCATTGGTGAGCACATCTCGAGTACTTTTGCAGTTATAACTTGTGACTCAGGGCTTCTGTAAGTACAAATAAACTATCATTTAAATATTTTCACAGGGTAAAGCATGATTTTCAACAAACTTTATGTTATACATGGACCAATTTGAATCCGGTTTTATTAATGGCGACATACCGTAGATGTATGTTCTAACGCTGAGTGAGACAAAGTAACGTGCAAACTTTCTTTAAAAAAATTGAAATCTCTCGACTCTGGACTCTATCTCACGGCCTAAGAGTGAGAGGTTACCGTGCGCCATCTGGAGACGACATCGAATGGCTCTCATTCGTACAAGCTCGGTTAATTCCGCCGTCCTCCAGTATTAACATTTTACGGAAATCGACAAGGTATTCCGAATGAAGGAGGCTTTATATATAAGTATTTAACAACACGCTCGAGAGTGGTTCATATAATTTCTGAAATTTCTTCGCGATCGAGATAAGTAAATTGGATCTAATATCAAATAAACTACGTGTACGTGATCTTAGATGGTACGGTATACCATTCAGTCATCCAGTTTTTTTCTATTATGTTATATAAAGTCAATACAACAATATCAAAAGAGGGTCCGATTTGTCTCCTGGTCACGTGGTCACTAAGGCAATGCCTCAAGATAATTTACCTCTCACCGCTGGGGTCATGGGTGCGGTATCAGCTCAAAATCAGAAACTTTATGCGAGAAAGTTTGCTAGTTATTTGTGAAAAACATTGGTTCTATCCATATTACTGTTCAGCAATTTGGGGCTATTTCTCTTCCAACAAATTGAGGTGCGTACAGTGGCAGTAACTATGTTTACACTAGTCCTCTTCAACTGGACGAAGATTAAATAGAAAATCGGACTCATTCGGCGCTGTCCCATCATTTTACTTGTCATGTGATTAAACACAAACAAACAGCTCTCATAGACGTTTACTTCTGTTAGCAGAATTGTGCTAAAACCTAAAAGTAACGTATGGTTACTGTTATTGAACGCTGCCCTGTCATGTGAAAACGGCGTAAAGGCATAGTACCACCATTGCAAAAAGGAAGTGCTTCCGCGGGGTAGTTGCATAATGGCGATTATAAATAATCATAGTTTCTTATTTAAAAATGCATTTTCCATATTTTAAGGCTCTTTTTTATTATTTGAATGGCATTATTGTATTATTGACGTATTTTGAACCTTTTGAATGCATTGTCATGTTTTAATTGTGAATTTAGAACAAAAATGATGCTTGGGAATTGGGGGTATGAATACATGATTTTTAATTTTCACTTTGTCAACATCGAACACATCGGACACACTATAATCTCTTATATGCTACATGACACTTACTGTTTTCATATTTTGGAAGTACAGAGATTGAAAAACAATAAAATGTACGTTTCGCTTCTTTCATTTGAGTCTACACCTAAAACCCCATTTAAGTCACTTTGTACTTACGCTGGGTTCCAGTATACACTCGTGTTGCACCCTTGGACCATGCCGTCTTCAAAGTCACATTCAGGAATGCTGGCATAGGACACACATTCTGTAATAAAAATATGGCATTGAAATTATTGACATATAACTGAATAAAAATACAAATTTATTCGTCACTTTCGGGATTCGAGCACCTAGCACACTACATTCGACGTCTCTACAAAGGGTCGTGGGTTTAAATCTCGAAAGTGACAAAATTATGTCCGTGGCCAGGTTGTGTGTCGCCGCTCCTATTGATAGAGAAAATAGGAATAAATAAAATAAACATTTGTTAGATCAGTAACTCTGCCTAAGACAGAGTTATTCCACTTGTGCTTATTACTGTAATGGAGGCAGTTGTTACTAGCCAGCTATTTTTACGTACGACTAGCAGTTACTGAGACGTAAGTAAACTTTCAAAGTACAGTTGAACTTCGATGGCTCGAACCCGACGAGAATGGACAAAATAGTTCGAGTTAAAGGTTGTTCGAGCCAAATATTGATCAACATCATATACCATACATGAACATGTATATACATCGAAATAGGAATAAGGCCGGGACCAGATAAATGGTTCGAGCTATATGTGGTGTTCCAGCCATACATGTTTAAGCCAACGAAGTTCTATTGTATTAAGGGGCTAAAATGTAAAAGTAAAAACCGAGCCAGATCACAAGTGCCCTATGACTCTATTTATGGTAGTGAAAGCATATCTATTTCATTGATGTATGGCTAGCGGTTACAAAGATGTGACCTTATCATAAACCCTGAACCACATAAGTATTAAAAGATGACATAATTCAGCCTAAAGTTAAAAGTTAGTTATGCCACGTGTCCCCTTAAGTTAGCCTAATTGTGTTGTTCACAGATATGACAGCAAGATATTAAACCAAACTTACTGAGTATAAAAAAGCCACCAATATGACATTAAGATATAATTTTGCAAAACATGTTTAAACTAAATTTACTAAGTATAAAAGGGCCACCAATTATGACTAAAAATAAATACATGTACCCCACTTGTCTCCTTGAATCCCTCTGATCATAATGAAGACACATGTGTAATTTAATTAATGTACAAGTAGTGGTTACTGAGATATAAACATGTCTAATAACTTCAACCAAAGTTTAAAGATATATTCGCCTAAAATTAACCTTAAGTTCTCCCCTTGAAACGTCCCCCCCCCACCCCCCCTCCCACAAAAAAAAAATAAAATAAAATAAATATGGTAGTGATTGAACATACGTTTGGAGTTTCGTAGATGTGCGGGAAGTCATTACTAAAATACATAACAAGATTTTCTTTTTTTTTTTGCCTAAAACCAAAATTGAGATATCACATTTGCCCTTTTGAGTCCTCTTGATGGTAGACTAGTGAAAACCACAGGCCCTATCTTACTTTAGCTTTTGGATAGCTATATATAGTAAATAATGGAAAGGTAGGACACTTCAAAATACCCAAATCACTGAATCCATGATCCATGACCGTTTTCAATGAAATAAAGTTATAGCGTACATAGAAAATAATATTCTAAACATATACATCATGTAATAACAACAGATAGGTCGAGTTTTGCCTATAAAATTAATATTTTACGTTCCTAAACGAGTCCAACAGTTGCCTTGCCTAGTTATTTCCGGTTGCAACGTGCGAATATCTTGTATGATTTTGATTGGTTATCAGGTGTCGTTTGACAGATGGCGGGAAATACGCTTTCAGTCTTTCCGTACACTTACGATAACGTTAAATTATAGTTGAACATTAAAAAACAATAACTAGTTTATTGTTGTCATCAAGCATCAAGGGTTTATCGTTTGGCGTGTTTTCATGTTTATTATGTAATATTTTTGATATATTCTTACCAAATTTCAAACCTTCAAAATGTAAGGTTTAAATTTTGACTAATCATGCAATGACGACATATTCACTCCGTGTCGGTACCGGGTGTGTGCAGACTTCGTAAATGTAGAAATTTGGATTTCGCGTAAAAATGCATATTTCTTGCTAACTACTGTTTTCAAAGAGATCAACATTAGTCAGTAGGTGTGTTATGATTTTGTCCACGGATTTAATTTAGGTTTTCTCGCTTCACACCTATAATATTACATTCTTCAAACCAGATATGGTCATTTTGTAGTGTCCTACCTTTCCATTATTTACTATATATAGTTATCAAAAATCTATAGTAAGATAGGGCCTGTGGTAAAAACAAGCATGGCTACTCATTGGGCATGGGTATTCTGCCTTTAATTAAAATAACACATGGTTCCCTGAGTCCCTTCATGGTAGTGAGCAAACACAAGGAGGTTTCATTTATGTATTGGTAGAGGTTACTGAAATATGAACATGTCTAAAAGGTTTTACTGATATTTTAAAGTGCAGAAGGAGCGATATTTATTCCTGAAGTGAAAGAGGATTTATCTTATTTGTCCCCTCGAGCCCAATTAATGACAGTGAAGATATATGTGTAATATAATTGATGTCAGTCTGATAGTTACTAAGATATGAAAAACAATAACTGAACGTTCTAAGTAAAGAGGACCATAATTCTGCCTAAAATAAAAATGGAAGTTTACACTTGCTATCTTATGAAGACATATGTGACATTTCATTGATCCAAAATCTATTTATTATAAAGCCATACGTTCTTTTTAAATAATAATAATAGTAATAAAAAAAACATAGAAAAAAGTGTCAAAATTGGCCCCGGGAGTCCATGTAATCGTAATAAAGATACATGTTAAGTTTTTATTGATGTATGGCTAGTGGCTTCTGAGATGTGAGCATACTTTGCAATTGTAACCAAAATCTTAGGTATAAAGGAAGTTATTCCATTGGAATCGCCTTCAGGGTAATTAAAGAACCCATGAAGTTTCGCTGAAGTTTAAGTCTGGGCAGTGGTTCCTGAGGTATAAGGCTTAAACATGCCTTAAAACCTTAACGAAACTAAAGCAAAAGCCAAATCGGACGCCGATGAAAGTATCAAAACTTCCTATAGTGAAAAGTCGAGCTAGAAAAGTTCAAAACAGTATGGTTATTCAGGACAATGTCGATGGTGTGGGATTGTGCAGTGTCAGGATAAAACCAAAGTCCTCTGTAAATGTTAGGTACCGTTCTAAAATCAGCAAAAAAAGTATATTTTGTTTCTTAACTTACTTCCTGTATTCAAGTTTTCTTTCGGGTAAAAGGTGATAAAGCTGAAGCACATTTCCGCCGAGGTAGCCTCGCCGAAGTTTGTTGTTACGGTTTTTGAAGATGAATCGAAAACACACGTGGTCCTCATCTCATCTCCAGGCCTGACGACGATCGCCTCGTCATTGTACCTAAAACAGAAATACTAGATGGTAAAAACGATATCTCCAACGCTTCAGGGTTTTATCAAACAGTGAAACTTTGTTATTTTATGTAGCATAAAAGAACAAAGTTTCACTATTTGCTGAAAACAGTTTCTTTTTTGTATTTCTACGCCAAAGTCCATTGGACTGGTTCATCAGGGGCGTAGCTTCCTATGGGCACTCAAGGCACGTGCCTACACTTTTTTCTTAGATAAAAAATAAAAATCGGACCCCTAGACTACTGTCATTATTCCCTTTAGTTTTTTAAAGTGAACAGACCTCAAAACATTAGGTTTATCTTGTTAAAAAACAGTGGATTAAATGTTAATAATAGAGTAAACCAGACTCAACATAACAGATTTTTTCGCTGGAGCACGCACCTCCGTCCCACTCCCCCCCCCCCCCCCCCCCCCCCCCCCACACACACACACACAACTGTGCGTACACATCGTTTTCTTAACTAATAGTCATACTACAAAATTTGGCTTATTGGCGGCATCAGATAATGGGAAATGATTGAAGTATATTGCACCATCTCCCATTTATTTATGTCTTAAATAAAAAGGTAAAAAAAGAGGTGAATTGAAGCATGTAGACAAGTAGAAATAGGAGAACTGTGTCTTTCTTAGTGATTTCCAGGAGTACCATTTCTCCAGAACTATGATTGATAAACATATCGTACGAAATGTTGTATAGAATAACTCGTTTCCACAGACACAACAAAATAATACAGAGGGTGGGAAAGGCGCCATCTCTAGATCACTTACCTCTCACCGCTAACGTCGTAGGTTCGAGTCCCGATCGCTCCAAAAACTTTATGTGATAATGTTTGCCAGTTACTTGCGGAAGGACGGTGGTTCTACTCAGATTCTTTTTGGCGTCTTCTTCCACCAATGACACTGGATACAAGTATACAAAATATTACCTGAACTGTGTTGGAAATGGCGTTAAACCCCACTCAAAAAAATAAAAAAATAATACAGTTAAAAAACAGTCAGATGAATGAAAACTGGAATTAAAGTAAAACTGATTGATATTGATAAATGTCCCCTCACCACCCCACCACCCCACCCTCTAAACAAATAAATGAAAAATTAATAATAATAAAAAAAAATAACATGGATAAAAACTAACGAATGCCATGGGAATTATCGGACAATATAAAGACTGTAATTCGACATAACGCTAACCCTAATAATCGTCAACATTGATTGGTTCCGTTATTTGACTACCGAAAGATGAAAAACGAATAACAAACAAACATACACAGTTGCTCATACCTGTGTATTTCAAAATAAAACTGGTATAATGATAATAATACATTACAAACTTTGTTTGAGAATTATATATACATTCGGTCTCGTTTATTTTGATTTTGGAATCTAAACGCAAGCCGGCGGACATTATCAAACTCCCTAAATACACAAAAGAGGCTTACACGTGAAATTTAGGGGCGTCATAGGAATACACGTCGTCACGTGCCATGTCCCTAATGAACTCGTCGTTACGTCTCAGTTCAGTGATCTGTGCTGCCCCTATAGTATGTAAACATATCAACATTATGATGTATTAAAGCTGCAAAACCAGTATAAACTACTTCATTCTATTTATAATTAAACAGGTGGCACATTAATATTGAATCTATTGTATTGTATAATGTCTGCAACAGATGAAAATGTGCCGTCATCCTGGATACGGTAGGTTCTATCTAAAAATAGAATGACGTAGTTTCAAAATAGCGTATTGGGTTTATATCTGAAGATATCTCTTTTATAAACAAAGAAACAACTTTTAATGAATGACACACATGTTCGTGCATTCTCATGTCCTCGATGTATTTATAAAGGTTTCTATATAAGAAGCCGTTTACGGAGCACTATAGGAAAAATAGTGTTGCTAGGAAATGAACAAAATAATAGTGTTATTGGAATCGAACTCGGATCGACCGAGCAACAATCTGTCAGTATAACCATTACGCTATGTAGTAATAAATTAAATCAGCGGTATAGATCTTAGTTGAAACTCAAGGACGTTTACGCATATAACTACTATATCATTTACGTTATTCCACAAGTCAGGTCTAATTCCTATAAAATATAGTTTAAATATATGTTTTTGTGACAATAAACAACAGTATTTTGCAACAGATATAATCCAGAATTCATAATTTTTGCTTAATATAACAATTATGACAGTTTTTCTATTGATTTGAAAGGACATAAATGCAGCTTTAAGATAACAGTAATTAAAATAATACTGTTTTGTACTGTTAAAATGAAACATATCATCTACCATAGTGTTTTTCATTTCCGGTTACAAGTCTGGGTTGTTTATCGAGAACGTATAACCGCTGATCTTACTTTTTTAATTGGCGTTTGAAATGGCCCAGATATTAACGTTGAAATCAACATAAAGAATATTCGAACAATAACGAAATTACCCATATAGTGCATGTGATTTAGGACAGACACCACGTTGATGTTCTGCTTCATGACTTTCCGACTGCATTCACTTGCGCATCCACCGACTTCAACATGGGTCTTTTTTCCTGGTGCGATTTCCAGATGGTTCTGGCCAATCATTAGGACGCCTGCGTTGTAGGGGCGGAGCTTTGGTGTTAGAAAAAACGTCATTCCGGAACCGTCAACGTGATCCCCTCTTATTTCAGGATTGTTCCAGTGGAACTGCAGAAACAATTTAAAACGGTGCAATTTTAAAAAAAAATTAGATAAGGCACTGAAATAACTCATACGGATTCCTATACCTTTAAATTTGATTGAACAAATTTATTTTCTAAAACAAAGAAATGAACAACTAATCCATAATAGTACTTTATTAACTATTAAAACACATTTGTGTTCAATTACTAGGACTTAAATGTCTTAAAAAGTTGAACTCACGACCCCTGGGCATGCTGTCATAGAATTTACATATCTAACAATTACCAATACTGCACCGGTATTCCTAGGGTTTCATGTGTTTGTTTGATTAGTTAATGTCATGTTTATGCCATCAAGGGTTAACAGGCGATCCTTTATTCTAACCCTGTTTCCTATGATCCTTGAAGGTTAACTTTCTCCGCAAGTAGCTGATAACTATCCCATTGGAATCAGCGGTAAGAGACAAATTACAATGAGACAAGATGTCATACATCACAGAAACTGTGGCCAGGCGGGGATTCGAACTCACGTCTCCTGGATTTATAGTCAGACGTGCTACCAAATGTGCCGACCAGGTCCGGCTTTAGAACAAGTTATTTACCTGGAGCACAGCGGTTTTGTAGCCGTTCATGCCTGTCAGGAAACCGGTGTTGCGATGGAAACATTGTCCATCAATTCCAACAGACCACATACCAATTATATCCGTACACGTATTCACACCCATACCGCACTCAACTGGACTATTAAACGGTCCTGGCATGCCGTCTGAAAAAGAGGCATTGTTTTAATTACGGCGCAGGTAACGGCCATGCTGGGATAACACGATGATGAAACGAACGTGAGGCACATCACCGTAGTGATTGAGCCAAGGGGCGAGGACGAAGCCGCGAAACCTCAGTGTACTGTCGGACTCACACCACTATTATCTCCCTTGAGTAGAGGTAGAAATAAAACTTTAGTTCTCTTTTTCTTCTTTATATTGCAGTGATTTATTTTTCCTACCATGTGTTAAATGGTCAGTATTTAGAAATCACCACTAAAAATGTGATGCTGATACCAGATTTCTGGTTAATTCTGTGTCATTTAAGAATTATTGGTTCGAACCGCATCGTGGGCGAATAGTTGACATATTATTACTCTGGAAATTGATAGGTATCACAAAACTATTGAAATTAAAAATAACTGATCAGTATATGTTTATTCCCTTTATAATTGCATATCTTGAACCAGTGAAGAAGTTTAGCCCAGACACATGTTACAGATTTTGTATTTTCACTGTGTTTAAGAAATAAATGTTACAATGGAGCTCAATGGGAACTGTAATAGTGGTGAGAGACTTCTATCACGATCGTGTTCTCAACATCGTCTACCATCATGTAATCGCATGCTTATACAATCACGTATATTGACAAAAACATCCCGATGGCCCTACAGGAACACCGTAGTCAACGATAAAAAATTGTAAAATGATATATATTCGCTATGTCCATATTATGTGATATTCATTAATAATTCGCGATTTCTTTGTTTAAAATAAGGAATACATTGAGATAGTTTTCTAATCTTAACCAGTTATGACATAAATATACATATATATATAGTCAGTATTATAATATGGAAATAAAGACATTATTAACGAGTGTTTCTTTACGCTATTTTGACAGCAGTCGCGAAAAATAAGGGAAATATTTCGCGTATATTTTGCCTGTATTTCTAAGTGTACAATAGAGCGTTTCGTATTGGCGAATCTTAAATTAACAGTTAGGTACAAAACTTTTCGACTGGAAATCAACGTCATAAAATGAAAAAAATGGCAGAAACATTTCACTTTTTTTTCGCGTTTGCAAATTGATTTAACACGATTTCACAATTTATCATTTGGAGATAATTTTCTTATGAGTCGACATATGCAGACTTTAGTGTCGTCTAAGTTTTTGAAAATATACCACGACCACGTGACGGCACTTATATCACCATACGGAACAGCCATCAAAACTGTGTCTAGGAAATCGATTGGGGTCTGTTTAAAGGTGCGATTCGCTCCTACCTGCACAGCCAAAGACCAGAATATGATGCATGACGTCTTCGTTGTCAATGAGAGCGGTGTTGGCGACCATGTGGTATTCCTGATCTGACGGCAACTCGAATGTCATACACATGTATGTGGTCTCTTTTTCCGGAACATTCATTTTAGGATACCGCACTGTCAGGTTAAAGGTCTCTGCAATATGAAAGATATGGGAAATAAGTGTTGGCTTCAGTAATATTAGGTACAGTCCAACCTGTGTAAGCGGTCACCTCTATTAAGCAGCCACTTGACATACGCAGCCACATTTGCTATTTCTCATTTCTATGCTTTCAGAGCAAATTGACATGTAATAAGCAACAACCTGTCTTAAAAGGCCACTTTTGCGCCTTCCTTTGTCAGGCTACTAAAAACAGGTTTGACTGTTTACTAAGTATATATGTTTTATTTCGTCGAGGGAACACTCACACGGCACGTACACAAGTGACGAAATCTGAAATGAATATGCCTAATTCAACATTCACTAGTGAAATGTGTTCGATATTTCATGGAAAACCACCAACGTTTTCTTTCATGATATAAAAAATGATTAAGCATCAGTGACATCATAACAACATTAACTACAGTAAAATATTAAACAGAGTTGTGTGGCATAACAGATACTCAAACAGGGTGGTTTCCTTTAAAGAAATTTTATTCACATGTTTATATATATTTCTCAATAACTGTCTCTAACTATATATATAAATTTCTTAAGTCACAAGTAAACATCTTAACCTAAGCGAGATCTCTCTAAAAACATGTTATCCTAAACAAGGCCTGTTCTGACTGACCATATCATGCTGTTTTCCACACTCTCAAATATGCCCTTTTCTCTGGCCTACCCATGATTATCAGGCTATTTAGTAAATTTCTCAATTACTAAGTCTATATTAAACACGCCCATATCACGAAACCAACATGTCATCTCTACATTATGATCTCCATCTGCCTGATATATCATTGGCATACCGTGACCTTTGATGTTAATAAATACAAACAATTGCATCTTACACATTTAAAACATATATATTATAAACATTCCCCAAAATACTTAATAATATAACCGTAGTCTTTAATATGTATGCAATAAATAATATAGATACGTATCTAAATCACCTAATTAAATGCTAAGGTCAGCGGATAACATTTTCTTTTTCATCAAAATGTAGGCCTACTGCAACGGGTAACATTCTTCTTAAAATAACATCACGGTACTGTTACCTGCTCCAACTGGTATCAGTTTTTAAACTGTTACACGTTTATAAATAGACATGGTGTTCCAATAGAATATTCATAAACTCAGCATTTTGACAATTAAATACTAGTAGTGCTGTCTATTTCAAATGAAAGTAACATTTTTGTAATTATCTTACCGATTTGCAATTACAATATTTTTGTATCAACGACTTAAAACGCCTCAACACTATATATACATATAGGTTACATATACTATAGTTCTTTAACGTTTAAGTTGACGAATCCAAAACCTGTGTCTGTAAAACGATCCCTTAGCAGTAAATAGCCATACTCTGGAAGCTTGAGACAACATATTGACATATTGACCATCTTACCTGGTTCATCTATTGCTGGGCATGAGAAGTCCAAGTCTCCACACTCGACAAAGTCTGGCTTCCCATTACAGCGTGAACTATCAAAAGGGTCACATACACCTGTAATGCATACATAAATTATTTGACAAAAAGATTACATATACCTGTAATTAGTAAATATATAAATATAAAATAGTAACGTGATATGGACATGTGAGATGGAGATGTGCTCTTCAGTAAATGACAGTTTTTATAGGCATTTCATAGAAATGTGATACACAAAATAAAGTTTTTTAATTTATTTTCATTTATATATTTCATGAACGAATTAAGTGACCTTTTTTTTACTCGTTTTAAGCGCTAGCACCCAACAATTTAACGAACATTTCAAACGGTAATCGAACTATATAACTGTGACATTGTCATATTTAGCCATGTGACTCAACGAGAGCAAACAGCTCTCAAAGATGTTTGATTAATAAGCAACTGTTTGCAAGAAGAGATGGCATGGAGTGGACTTATGTCTATAAACAAATATTTAGCCGATGAATTAAACATATTTTATATTGCTCATATGAAAATAATAATGTTTATTCAATCTTCCGTTACCAAGGAGGTGTGTGGGGGTGGGGTGACATGGGGAGGGGAAATTAAACATATATTGCTCATAGGAAAATAATAATGTTTATTCAATCTTCCGTTACCAGGGAGGTGTGTGGGGGTGGGGTGACATGGGGAGTGGAAATTAAACATATATTGCTCATAGGAAAATAATAATGTTTATTCAATCTTCCGTTACCAGGGAGGTGTGTGGGGGTGTGGTGACGGGAGGAGGCTCAATCTTCCGTTACCAGGGAGTTGCGTGGGGTGGGGTTGACGGGGGAGACAGAAGTTGCTAATGTGAAAATAATCACAAATACACGCAAACACATACTCACACACAGATATGCACATATAAATACACGCAAACACATCAACACACACATATATGCACATACAAATACACGCAAACACATCAATATACACACGCAAATGCGCACATACAAATACACGCAAAAATATCAACACACACACACAGATATGCACATACAAATACACGCAAACACATCAACACACACACAGATACGAAAAACAACTACACACATTATCACATACAAATATGCACATGCAAATACACACAGACACATCATCACATACATATATGCATATACAACTACACCCAAACATATCATCACATATAAATGAGTATATACAAATATGCACATACAAATACACGCAAACACATCATCACATACAAATATCCGCATAAAAATACACACTTACACATCATCACATACAAATATACACAAACGCATCATCACATACAAATATGCGCACACAAATACACCCTAACACATTATCACATACAAATATACGCAAACACATCATCACATACAAATACACACTAACACATCATCATATTACACATACAAATACACCCTAACATATCATCACATATAAATATGCACATACAAATATATGTTTACAAATACACGCAAACACGTCATAACATATAAATATACATATACAAACATGCATATACAAATGCGCGCAAACACATCACAACATACAAAGTTTACAAATATGCACATACAAATGCGTGCAAACACATCATCACATACTAATATGCACATACAAGTATTCACTTACAAATATGCACATACTAATATTCACATACACATATGCACTTACAAATATGCACCTACAAATACACACATACACTTACATGCAAACATACTCTCACCGTACTTTTACTTTATACATATACCGATACTCAAGATCATTTCGGTTAATGTCTTACAGTTTTGACCACCTTTTTATTATCGCCGAGCCGAACGTTTAGTCTTTTTTTCTGTTAAAAATAAGGTCCCGACTTTCTTATCTTCTCAACTCTTTCTTCACATGTGAGATTTTCCAAACACGGATAAGCACAAACTCAGCTTAACTTTTCTCATGTTTGCAGAGTATCTTTTTAAGTAAATACCACACTCGGTGAAACAGAAGCAAGGCACATATTTAAACACAGGCGTCTCATTGTCAAATATTGGTCTCAACCGGTAATTATAAAAAATAGTGTTTGCCAACTTTACTTGGGATGACTGTATGCAGTGACAAGGCTGTATTGCACCATTGATTTTCTCAGTATGTTTTGAATTGCTCAATATCAGAAACCTTTAAAATTTAAAATCTCCAAGCATTGATGTGTTAGAAATACTTCCTCGTCATTATGTACAGCTGTCAGTTATGAAAAATAAAACAAAGAGAGGGAGTCAGTCTCATTTTCTTAAAAAGTTGTGTTTTATCACGTAGCACCATTGTTCATAATGTGAAGTTTGTCAGTTTGTTATCAGTAACAACTGTTTTTCTTTCTTTTTTTCTTTTTGAGTCTTTAAATAAAAGCACTTCACATGTTCCTACGACGTATTTCTAGCAGACGACCCTGGACCAAATAAGAAACACACACAAACAGAGAAAGGATAGGATCAGACTGTATTACAAGGAACTACAGAACTACATGTACATTACGTCACGGAGACACCTCATGTCACATCTTATCTTGATCATATGTGACGCTTGCTTTTCTAAAAGACAAACGTCTTGACAAGTTCGGCCGAAAATAAAAATCATTTTTTATTTAGCAAATATCGAATAACGTGTTTGATTGGTTGATTCAAACAATCGGACTACTTCGTAGATTTCCATAGAATTTCAAGAGAGTCTCGTTTGGATGTTTATTTCTATCAAGTTATTTTATTCTAAAATCCTTTGTTTCTATATTCACTTTTGTTTATATTATTAGATATTTTCTATGGCAAAGATCTTGTAGAAGATAACTGCCATGAATTCCGTCCGAATAAATATTTTTAAAATTTGAAATAAGATAACCAGTGCAGAGGTGTGTTTGTTTCAGCCAATCAGATATTACTTCCAAATCCAAACATTTCTTCTGCACAGCTTGTCAAGACGTTTGTCTTTTAGAAAAGCAAGCGTCGCATGTGATCAAGACTAATTAAATCTAAACTATCTGATACAAACCGGGATGTGACAGGCCAGAGGTAGACGTCGGCGTCCTTCCCGTTGTCCATGTACAGTCCGGGTCTCCTAACTCTTCCCCGTTTGTCTTGCCGTCACCATCTGAATCTTTCCTACACAACGATTCGCTCCATGCCTTAAAGTTTTAACATTTTAGTGTAATAGTTAAAAAACGAAAACTGATATGTAATATTAATAGAAAAAAATACTGTTAAATTTGTATATACGTACATGTTGTAGGTATTAAAATATATAATATAACTTATTTTCATAATTATCTTTCTAGTGAGAGCATATTTAGGCGTATAGATAATTTTAGACTTGGTTGGTATTCACCAGAATAAAGATATAGACATAACTATAACCGAGTCTCGAGAACTATTTAGATATTGGAAGAATGTTAAATAAGTTCATAAAAATATTTACATAATTGTTTTGTGCAAAATCTATTCCGAATACATTCCTTGCTCCACCTCCAAGTCGATTTTCGTGTCCAACACCTGGCCACTCGTAGTCCGGCTGACATGGATGGGGTACATTATCCCCGTTAGGAATCCTTAGTTGGAAATGTTTGTAACACGTGCATATCGAGCAGGATATCAACACGACCAGTGCCAACAAGGCAAGTCCTCTGCAACAGATAGGAACAGTCAGGCAAGACTTAAAGGTACACACGGCAATGTTGAAATCGATATTGCCCAGATTCACGCATCAGTTTTATATTTACAACTACGGATGTATGATAAAACTACTACTCCTACTCCTACTACTCCTCCTACTACTCCTCCTACAACTACTACTCCAACTACTCCTCCTACTACTACTACTCCTCCTACTACTCCTCCTACTACTACTACTCCTACTACTACTCCTCCTCCTACTACTACTCCTCCTACTACTACTCCTCCTACTACTACTCCTCCTACTACTACTACTCCTACTCCTACTCCTACTACTCCTCCTAATACTACTCGTCCTACTACTACTACTCCTACTACTACTACTGCTACTCCTACTCCTACTCCTATTACTCCTCCTACTACTACTACTACTCCTCCTACTACTCCTCCTCCTACTACTCCTCCTACTACTACTCCTCCTACTACTACTCCTCCTCCTACTACTACTACTACTACTCCTCCTCCTACTACTACTCCTACTACTACTACTCCTCCTACTTCTACTCCTACTACTACTACTACTACTCCTACTCCTACTACTCCTCCTACTACTACTACTCCTCCTACTACTACTCCTCCTACTACTACTCCTCCTACTACTACTACTCCTCCTACTACTACTCCTCCTCCTACTACTACTACTACTACTCCTCCTCCTACTACTACTCCTACTACTACTACTCCTCCTACTACTCCTACTCCTACTACTACTCCTCCTACTACTACTCCTCCTACTACTACTCCTACTACTACTACTACTCCTACTACTCCTCCTCCTACTACTCCTCCTACTACTACTCCTACTACTACTACTACTACTCCTACTCCTACTACTCCTCCTACTACTACTACTCCTCCTACTACTACTCCTCCTACTACTACTCCTACTACTACTACTACTCCTACTACTACTACTCCTCCTACTACTACTCCTCCTCCTACTACTACTACTACTACTACTCCTCCTACTACTACTCCTACTACTACTCCTACTACTACTACTACTACTACTCCTACTCCTACTACTCCTCCTCCTACTACTACTCCTCCTACTACTACTCCTCCTACTACTACTACTCCTACTACTACTACTCCTCCTACTACTCCTACTCCTACTACTCCTCCTACTACTACTCCTCCTACTACTATTCCTCCTACTACTACTCTTCCTACTACTACTACTCCTACTACTACTACTACTACTACTACTCCTACTCCTACTACTACTTCTACTCCTACTCCTACTACTACTACTACTACTACTACTACTCCTACTACTACTACTACTCCTACTCCTACTACTACTACTCCTACTACTCCTCCTCCTACTACTACTACTACTCCTACTACTACTCTTACTACTACTCCTCCTACTCCTCCTACTACTCCTCCTACTACTACTACTCCTCCTACTACTCTTCCTACTACTCCTCCTACTACTACTAATACTACTACTACTACTCCTACTCCTCCTACTACTACTACTACTCCTCCTACTACTACTACTACTACTCCTACTACTACTACTCCTCCTACTACTCCTACTACTCCTCCTACTACTCCTACTACTCCTACTACTCCTACTACTACTCCTACTCCTACTACTACTACTCCTACTCCTACTCCTACTCCTACTACTACTACTCCTACTCCTCCTACTACTACTCCTCCTACTACTCCTACTACTCCAACTACTACTCCTCCTACTACTCCTACTTCTCCTACTACTACTACTACTACTACTACTACTACTACTACTCCTACTCCTACTCCTACTACTCCTACTCCTACTCCTACTCCTACTACTACTACTCCTACTCCTACTCCTACTACTACTCCTCCTACTCCTACTACTCCTACTCCTACTACTCCTCCTACTACTACTACTACTACTCCTATTCCTATTACTACTACTCCTACTCCTACTACTACTACTACTACTACTACTACTACTACTCCTCCTACTCCTACTACTACTACTCCTACTCCTACTATTACTACTACTCCTCCTCCTACTCCTACTATTACTACTACTACTCCTACTACTACTACTACTACTACTACTACTACTACTACTACTCCTACTACTCCTACTACTACTACTACTACTCCTACTCCTACTACTACTCCTACTACTACTACTACTCCTCCTACTACTACTCCTCCTACTACTACTACTACTACTACTACTCCTCCTCCTACTACTACTCCTACTACTACTCCTACTACTACTACTCTTCCTACTACTCCTCCTTCTACTACTCCTACTCCTACTCCTCCTCCTACTACTCCTCCTCCTACTACTACTCCTACTACTACTCCTACTACTACTACTCTTCCTACTACTCCTCCTTCTACTACTCCTACTACTACTCCTACTACTACTCCTCCTTCTACTACTCCTACTACTACTCCTCCTACTACTCCTACTACTACTCCTCCTACTACTACTCCTCCTACTACTACTCCTCCTTCTACTACTCCTACTACTACTCCTCCTCCTACTACTACTCCTACTACTACTCCTCCTTCTACTACTCCTACTACTACTCCTCCTACTACTCCTACTACTACTCCTCCTCCTACTACTACTCCTACTACTACTCCTACTACTACTACTCTTCCTACTACTCCTCCTTCTACTACTCCTACTCCTCCTACTACTTCTCCTACTACTACTCCTCCTACTACTACTACTCCTACTCCTACTACTACTACAACTACTACTCCTCCTACTACTACTACTCCTACTACTCTTCCTACTACTACTCCTACTCCTACTACTACTACTACTACTACAACTACTACTCCTCCTACTACTACTCCTCCTTCTACTACTCCTACTACTCCTACTACTACTCCTACTACTACTCCTCCTACTACTACTCCTCCTTCTACTACTCCTACTACTACTCCTCCTCCTACTACTACTCCTACTACTACTCCTACTACTACTACTCTTCCTACTACTCCTCCTTCTACTACTCCTACTCCTCCTACTACTTCTCCTACTACTACTCCTCCTACTACTACTACTCCTACTCCTACTACTACTACAACTACTACTCCTCCTACTACTACTACTCCTACTACTCTTCCTACTACTACTCCTACTCCTACTACTACTACTACTACTACAACTACTACTCCTCCTACTACTACTACTACTACTACTACTCCTACTACTCTTCCTAATACTACTCCTCCTACTACTACTCCTCCTACTACTACTACTACTACTACTACTACTACTCCTACTACTACTACTACTCCTACTACTACTCTTCCTACTACTCCTCCTCCTCCTCCTACTACTACTACTACTACTACTCCTACTACTACTACTACTCCTACTCCTACTACTCCTCCTACTACTACTACTACTCCTACTACTACTCCTACTACTACTCCTACTACTACTACTACTACTACTACTACTACTACTACTACTACTACTACTACTACTACTACTCCTCCTCCTACTACTACTACTACTACTACTCCTACTACTACTACTACTACTACTACTCCTACTCC